>OX578142.1:141974496-142359496 GCA_951213105.1 Amaurobius ferox
TTGGAGTACCTAACATTACCTTTTCCGATACGCTAATCGAGTATATTTTTCAAATAGAACAAACAGAAGAAGCAATATTCCATAAAAAGTTTAAAAAGTTGTTTAACAAAATAAAAGGAGCTTCTGTCTGAATTTTTTGCTTTTTAGGAAAGTACTGAATACTATCGGCCCCAAGATATATCACAAGTTTAGTAGATAAGTTAGAGTAGATATATAACAAATTTATTATTGAATAAAAATTTGTAAAACTTTAGTATCATACCTTTTCATTTGGTTGAACAAATATGCTTACATTATTAAGCACTGGATACAATGCTTCACCATAAGTAGTACTTAAATTCTGTATACATATAGAACCTTCCGTTGGCCATATATCAGGCAATTGGCAGGATGGATTTTCCCATTCAGACTGAAAAATACTCAAAACTTTGTAATTTAAAAGTGATAAAGTTCTTGAAAACTTTGCAATTATATGACTGTATAATATGAATGTAACAATATATTTAAATGTTTATTACTTTTATGTATCTCTTAAAAGAATTCCGAAATATTCTTATGAAATATAGCAAAACAAGAATGATCAATCATGCTTAAAGCATTGATTAAGATACACTTTCCAACTTCAATGCAATTTTATTTAAACAAGTCTAAAATACAATAAATTCCACGGTAATATTTTGTAACTTATCACAATACTGCATTAATTTATTATATTTGAAAACTTAAACCTTCATCGAAAAAAATGAACTTCATTCAAATGACGGCATTGAAATATAAATTGCCTGGGAATGTATAACATCTCTACAATGTTATACATTCCTTGGTAATAGTTTGAGAATTATCATAATACTACGATAATTTATTATATTTGAAAACTTCATCGAAAACAACTGAAATTAATTCAAATGATGTCATAGAAAAAATAACACGCCTGGATCTCTCTATAAAAACGGGATTTCATTCATAACTTTCTCCCATTCATTTCATTCATCCCAATACTATAATAATTTATTTTATTTAAACATTTTGTTTAAGACCATGGAGCTACAAAAAATTAAACTCTATGCTTGAAACTTCATCGAAAAAAATCGTCCTTCTCTTTATGAAATCAATTAATATTTCATTCATATCAGCCATGCAGACTCCATGGACTAAATTATTTTGTGTTAAAAAAATACAGGAATTCTAATACAACTCATTCTATATATTTTGCTGTTTACATTTTACATAGGTGAAAATAGGCTTAGTTGTAGAAATAATCAAATTCAGATGAGCATTTAAACTCAAATATATTGTCATTGCGTTGTTTCAGTATGTAGGTGCACAGAATTTAAGCAAAAATAAAGTAGTTTTAGGACGGATACAACACTCAATATGAATTAAAAAGAACTTAAAAAAATCACGATTTTGAAACAAGATGGATGCCATATATCATTTTGAAGTGGGTCATGTGATCGTTTCGTATCATGGTCACGTGATCGTTTCATATAAGAGGTGTAATTATTATTTTAATTTTTATTTAAAAAACTACTGAATATATTTCGCTGAATTTTTTTTTATATATTTTATGGAACAATTTGAATATTACCTAAAATTTTCGAAGCAATTTGTGTATTTTAAATCCGCTTAAAAAATGTTTGAAAAATTAGGTCCCATAGGGTTCAATGTATTTCATTTTTTCAACGCGGGTTCAATCCAAAACTAATTGGGTAATATTATTCATTTATATTCCCATAGGTTCTACAGACCGTCTGAACAACATACTAAAATTTCATTTTGATTAAGTCATTTTTACGGCAGTTATCGTGCTAACGGACAGACAGACAGACAGACAGACAGACAGAATGAACAAAGTCATAAACTCTTTTCAACTTTGTTGTAAAGTGTTAATAAAATGTCGATTGACGGAATGAAGTTGACGAGGATAGCAGATAGAAATGTGCTTCATAAAGTGTGGTCAGAACTATTGTGCTCTACTAACTCTTCAAAAGATTTTGAGATACATAAAATATTCTATTATTTTTGTATAAATAATACATTATTTATACATTTTCTCCTAAACATACATATCGTTTTGCACATTACTTCACACGTGTAGGGTAAAAATCTATTCACGAGATATAACATTAAGATTATATAATTTTATGTTTTGATCTTCAATAAACTCTTTGTGCTATTAAATCTTTGCACGTAGAAGCAACATTTTTAACAAGAAAGATCAATCATGCATAAGCATTGATTATGAAACACTTTCCAACTGAAATGCAATTTCATTTAAAAATTTCTAAAATGTGATACATATTCAGTGGTGATATCTTTTACATTATCACAGTAATACAGTAATTTATTATACTTAAATATTTAAAACTCTATCGAAATATAAATCATCTGATTCTCTATGCAAAATCAATGAATATTTCATTCATATAACTTGCATTCCAGACTACAGAGCTAAATAATTTTGTGTGAAAAAAATTCAGCAATTCTTATGTAACTCACCTTACAATCGCTTGAGACATTTGCATTCTGCATAAGTTAAAATTAATCTTCGTTGAAGAAATAATAAAAGTTTAGGGATCATTTAAAATCACAACTATTGTAATTGCGTAGGCACGGAATTTAGATACACAGACAATACAGATACATAGATAATATATGTGTGTGCGTATGTATGTATTCAAAGTATTGGAATCGTGCCGAAGATCGGAACTCGAATTTTCGGAGGATCTACACGTTTTGGGACTTCCAGAACACGAAAAACTATTTTTAGGAAGACGTCTGTGTGTGTAAGGGTGTATCTGTGTGTGTTTCTGTGTGTCTGTGAGGATATTGCATCCACTCTAACTGAAAAACTAATGGACCGAATTTAATAAAATTTGGTATGTAAGTTTTTTGTGGGAAACCCTGATGTTCATTTGATTATAGTACGATTCGTATTAAAAGAATCTGCCTTCTTTGCGAAATGGCCGGCAGAAATTGCTTTTATCCACTCTCGCTAAAAACTAATGGACCAAATTAAAAAAATTTGGTGTATGATATTTCAATAACCTAAAAGTGATTTATATACCAAATTTAACAAAATTTGTTATATAAATCACTTGTAGGTTATTGTAGTACGATTCGGGAAAAAGAAACGGGCTGTTTTTGCGAAATGGCCAGCAAAAATCGTTAAATATAAAAATAAAAGACTACGTGTGCTGAATTATATTAATTAAATTTCTATTTTATACGTGATTTTTGACAACAAAAAGAATAAGACTAATCCCATTACTCTAGGACTAGCCGTTCTTGAGATATTTTAGTTTTTTTTTTACGTTTTCCTTAAGCCACTTTTGACAATAAGTCCATCTATCAAATGAAAACCAAATTTAAGTTTAACGTGCAAATTCAATGTCATTTAAAATACTTATGGATGTTATTTTTTCAGATAAACTCAAATTATTATTGAAGAAATAAGGAGAAAGTGGATATGAGTCTGCAGAGAAAGACATGTGCTGTCCACATCAGAATTTTTAACAATATTACAACAATGATTTATAGAAGTGAACGGGGATTATTTACAGGCCATTTCGAAAAAAATGTAGGACCTATATTTAAAGATCCACCAAATTGTTGTAGAATAGAATGTTCTACAAATGTAATCTGTGTACCAAATTTTAATTCTCTAGGACGTAGGAAAGTGCATTAAAAACGCCATCAAATAAGTATATCATGAAACGTTATATAAAATTAAAAAAAAATTTGAAAAATTGTTATCTACCAAATTTATTTTAAAATGTGAATCCTCTCTCATACACAAAATAATTAAACTCTTGGAAAGATATTTATTATATAATATATCTATTTTTTCTTTCTGGAGGATATCCCAAAAGTCAGAATTTAATTTAATTCGCTTTTCTCTCTATATTAAATAATTTTTAATTAAAAAAACTACCTAACATATTTTACTGAAATGTTTTTTATATATTTTATGAGATAATGTGAATATTTCCTAAAAATTTCGAAGCAATTTGTGAATTTTAAATGTGTTTAAAAAATATTTGAAAAATTAGGTCCCATAGGGTTCAATGTATTTCATTTTTTCAACCCGGGTTCAATAAAAAACTAATTGGGTGATATGATTTATTTATATTCCCAAAGGTCCCACAGACCGTCTGAAAAGCATACTAAAATTTCATTTTGTTAAAGTCTTTTTTACGGCAGTTATCGTGCTAACGGACAGACAGACAGACAGACAGAATGAACAAAGTCATAAACACTTTTCAACTATGTTGTAAAGTGTTAAAAAGTTAATTTTATCCCAAGTGTGATGTCTGTGTGTCGCTTCACCACTATACTTTGATTAGAGTGATGACTAGCCCTCCTCCATTGTCGAATACAATCATCATCTGGAACAAGAGAGAAGTAGAAGTTGTCGTTGAACACTACATGAGTCCAATTGAGCATCGTATAGAATTCCTGGACTCAACAGCACTTCAAGCGGTACTGTCGTGATCTGTAGTAGACGCAGAGAATAAAGTTTTGCTTCTACCAGTCGTCATCAAATGGTCTGCCTTGAAGCCTCATCTCAAGGTCTTTAGCGAACGTTTAGCGAGGGTCTTAACGAGGGTCTTAGCGAAGGTCTTAGTCGAAGTTTAGTGTTTTAAACTTCGAGCGAAAAGGAAAAGATAAGAGAAATGGAGTTTCATGAGTTGATAGAGAGTTTACATCTAGAGTGAGCTTTAAGGAGAGGAGGAGGGGGTGACGACCGAAGTTGGGCCCTTCTCCAAGTCTTTAGAAAATGAAAGAACTAGGGTCCAAGTATGCACCTAGTGAGGAGAAATAGGTAAGAAGGGTAGAGGTGCGCCCTTAGGGGCGCAGGACGTTGAGCTTGTGAAACAGAGGTGGATGGGATGGCTTAAAAAGGGGGGTCATAGATTCGTCGTAGATTCGCGACTTGATGCTTTATGATGTGACGAGAAACCTATGCGCCTTTAGATGGATGACAGAGACGCCATTGATGTCGTTATGGCTGCTCTCGTGATCGTACGATCTCCTTGGACTCTTGTTTCTTTGGGACGGCCAGATCCTTCGTGACGGTTATAATATGTCTTTTTGGGTACACTTCGTTAACATCGGCGGAATTGCTTATATCAAGATATGGCAGCGGACACTCCTGGATGACCCCCTCGGCTTCTTGCAAGCTTATGGTGCGAACTCTCGACCCTAGTTCAGTTGCTCGTATTGACGACGTGTCCGGGTGTACCGTAGAAGTAGGAAGAATAATTAATATAACGAAACAGTAAAATCAATGAGATCTGTATGTCTAAACTAACGGAGCCCATTATGTGAACTCCAAGATGCACAATTTCTTGCGCTCAGGAACTGCTAGTTGCGTTCATTGACGATGATCATTTTAGCCATTTTCTCGAAAGAAATTTGCATACCGAGATTTTCGGCTTTTCCTTTATTTTTAAGATGCGTTTTTTTAATTTAATTTAATTTATTTTTTATTTTTTTGGCAATATTTTTTATTTTTTCTAAATTCTGTAAAGTGTTTAACTAATGACACGTATAATTAAATATTCCCAAGATACACTAATATTTTGTTAAAAAACGAGAAAACATTATATCGAAACTCTTTCCTTCCTATGCAATCCACTCTAGTGAGTGATCACTTACGCCACTTCAAATAATTTTAGCTGACGGATTAAAGCATATAAATATGCAAACTTTTAGATATCCAATTTTCCACCGTTTTGTTCCCAATCGCATTACTCGTGCATTGCTTCTTTTTAACTTAACTCTTAACAAGAAATTGAAATATGCCCTGAAATTTATAGAATTAATAATGATGCAGTTTATTGAAGAAAAATCAAAATCATCGAATAGTGAACATTTCAAATAGTGGGACGTAGTGAACGCCGCTAAGAATGAAGTTTATTAACAAGAATCAATTTAAGAACTTGAAAATCCAGTAAACCTGCTGAGGGGGAAATCCCTTTTCGTCTCGTCATTGTTTGATGTGTGCATTTCTGTTTATGTTAGATTAGAAGTTTGAAGTTAAAGCGGATTATTTTCAGGAACATAAGTTGCCATTAATAATAATTTGTTATTGTTTTATTGGTTAAGCCAATCATGACGGGGTGCAGAAAAGTGGGACAAATAGCAACGCTTCTGGTAGATATCGGCAATTCTATGTCAAAGAGCGCATAAAAAGTGCGAAATCCGACGAAATAGAACAGCAATTGTGAGATGGAGTGCATGAAATTATTGAAATATTCGCTCCTGGCTTCCCGGTTGCCCCATATGCGCTCCTAAAATTCCCAAATATGTGCAAACCAGCTCTCAAGATCAATATTATTAATTATTATATGACCCCTGAAACAAAATTTTTATGTGACACCTAACAAAATGCAATTACTTTTAGACCCCTGCATCCCTCTGTAACAAAACGCAAATACTATATTACCCTCTAACGAAACGTATTTGTCCCACGAACTCTCTGTACTTTGAATCAATAATATAAAATAAATTAATAATTCCAAAAAAGAGAGAGGGGTGTTCCAAATGTTTAATTTAGTTTCAGAAGTATTGGATGATCTCTAACTTGTCCACATTAAAGAAAAGTTATGCATTTGGAAATATTGCGCCACGTTTGTCGTTAAGCATAATAAGCAGAAAAACAAATGGGCATACAACTTTTTGACTTTTTCTATGTGATATTAGTAGAATGAATTTGTGTTAGTTCAGTTTCAAATTTATACTGCCAAAATTCTATATATTTGAGAAATAATATACTTAAAGAAATAATATACTAATATAACTTATATATTTGAGAAATAATATACTTAAGGTGAAATAATAGTAAGGAAAAGTAGGACTTAAAAAATTGAACTCTTTGAAATTTTAAATCTGCAAGTTAATAAAGTAAAAATAAATAAAGAAAATGAATGAATCTATGGGAGAACACATTTTATATAACAAATCAGTAATAAAACACAAATTTATGACAAGAAAGATCAATCATGCTTAAAGCATTGATTATGAAACACTTTCCAACTTCAATGCAATTTTATTTAAACATGTCTAAAATGCAATACATTCCTCGGTAATATTTTAAAACTTATCACAATACTACATTAATTTATTATATTTGAAACCTTAAACCTTCATCGAAAAAAATTAACTTCATTCAAATGACGGCATTAAAGTATAAATTGCCTGGTTTAAACATCTCTTAAATGTTATACATTCCTCGGTAATAATTTTAGAATTATCATAATACTACGATAATTTATTATATTTGAAAACTTCATCGAAAACAACTGAAATCCATTCAAATGACGTCATAAAAAAATAACACGCCTGGCTCTCTCTATAAAAGCAACATTTCATTCATAAATAATTCCCCCATTCATGTCATTCATCACAATACTATAACAATTTATTTTATTTAAAAATTAAGACCATTGAGCTGCGAGTAAGTAAACTCTATGCGTAAAACTTCATCGAAAAATATCGTCCTTCTCTTTCTAAAATCAATGAATTCATATCAGCTAAGCAGACTCCATGGACTAAATGATTTTGTGTTAAAGAATTACAGCGATTCTAATACAACTCATTCTACATATTTTGCTGTTTACATTTTACATAGGTGAAAAATAGGCTTAATAGTAGAAATAATCAAATTTGGAAGAGCATTTAAACTGAAATATATTGTCATTGCGTTGTTTCAGTATGTAGATGCACAGAATTTAGGCAAAAATAAAGTAATTTTAGGACGGATACAACACTCAATATGAATTAAAAAGAGCTTTAAAAATCACGATTTTGACACAAGATGGATGCCATATATCATTTTGAAGTGGGTCATGTGATCGTTTCATATCATGGACACGTGATCGCTTAATATAAGAGGTGTTATTATTATTTTAATTTTTATTTAAAAAACAACTGAATATATTTCGCTGAATTTTTTTTTTATATATTTTATGGAACAATTTGAATATTGCCTAAACTTTTCGAAGCAATTTGTGAATTTTAAATCCGCTTAAAAAATGCTTGAAAAATTAGGTCCCATAGGGCTCAATGTATTCCATTTTTTCAACCCGGGTTCAATCCAAAACTAATTGGGTGATATTATTCATTTATATTCCCATAGGTCCTATAGACCGTCTGAACAACATACTAAAATTTCATTTTGATTAAGTCATTTTTACGGCAGTTATCGTGCTAACGGACAGACAGACAGACAGACAGAATGAACAAAGTCATAAACACTTTTCAACTTTTTGCAAAGTGTTAAAAAAGCCTTCATATGGTCGCAAATGGTTTGTATATCTCATTTTTAACGGAACTATCAAGTATTTTAATTCTCGTTTCAATTTTAATTTCATATTTCATACAGTCAGACGACTTTTCGGAAAAACCGGAAGTGACATCTCCAAAACTCGAAATCCTTAGTGAACACCCTACCTCCTCTAGAATTCAATCTATAGTCAATCGTAATAAATAAAGCTTCGAGAAAATTTGTTTGGAACAGAAGTGGACAAAAAACAGGAGAAAGGAAATCCTTAGTGAATCCCCATCTACAATGGAATTTGATGCTGAATCCATATCGGTCATGATCGCTATCTATAGTCGATTCTGAGAAATAGATTTGAACCAGATGTGGAAAAGAAACTGAAAATAAAAATTACCGACCCCTTCTTGAATTTCCTGCGAAATCCATATTGTCAGTTATCATCTAAACTCTATAGATAATTTTGAGGTATAGACGTTTCAAGTAAAACTACAATTTTTAAACCGGAAATGGAAAGAACCGGAAGTGGAAATTCATATTAAATCTCCTACCCCCTTCGAAATAGGATGCTAATTTCAAATCAGTCATTTTCTGAGCTCTATCTATAGCAGATTCCAATCAAGATTAAACGATGCCTAGGAAATAGCATACATACTCTTTAAATCGAGGTCCTACTGCATAAAAATAAAATTTTACCTTTAGAGGCGTTTTAAAATTTGTTGTGACTTCGAAAGTCCCATTTATAATCGCACATATTGTTTTGTATAATTGGCTTTTTCATTATCAACAATAGATATCACTTTAAAACATTTTCCATATAATACTGTACACCGTGCACGTCATAATCCATTAATGTCCTAAATACATTTGAATCACGAGCAGCAGTATCTACTATTTTTCCTCATGTCTTTGCAATAACTAACTGCATTGCACGTCTTTAATTTATTTTAAAAAATCTGATGTGGGCAGCACATGACTTTCCCTGCAGACTTATATTCACGTTCTCTTTATTTAATTAAATTTATTTCACTTTTAATTCAATTTTCGTTCTCATTCGGTAACCGGACTTATTTTCAAAGGTGGCGTAGAGACAATACGAAAAACTAAAATATCTCGAGAACGGCTAGTCCTAATGTAATGGGGTTGGTCTTATTCTTTTCGTCGTTAAAAATTACGTATTAAACGAGCATTTAATGGATATATTTGAGTATAATTAGTTCTTTAGTTTAGATTTTGACGATTTTTGCGGACCATTTTGCAAAAACAGCAGGTTATTTTTTTCCGAATCATACCAAAATCTAATCAGCGCCAGGGTAATCCACAAGTGACTCATCTACCGAATTTTGTGAAATTCGGTCCATTAGTTTTTTAGTTAGAGTGGATACAAGCTTTTGCGGGCCATTTCGCAAAAAAAGGCGGGTTCTTTTATCCCGAATCGCACCCAAAACTAATCAGCACTAGATTCGCCCACAAGTGACTTACCTACCAAATTTTATGAAATTCGGTCAATTACTTTTTTAGTTAGAGTGGATACAAAATCTGCACAGACAGACACACAGACAGACACACAGACACACACACAGACGTCACGCTAAAAATGGTTTTTTCGTATTCTAGAGGTCTCGAAACGTGTAGATCCGTCGAAAACTCGAGTTGCGATTTTCGGCATGATTCCAATACTTTCCCTATACATTACCATGTATTGCAGGGAAAGTAAAAGTATATAATGCACAGCAGAGCTTGGATTGCCTGTGCTTCTGTTTTCACAGAGAATGCAACTTCAAGTTTTCTTCTTGCCCCTTTTCTTTACATACATAGGCAGGAAGGAGTCATCTACCAAACAATCATTATATAATTCTAATATGAATGTAAAGTTTTAACAGAAACTATATTTTTCAGAGGTAACCACTGATAATAAATATCCCATTAATTAACATATTTATCGGCGCCAAATTGAAAAAGTATGTTTAGATTAACTCCTACAAACGAATTCAACGGCTACACAAAATACAGATTAGCCGCTTTTTTGCGAATAGTTCATCTGCGGTTTAAACACGATAGTCTGAAATCTGAAGAAATACGTTTTGAGTATTTTGAAAATACAAAATACTCTGAAAATGTATTTTCGATACATTACCAAAATAGTACTTTTTTTTAGGTTAAAATACCAAATACAAATGTATTAGTCAAATGTATTTCAAATACATGTATTTTCGATACTGCCAAATTTTGCCTGAGGGAATCAGATTTATGTTCTTCATTCGATAGGACCTTTGATTTTTGTGTCAGAGAATAACAATATTATCATATAGATCCAATAATTGCTCGATTCCATATACTGATAATAAATATTCTGCTGATATTAAAAGTGCATTCTTTGCTTAAATTTTAGCTCTGGTAGAAAAAAGAAATTGTGGAAATAATTGCAAGGGGGACACTGAATTACATATGGCAAAACGTTATTAAGTAAAGGTCGTACAGAAGACAAAAGCGATTTTTTTTTTGTTATTCAAATTCTTACTGAAGTACCTTTAATAAAAGAAAAGCAAGTCACCTCTTGTTTTATTTCGGAAAATGTTTGAAATCTTTCCAAAGCAGATAAGTCAACATCCAACAATGAACTCATGTATGTCAAGGCAATTAGATTCTCGGCTATCTAAAAAAGAATGTTCTCAATAACATAAGGAAGAAGATATGAAATTTCACTTTCTCTTCATTTAGACTGCAATCTAAAATAAAATTAGTAAACTTACTTGCATCGCAAATATAATGACGAGACCGATGTTATTAGTTTCTTCACCTCTTTGAACCAGAATCGTTGAGGCTGTCAAAAGTACAAAAAATGATCCAATAATTTCAATGCTGCTGCTCAACCACCTTCATTGAATAAAAATAAGAAAGAGTATTTTATTTACATCTTTAGGTGAATATTCGCGCATACAATGACTACATTGAACTTGTCTCTAACTACATTGAAAAAGTTAGTTTGTATGCGAATTTGCATTGATGAAGACAAATATTTAATCTTTCCAAATATTCAAAATATAATCTGATATATCTAACACATGGTTTTTCCTACAAATGAACTAATTATGGTACTCGGGCATAAAAGAAGGAGCTTCCTTAACCTCGAATAAAGCAAGGTCCAGCCGTAACAAAACTTTTTAGCATGGAAGGAAGTTAGAACCTTTTTAACTTAGTGTTTGTTCTCAAAGCCTAAAAAATCTCTTAGGTTTATTGTTTATAAAGATTGAAATAAATATACCAACATTCATGGAAATAGCTTGATTCTTTGGAGTGATATCATGCATTCTGTAGGGAAAGTAAAATTGATAATATCTCGAAAATGGTTGGTGATAACTTCAAGAAATCTTTTGTGAGACAAAAGAGAGACTAAAAAGCGATCATAAATTTTAATAAACCAGATGACAGTAAGAGTGCGTTGTAAATAATACAGACCAGACGACATGGCACCTAAGTGACATTAAATCAGACATTAGTTTATGAGCAATAAATAAAAATGAACTCAGATGCTATCTTATGGGGCCCAAACTTCACTACGGGCCAATTCGAAAAAGCAACATCAGCAAGGAAGAGACAATTCTTCATCCAATCAGGGCTGACTCATAAACCACATGCACTGATTAAAGGGCATGTATTACCAATCAGATTTGGGGGTCTTCAAGAAAGGCTTTTCTCCCCGAAGCCAAATTGAAGAAAAATCGCCCAACTAAAAAATCTCAAGGAAATATTTTGCAGTGGAGAAAAGACTTTCATGTGATGAGTTTCCTAAAAAATCAAAGGACCAAAAGGTCCGGGTAATTTCTCTGTTCAAATGATGAGGGCTAAATCGCCAGGCTTAGGTCCTGTCAACGGTGTCAACGACTGTTCCATGCTGTATAGAGGTATGTGCAAATTTCTATATGTCATATGTCGAGAGTTTTACGAAAATGATTTCGGCCTACTAATGTTAAACACCGCACTGCCCTCTCTCTCCCTTTCTCTCTCGCTCTCTTAGTTTGACATCGTTTAAAAATAGTAAGGATTAGTATCGTACGTATGTTTTTGTAATAATATGATAAATCTGCAAATAACTAAATAAAATGAATTTAAATATTACAAAAGACTCTAATGATTATTTGAATGTACTTTACAATAAAGGCAAGTAATTATATCTCACCGGAAGAAATTTGGAGAGTTATCAGCTAAACCAATGACGCTGAACAATTTAAAATCATTAGCAAATAGAAGACAAACCATGAAATTAAAACTTGATAAATCATTGATGAAAATTGAAAAGTAGGGGTCTTAAAGTGGATCGCTGCGGAACGTCTGCTACAAAGTTACATGCTGGTGAAATGCCATTAAGAAAATATACTTATATGGAGATCCGTTCATATGATAAGAACTGAACCATGTCATCGATATAGATGAAAAACCCCAATCATCCAGTTTCTTGAACAAAATAGAAAAATTCATAGTATCAAATTCTCTGGAATAGTTGGTATAAATAACATTGTTATTTCTCTTCGTGGATGATATGGGTAATTTGAGCAATCTTGAGAAGATTTGAAATAGTAGATTTCCCAGGAATAAAAGAAAAAACCATGCTATCGGGTGATCAAATCTGCCTTGGCATAAAAATATATCCTTTTATAAATTATTTTCTTGAACAACTTTCATAAAACTGGTACAGCCACAATAGGCTAATAATCATTAATATCTGATATATTCTTACTTTTAAAAATAGGTGTCACGAAACTGTAGGGAACTCACCGCGAGTAGAGCAGTTTACAGATAGGGAGAGTGCAAGATACTACTTCCCACATTCTTTAATTATGACCGCAGGGATATTATCCACACTAATGAACTTGTTTCCATTTAATTGCTTTATCTCGTCAAGAACTTTTTCAATAGTTATAAGGGGAAAGTAAAAATTTTCCGCAAAATCCGAACTCGTATAATTATCGTCAACGTTATTATAAATGTAATAAACCGAACGAAAGGTCGAGCAAGTTTACAGCAATGACAGCGGGACAGGAAGAGGAACAACCCTCAAAAAGCATAGAGATTGGCATTTGGGTTGATTTCCGCAAATATTTACAAACCATCCACAGTTTCTCGGAAGACACTTTAATATTTTATTTCAAGAATTTCGTACAAAGGGAAAAGTAATTATCAATTAATTTCTTGACCCTAGTTCTTATATGGATTAGGGTCAAGGACTAGGGAGTTATCAATCAACAGAGGTTAATAACTTCAAACGTTTATAACCTCCCTTTTATACCTTTTTATAAATTATTCGTCTTTCTTTCAGTCCTTGGATATAGTTTCACGACTGAAATAATAGGATAGTTACTTGGTTAGTCTCACTATTATTTTTAATATAATTTAAACTTTGTATATTTGCGGTGCATTACCCGTCACAGATATGAAAAGCTAAATGTTTAAATTTATTTCTAAGTGTAATAAAAAAAAATTAGAGAATTAAACTTTGCATTTTATAGTCCATTTTATAGTATAGCTTGAGTCCACAGCTTTTAATATTTTTTACATTTTTAAACGCTGTACATTTAAATTATAATTAACTCGATAAACTTTCCTACACACTAAATTAAAGTATAATTTTGTTTAGATTTTTTGAGCTTACAGGAAATAGTAAATTAAATTGTTTTTCAATTTTCTCAAATGTTATTTTCAGGAAAACAGTATCAAAGACAGCAAAACTTCAGACCTTTACTTTCAAGAACGTTAAAAATCGTTTTCTATATATTGAAATTATAGAAATAAATCTAACACAGTTATTTCGCGGAATTAAGATGGAACAGGGTAGTGCAAGACTTTTGCACCACCTTATTATAGTTTAATTATTAATTTTAAATATTATAAGTCTGAAGTATGTAAATGTAATGCCATAAAACGCATAAAGTATAAATAATTCAGAGTGTTAAGTTGCAATTTTGTGCAAATTTTCATTCGCATATAACTTTTTGAGTTACTTTAAGAATTTCGAGAAAGACGTGATCATTTGACTCGATAAATACTATTTTCATATTTTGTATTTAAATATTTCCTTTCTGCATTATGCACAAATCACTATTTTTATTATAAGGATCGACATTTTAAAAATTTTAGATCTTGAACTTCCTTTTGTTCTATTCATATGAATTGTTAAAAATGCAAATAACTCTATTATATTCTGTAATAATACATAAAATTTCATGACGATACATGCAGTCGTATTTTGAGTTATCTGTTCTGCACCACATAGACATAAATGCATATGTTGGCTTCGAAAATTGTCAGAATATGCTTTAGAGATCTAAATCACAGCATTGCTTAAAAATCTATAATTCGAAACTTTATGAAAAAGTCATATTTCATTTATGTTTTTATTTGTGACAAAGTAATGAAATCAGTCTTATACATTGAAAATCTTATCATATTTATTCCTTATACAGATTAGAGACTAATGAGATGCCATGGCAAAAATGCATTTATTTTTAGTTTGTATATGTATGACTGGTATTATAGATTGAAGCAAAACTACTTAAAATGACATTTGATTAGAAACTTACCTAGATACTAGCAAGAATAAGAAATAGCAATTATTGTGTGTATCCAATTTGAGATGGAAACGATTTATAAAATGTATGCTTGCTTTATAAGATCGAATACTTGAAATGCCATGAAGGGTTTCTTTGAGCAAATTAGATAGAGGACAGCGGGTAGCAGCAGTTAAACGATGCAGTTGTCGCCATGTGTTCAGATATAGTCTCTGAAAGGTAACGATATTTTTAATGTAAAGTTTCTTAAACAGCATAATCATTGTGCATACATAGATATAATGATTTAAAATCTCCTTTAGATCCCGACAAAAATAGCTCTAGAGTAAATGAAAGACCAAAAAGTGCCCAAGCAAACCCAATAACTCATTCACCGCAATTGCAGAAAGACATAAAATTTCCTTATTTTAAAAAAGTTATTAAGATAAAACCCCTTATCTATTGGTAGCAATCAAATTTGCCATTTATGTTTTACTATAATTTTTTTGAAGCATTTATTTCTTAGGATCTACTATAGATAGAGCTTAGATGATGACTGCTATGGATTCAAATTCCAAAGTTTGTTAAGGGTTTCAATAATAATTTTCACATCCGAATTCCTTTCATTTCCGGTTCAAACATTTTCATTTTTCTTGAAGTATCTATTTTTCGAAATTAGCTATAAATAGAGCTTAAAGGATAGCCGATATGGATTCAGCATCAAATTCTGGAATGAGTAGAGTGGGCCATTAAGGATTTCCACTTCCGGCTCCTTTCCACTTTCACTTCAAACATTTTCCTTGATACATCTATTTTTCAGGATTGGCTATATATAGAGCTTAGATAATGACTTATTTGGATTCAGCATTACATTTTAGAGGGGTAAAATGACTCACTAATGATGACCACTTCCAGTTTTCAAGATGTTACTTTCGATTATAAAACTTAGATTTTCATTGCAATATGTAATTTTTAGGATTGGCAACAGAAATAGTTTAGCATCTGATAGGGATTCAGTATCAAATTTAAAATTTTGGAGAGGGGGGGGGTGTTTAGGGGTTTCACCAAGGATTTCCCCTTCTAGTTGTGAGTTCTAGTTTATTTTCTAAACTTCTCAAATTCCATCTCAAAGAATCGCGCTCTCGTGATTGGCCAAATCTATAAAATGGTAGACTTTGTAATTTTGGCATCTGCCATTCCGCTGAGTTCGTGTGTGTGTGTCTGATCGTTCGGCGAAGTATCGTAAGTTTACAGCATTTCGTATTTTTCATCTTCAGTTCAGGTGGATATTTAGTTTGTTAATGATTCAGGTTCATATTGCGTATTTCCTTGTATATAATGTATTGCTAGCACTTTAAATATTTGTATATATTTGTATGTAGTGCCGTATATGTATGCTTTGAGTGTTCAAGCGAGGTTAGTTGTGAATAAAGAAGTTTATGTTTTTATTGTCGTGATTCTTTCGTAGAATTATTGCCGTTAGGTAAATTCATGTATGTTTCAGATTGAAGTTAGTTTAGAGCTTTAATTTCAGATCAAGGTTATTTAAAGGTAGTATACGATTCAGTTCAAATTGATTTTCATTATAGGCGAAGAATTAATTAGCAACGTCAAAATTAGACCTAAACAGGGTAAAGGTTCTTACATAGTAGTTACCACTTTTGTTCAAAAAATTTCGTTGAAACATCTATTTCTCAGGATTAGGTACATAATGAAGCTTAGATGGTGACTAATATGGATTCAGCATAAAATTTCAGAGGTGCTGGGGGATTTACTAAAGATATTTTCCCAATTTCGGTTGAGAAAGTTCATTCTCCTTAAAACATTTATTCTTCAGAATCTGCTATAGATAGAGCTTAGATGATGACTGATATGAATTCAGCATCATGTTTATGAGGTTATAGGAGTTTCAGGATTTTAACTTACGGTTCTTTTCTACTTCCGATTAAAATATTTCTCTTGAAATATCTTTTTTTTCAGAATCGAGTATAGATTAAGCTTAGATGATGATTGATATGGATTCAGCATTAAATTCAGTACCAGCAGAGGTCTCGCAAAGATTTTCACTTCCGGTTCTAGAAATGTAACTTTAGATTGAAACATTTGCATTTTCCTTGCAGTATCTAATTCGCAAGATTGGCTATAAATAGATATTAGATAATGACTGATATGTATTCAGTATTGAATTTAGGAGGGCATAGGAGTTCAATAAGTATTTCCACTTCTGGTTCTAAGGATGTCATTTCCGGGTTTTTCGAAAATTCACATGATTACACGAAATAAGTGTGCAAAACAGAATAAAATTTTTTAATAGCTCCTTCGAAAATGAACTATACACACCAACTGCCACCATATGTGCGTTCCTTCATAAATTTCTTGTGATTTATACTCCAGTTTTTAACTCACCTCAAATAGCGTGTTATGTTTTGTGTCATTGCCACTGCTTAAAACTCAACCCCTTTCTACGTATTCCTTCCTTCCCGGTTTATATTTTCCAAATTAAATCTAAAGCAGACCATATTTAGATCAGGTAAGCGGAGAGAAACATGATATTTTATCTAATAAGTTTGGTTTCCAAAATAACATTTTGTTTTTCTTTTTTCAAACAGGTTTTACGAACTTTATAACAGTTTTAATATAAGTGATCAGTGTTCCATTGGAGCTTCCTATGGAAGTACCAAAAACTAAATTTGTACTGACAGAGAATTATTTCCCTTCTTATACACCAACGTTTTCGTTTTAACATTCAAGGCATTTACAACTATATTTGCAGAAAACCTAACTTGACACTACAGAGGCATAGGGAAAATTGTAAATCCCCTTTAAGTTATATATCTAGTCAATGTACGAATAATGGGGGTATAAAGACAAAAATGTGTTTATAGTTCACATTGGTGCCAAGTTAGGTTTGGCGCGAAAATTTAAATTTTGGGGCAAGGAATTTGTCAGCGAATTTTTAAGTTCTAAATACTGACACATTAGACAACATGTAGAGGCATCTTTTGTTTTTGCAGAAAGTGCATAGTCCTTCTACTTAACTTCTTAAATAATTAACTGGAGTGTGGCTCAATTCTACGTTCTCATACATACCAGAATTTATTTGTTTCAAATTTTACAAGAAAATTTATCAAAACTCGGTATCGTAGGTACAAATGATTACAGCAATAGCGGGTTACTCTTAACTGGAGTGTGGCTCAACTATACTTTCTCATACATACCAGAATTCATTTGTTTCAAATTTTACAAGAAAATTCATCAAAACTCGGCATCGTAGGTCCAAATGATTACAGCTATAGCGGGTTACTCTTAACTGGAGTGTGGCTCAACTATACTTTCTCATACATACCAGAATTCATTTGTTTCAAATTTTACAAGAAAATTTATCAAAACTCGGTATCGTAGGTCCAAATGATTACAGCAATAGCGGGTTACTCTTAACTGGAGTGTGGCTCAACTATACTTTCTCATACATACCAGAATTCATTTGTTTCAAATTTTACAAGAAAATTTATCAAAACTCGGTATCGTAGGTCCAAATGATTACAGCAATAGCGGGTTACTCTTAACTGGAGTGTGGCTCAACTATAATTTCTCATACATACCAGAATTCATTTGTTTCAAATTTTACAAGAAAATTCATCAAAACTCGGCATCGTAGGTCCAAATGATTACAGCTATAGCGGGTTACTCTTAACTGGAGTGTGGCTCAACTATACTTTCTCATACATACCAGAATTCATTTGTTTCAAATTTTACAAGAAAATTTATCAAAACTCGGTATCGTAGGTCCAAATGATTACAGCTATAGCGGGTTACTCTTAACTGGAGTGTGGCTCAACTATACTTTCTCATACATACCAGAATTCATTTGTTTCAAATTTTACAAGAAAATTCATCAAAACTCGGCATCGTAGGTCCAAATGATTACAGCTATAGCGGGTTACCCTTAACTGGAGTGTGGCTCAACTATACTTTCTCATACATACCAGAATTCATTTGTTTCAAATTTTACAAGAAAATTTATCAAAACTCGGTATCGTAGGTCCAAATGATTACAGCTATAGCGGGTTACTCTTAACTGGAGTGTGGCTCAACTATACTTTCTCATACATACCAGAATTCATTTGTTTCAAATTTTACAAGAAAATTCATCAAAACTCGGCATCGTAGGTCCAAATGATTACAGCTATAGCGGGTTACCCTTAACTGGAGTGTGGCTCCACTATACTTTCTCATACATACCAGAATTCATTTGTTTCAAATTTTACAAGAAAATTTATCAAAACTCGGTATCGTAGGTCCAAATGATTACAGCTATAGCGGGTTACTCTTAACTGGAGTGTGGCTCAACTATACTTTCTCATACATACCAGAATTCATTTGTTTCAAATTTTACAAGAAAATTCATCAAAACTCGGCATCGTAGGTCCAAATGATTACAGCTATAGCGGGTTACCCTTAACTGGAGTGTGGCTCAACTATACTTTCTCATACCAGAATTCATTTGTTTCAAATTTTACAAGAAAATTTATCAAAACTCGGTATCGTAGGTCCAAATGATTACAGCTATAGCGGGTTACTCTTAACTGGAGTGTGGCTCAACTATACTTTCTCATACATACCAGAATTCATTTGTTTCAAATTTTACAAGAAAATTCATCAAAACTCGGCATCGTAGGTCCAAATGATTACAGCTATAGCGGGTTACCCTTAACTGGAGTGTGGCTCAACTATACTTTCTCATACATACCAGAATTCATTTGTTTCAAATTTTACAAGAAAATTTATCAAAACTCGGTATCGTAGGTCCAAATGATTACAGCTATAGCGGGTTATTCTTAACTGGAGTGTGGCTCAACTATACTTTCTCATACATACCAGAATTCATTTGTTTCAAATTTTACAAGAAAATTCATCAAAACTCGGCATCGTAGGTCCAAATGATTACAGCTATAGCGGGTTACCCTTAACTGGAGTGTGGCTCAACTATACTTTCTCATACATACCAGAATTCATTTGTTTCAAATTTTACAAGAAAATTTATCAAAACTCGGTATCGTAGGTCCAAATGATTACAGCTATAGCGGGTTACTCTTAACTGGAGTGTGGCTCAACTATACTTTCTCATACATACCAGAATTCATTTGTTTCAAATTTTACAAGAAAATTCATCAAAACTCGGCATCGTAGGTCCAAATGATTACAGCTATAGCGGGTTACCCTTAACTGGAGTGTGGCTCAACTATACTTTCTCATACATACCAGAATTCATTTGTTTCAAATTTTACAAGAAAATTTATCAAAACTCGGTATCGTAGGTCCAAATGATTACAGCTATAGCGGGTTACTCTTAACTGGAGTGTGGCTCAACTATACTTTCTCATACATACCAGAATTCATTTGTTTCAAATTTTACAAGAAAATTTATCAAAACTCGGTATCGTAGGTCCAAATGATTACAGCTATAGCGGGTTACTCTTAACTGGAGTGTGGCTCAACTATACTTTCTCATACATACCAGAATTCATTTGTTTCAAATTTTACAAGAAAATTCATCAAAACTCGGCATCGTAGGTCCAAATGATTACAGCTATAGCGGGTTACCCTTAACTGGAGTGTGGCTCAACTATACTTTCTCATACATACCAGAATTCATTTGTTTCAAATTTTACAAGAAAATTTATCAAAACTCGGTATCGTAGGTCCAAATGATTACAGCTATAGCGGGTTACTCTTAACTGGAGTGTGGCTCAACTATACTTTCTCATACATACCAGAATTCATTTGTTTCAAATTTTACAAGAAAATTTATCAAAACTCGGTATCGTAGGTCCAAATGATTACAGCTATAGCGGGTTACTCTTAACTGGAGTGTGGCTCAACTATACTTTCTCATACATACCAGAATTCATTTGTTTTAAATTTTACAAGAAAATTTATCAAAACTCGGCATCGTAGGTCCAAATGATTACAGCTATAGCGGGTTACTCTTAACTGGAGTGTGGCTCAACTATACTTTCTCATACATACCAGAATTCATTTGTTTCAAATTTTACAAGAAAATTTATCAAAACTCGGTATCGTAGGTCCAAATGATTACAGCTATAGCGGGTTACTCTTAACTGGAGTGTGGCTCAACTATACTTTCTCATACATACCAGAATTCATTTGTTTCAAATTTTACAAGAAAATTTATCAAAACTCGGTATCGTAGGTCCAAATGATTACAGCTATAGCGGGTTACTCTTAACTGGAGTGTGGCTCAACTATACTTTCTCATACATACCAGAATTCATTTGTTTCAAATTTTACAAGAAAATTTATCAAAACTCGGTATCGTAGGTCCAAATGATTACAGCTATAGCGGGTTACTCTTAACTGGAGTGTGGCTCAACTATACTTTCTCATACATACCAGAATTCATTTGTTTCAAATTTTACAAGAAAATTCATCAAAACTCGGCATCGTAGGTCCAAATGATTACAGCTATAGCGGGTTACCCTTAACTGGAGTGTGGCTCAACTATACTTTCTCATACATACCAGAATTCATTTCTTTCAAATTTTACAAGAAAATTTATCAAAACTCGGTATCGTAGGTCCAAATGATTACAGCTATAGCGGGTTACTCTTAACTGGAGTGTGGCTCAACTATACTTTCTCATACATACCAGAATTCATTTGTTTCAAATTTTACAAGAAAATTCATCAAAACTCGGCATCGTAGGTCCAAATGATTACAGCTATAGCGGGTAACCCTTAACTGGAGTGTGGCTCAACTATACTGTCTCATACATACCAGAATTCATTTGTTTCAAATTTTACAAGAAAATTTATCAAAACTCGGTATCGTAGGTCCAAATGATTACAGCTATAGCGGGTTACCCTTAACTGGAGTGTGGCTCAACTATACTTTCTCATACATACCAGAATGAATTTGTTTCAAATTTTACAAGACAATTTATCAAAACTCGGTATCGTAGGTCCAAATGATTGAAGCTATAGCGGATTACCCTTAACTGTAAAGGGCTTGAAAAAATCTTTCGATTGGTACTACTTGACAATGTACCATCCGAGGGGGGGGGGGGAGGAGAAGGGTGGTTAATGACGCCACGAACAAAAAAATTATATCGCGGCTGTTTTTTACAACAATGATTGAAACTATTAAGTCTCTTGATCATTGAGCCATAAATAAACACTTTTATACATAATTATGTCAAATTTTGTCCTATGCTTCCAAGGTAGAAAAATATGTAATTTCGAAGTTTTCGCTCGAATTAAAAAAATATTCTATCTAGTCTTAGACTTTTTATAATAAAGCCGGGTATAAAGTTTCAGGAAAATTCATTAATTTTTGTAGTTGCTATCGTGTACACAAAAAATCGACCTCTAAATACTGACACATTAGACAACATGTAGAGGCATCTTTTGTTTTTGCAGAAAGTGCATAGTCCTTCTACTTAACTTCTTAAATAATTAACTGGAGTGTGGCTCAATTCTACGTTCTCATACATACCAGAATTCATTTGTTTCAAATTTTACAAGAAAATTTATCAAAACTCGGTATCGTAGGTCCAAATGATTACAGCAATAGCGGGTTACTCTTAACTGGAGTGTGGCTCAACTATACTTTCTCATACATACCAGAATTCATTTGTTTCAAATTTTACAAGAAAATTTATCAAAACTCGGTATCGTAGGTCCAAATGATTACAGCAATAGCGGGTTACTCTTAACTGGAGTGTGGCTCAACTATACTTTCTCATACATACCAGAATTCATTTGTTTCAAATTTTACAAGAAAATTCATCAAAACTCGGCATCGTAGGTCCAAATGATTACAGCTATAGCGGGTTACTATACTTTCTCATACATACCAGAAGTCATTTGTTTCAAATTTTACAAGAAAGCTATAGCGGGTTACTATACTTTCTCATACATACCAGAATTCATTTGTTTCAAATTTTACAAGAAAATTTATCAAAACTCGGTATCGTAGGTCCAAATGATTACAGCTATGGCGGGTTACTCTTAACTGGAGTGTGGCTCAACTATACTTTCTCATACATACCAGAATTCATTTGTTTCAAATTTTACAAGAAAATTCATCAAAACTCGGTATCGTAGGTCCAAATGATTACAGCTATAGCGGGTTACTCTTAACTGGAGTGTGGCTCAACTATACTTTCTCATACATACCAGAATTCATTTGTTTCAAATTTTACAAGAAAATTCATCAAAACTCGGCATCGTAGGTCCAAATGATTACAGCTATAGCGGGTTACCCTTAACTGGAGTGTGGCTCAACTATACTTTCTCATACATACCAGAATTCATTTGTTTCAAATTTTACAAGAAAATTTATCAAAACTCGGTATCGTAGGTCCAAATGATTAGAGCTATAGCGGGTTACCCTTAACTGGAGTGTGGCTCAACTATACTTTCTCATACATACCAGAATGAATTTGTTTCAAATTTTACAAGACAATTTATCAAAACTCGGTATCGTAGGTCCAAATGATTGAAGCTATAGCGGATTACCCTTAACTGTAAAGGGCTTGAAAAAATCTTTCGATTGGTACTACTTGACAATGTACCATCCGAGGGGGGGGGGAGGAGAAGGGTGGTTAATGACGCCACGAACAAAAAAATTATATCGCGTCTGTTTTTTACAACAATGATTGAAACTATTAAGTCTCTTGATCATTGAGCCATAAATAAACACTTTTATACATAATTATGTCAAATTTTGTCCTATGCTTCCAAGGTAGAAAAATATGTAATTTCGAAGTTTTCGCTCGAATTAAAAAAATATTCTATCTAGTCTTAGACTTTTTATAATAAAGCCGGATATAAAGTTTCAGGAAAATTCATTAATTTTTGTAGTTGCTATCGTGTACACAAAAAATCGACCTCAGACAGACAAACAGACGAATATCACTCCAAAAATAGTCAAAACGTGTTCAGGAGATCTTAAAGCATATATTGGCATCGAATTTTCGAATTCGAAAATTTTCGTGAAAACAATACTTTCTCTATACTATGCTACGTAGAATGAAAACGTAAAAATGAATGGTACTAAGTATTCCGTGATAATTAATGCAGTCAAATTTAATTTCGCTTGGAACAAATACATATTATACTCCCTACTAACAATTTATTATTTTTAGATTTAAATAAAAACTTATGAAAATATAAAAATATCTCTCTCTAACTGATGTTGATTTTGAATCTACATATTTGAATATGTCGGATATATATAAGTATGTAAAATGCCATTTGCATCATATTGTAAAAATGTATTAATGATTTTTCTGATTGTCACTACTTTAAAATGATCAAATATAATTAATATGCAATACTAAAAAAATTAATACATGAACGAAAGCACGTGTTATGATTTCAAATTATTATACTTACTAGTATCACAAAAAATGCAATCAGTAAAGGCACTGAAAATACGCACAAAATTGGAGCCTTCATCAAAATGACGATTAAGAGTGCAGGTGCTTTGACTACTGTTACAAGCCATATATAAAAAACCATTGGTATTTGTTCATCAGTATAATGAAGGTCTTTATCGAAACTGAAAAAATAAATGATCTGTACTATTAGTTTTAATGTTTGAAATGATACTTTAAACAAATAAATGCTGGCCATAACATTGGGATTTTATAGTCCAGCATTTCAAAATAATTATCAAATATTAAATGTGCGAGAATATTGAGAAAGTATGCTTAACTTTTGAAATTTGAAATCTTTGAAAATGGTCTCTGATCTTCGATTCTAAAGAAAATTGGCGTACAAACTTCCCTAAGTAATAATCCCAACACATTTTTTACGAAGTTAGGTGATTTCATTCGGCTCTCAAGTAATTTGACCTTAGTTTTGACAAAAGGATTCTTTACTACGATATCTATACAAGGAAGATCAATCATGCATAAAGCATTGATTATGAAACACTTTCCAACTGAAATGCAATTTTATTTAAACATCTCTAAAATGCGATACATTCAGCGATGATGTTTTTAAAATTATCACAATACTAGAATAATTTATTATATCTGAAAACTTCATCGAAAACAAATGATTTTTTTTCAAATGACATCATCGAAATATAAATTGCCTGGCTCTCTATATAAAAGCAGTGAATATTTCATTCATAAACTTTTTTCCCTTCCTTTCATTCAGCGGCGATATTTTTAAAATTATCACAATACTACAATAATTTATTTTACTTAAAAACGTAGAATGGAGGTAAAATTACTTTCTAACTCCATGCTTAAAACTTCATTAAAAAAGCAATAATATGGAATCGTCTGCTTCTCTATGTAAAATCAATGAATGTTTCATTCATATCAGCTATATTGCAGACTCCAGAGCAAAATAATTTTGCGTTATAGAAATTCAGCAATTCTTATACAACTCATCTTACAGCTTGATGTGTTTACATTCTCCATACGTGAAAGTCAGGCTTTGTTGTAAAAATAATCAAAGTTTGAGGATCATTTAAACTCCAAAATATTGTAATTGCGTTGGCGCAGTATATACACTATATGATCAAAAGTATCCGGACACTTTTGATGTTAGAATGTTTTTCGAATTTCTAAACAAATACTTGGCGAAGTGTTCTGTAACTTTGGCGATGTAAAGAACATGCTTGAACGCATACTTTCCAGTAAAATTTCGGTGACTTGTGCATTTAGGGGACCACCAAGATATTGAAAAGGGGAAAAATACATTTGATCACCCTGTATCATAAAAAGCTGGAAATGATTTGTAACTTTCACAATATAGTTAACTAGCTTTGTTCAATGTAACATAGCAATAGTTTTCTTTCGTGATTATGTAGTGAATACTGTAGGACAACTTCTATAAAAAATCCACTGGAATATCGTGAAAATGCTACGATATAGTGATCAGTTTTTCTCAAGGTCTCAAGGACGGGGTTAGTGGAGTACCCAGGAGAGGAAATGCTTCCTCCCTTTAAACTCCAGAGGAAAAGGAAAAAAAGAAATGAAAAAAGGAAGTAATAAGATGTCATTTAATCAACTAAAAGGTAGCTGGGAACTAAGAGATTGCTTGGGGGGGGACCTAGGTCCTACCCCTTCCCCAAGTCTTCAGAAGACTGAATGTTGGGGCCCAAGCGGGCTCCCAACAGAGTAGGAAAAGAGGGGGATAGACTGGGTGCGCCCCGGGGGGCGCAGGGCCTTGAGCTTGAGATGTGCCTAGTAGCAGAAAAGAGGAAAGGCTTGCCAACAAAACGCGCAATCCCAAAAGCAAGGGAGAAGTACAGCTGCTAGAGTCTGCAACTAAAACGGAGAGCAGATAAAACTATGATGGACGGATCCGCTTTTTGATCAGTTTTTCTCTGACTCTCTGAAAGTGCCTCGATGATAAGGGGTTTTCCACAAATTGACATTTTACAAATTCATCGGACACCCCTGTTTTGAAAATGAACTAGTCCAATTTTATGCAAATAATGATCAAAAGTCTCCGGACACCCCTGTACGTGGTGATAATTGTTTGTATAAAATTGGTCTAGTTCATTTTCAGAACAGGGGTGTCCAATGAATTTGTATAATGTCAATTTGTGGAAATCCCATTATCATCCAGGTACTTTCAGAGAGCCAGAGAAAAACTTATCACTATATCGTCGATATATTTGTTAATTTTCACGATATTCCAGTGGATATTTTATAGAAGTTGCCTTACAGTATTTACTACAAAATCATGAAAGAAAACTATTGCTATGTTTCGCGCCTGCGCAGTAAAAACTTAGTTTCTTCAAATGCTTATATCTCATCATATATTCAATGCTTTAATTTTCAATTGAAGTATAATGTTTTTCTTCGACGTTGGCAAATGTTCTGTAAGTTTCGTGAAATTTGATTGAAACCTATGGATATTGTAAGCAAAAAACGTGTAACAAAATTTGTTTTTTTTTTTAAAGAAACGTTTATATCTTCATGAATATACGTTTTTGTGTTACGAAAATGCTTATACACATTTAACAAAGCTAGTTAACTATTTTGTGAAAGTTACAAATCATTTCCAGCTTTTTATGATACAGGGTGATCAAATATATTTTCCCCCTATTTCAATATCTTGGTGGTCCCCTAAATGCACAAGTCACCGAAACTTTACTGGAAAGTGTGCGTTCAAGCATGTTCTTCATATTGCCAAAGTTACAGAACACTTAGCCAAGCATTTATTTAGAAATTCGAAAAACATTCTAGCATCCAAGGTGTCCGGATACTTTTGATCATATAGTGTATATGCACAGAAAAAAAATAAAAAATAAAGCGCCTTTAGGACGGATGCAACATTAAATATAAATAAAAAGAAGAACTTTAAAAATCCCTATTTTGATACACGATAGATGATATATTTTATTTCGAAGTGGATCACGTGATCTTTTCATATAATATGAGTGCAATTATTATTTTAATTTTTATTTAAAAAACTATCGAACATATTTTGCTGAAATTTTTTTATATATTTTATGGGATAATTTGAATATTTCCTAAAATTTTCGAAGCAAATTGTGCATTTTAAATTCGCTTAAAAAATGTTTAAAAAAAATGTGTCCCATAGGTTCAAACATCGCGTCTTCGTATCCAAGAACAAACCAACTTCACAGTTTTCATAGACAACGAATCTATAATTTAAATTTCGAATCTATATCAAAATTTAATCTAGGGTACAAAGTTTCAAGTCATTTGGTCCAGCCGTTTCTAGATTATGAGCACGTAAAGCAGTGATTCTCAACCAGGGTTTGGCGAAAATTTTCAAAAGGTTGTGAAAATACGTACAACCTTGCCCCCTTATTGTAATAGAGTAAAAAAAACCCCTAAAATTGCTAATGTTTTAAAGTGATTATTAATAAAACAATAACGCATTTTGAAAGTTAAACTTAGTTATATATTTGCCTGATAGTTAAAATCTAAGCACATGCAATTTTACTTGGAAGAGAAATTTTGTTAAAGAGGGGAACTTTTGTAGTGGCAGGAAATTCAGTTGATGTGGTGAACATTACTAGAACTCCCGTCAACTACTCATTGGATTGAAAAATAAAACCTACCAATAAAAGAAAAATGCCCAACCAGTTAGATTATAAATGCAATTTTACTTGGGAAGAGAAATTTTGTTAAAGAGGGGAACTTTTGTAGTGGCAGGAAATTCAGTTGATGTGGTGAACATTACTAGAACTCCCGTCAACTACTTATTGGATTGAAAAATAAAACCAACCAATAAAAGAAAAATGCCCAACCAGTTAGATTATAATTTTCTCAATCTTATCACATTACATCACATGAAATTGTGCATATATCATAAAGCAATAACTTGTTTTTTTATAAATAGTTTTATGAAAAATAATTATATTAACAAATATATACATAATGTTTGTTTGTAACTAGTAAGCAGTGATGCATTAAAATTCTTTTTCGTCGGAAGTCCAGAGCATTTATAGACACCCTGCCGCCCCAAGCATATATCTGTTTTCGATTTTTTAAACATTAGTAGAAGAGAAATGACAGTTGAGGGGCCGCAGGGGCAGCGGCTGCCCCTGGAGGAGGAGGATCCCTCTTTGGGAGGATGCCTCTTTGGGAGGATGTCTCTTTGGAGTGTCTTCCCTCTTTTGAGAGGAAGTCCCTCTCAGAGGGTCTTTAGACCCCCGGGAGGATGCCTCTCACTGCCCCCCCCCTCCCCTCTTTTCGAAGTTTGGTGATGCCTCTTTTGAGAGGAAGCCTCTTTCCTAGTATTGCGAAAGAGGGCTAACAACCTCAGTTTCATTATAAGGCGTTTTGACTGTACCAATGTTAGTAGAAGAGAAATGACAGTTGAGGGGCCGCAGGGGCAGCGGCTGCCCCTGGAGGAGGAGGGTCCCTCTTTGGGAGGATGTCTCTTTGGAGTGTCTTCCCTCTTTTGAGAGGAAGCCCCTCTCAGAGGGTCTTTAGACCCCCGGGAGGATGCCTCTCACTGCCCCCCCCCTCCCCTCTTTTCGAAGTTTGGTGATGCCTCTTTTGAGAGGAAGCCTCTTTCCTAGTATTGCGAAAGAGGGCAATTGTGAAGTCTTTCACAGAGGCCATGATGACTCATACGGAGTGAGTTTCACTTCAATCGGAATGTCACAATCGCTGACTGACCCTTGACCTGAGGAAGTGGTTTCAAGGGATTTCGCAATCGATGACTGAGCATCACACAATCTGGAAATGACGTGTGCGCCTTGGAGCTCCTTAGCACACGTCCTCCCTCTCTGCTGGTCAGCGACAGAGTGAAAGATCTTATCAGCGTGACGTAGTTAAAGCGCCCTCTGGCGAATTTTGATGAAGTGCTGCCATCTATCGGCATTTTTTTTCCAAAAGAAATTAATGTTTCACTGGTCAGGAGCTGGATTCGAACTTGGGCCCAACTGATTACAAGCCGAGCGTCTTACCGTCGTGCCAAAGCACCCGTGCTTTATAGGAAGTTATCTTCGAAGTGTACCTTATCAGTGGAAGCTAGATTATTTTTCAAAGTTCATTCGAATCGCTCGGTGAATAGCGATGCACTTTATAAAGGGTGCGTTTTAAAACAGAATGCTACGGAGTGAATATAAAATTGCGTATTATAACATTATGATTTTTTTTTAAAACAAATGTATACACAAACTTTAAAAACACGAATGTAATAATTAGCTAAAATTGTATTCAGTGGATTTTTTTTTTTTTTTTTTTTAAATAAATCTAACTATCAATACGATTTTTATAATAATAACGAAATAATTTCGAATGTTTAAAAACAAATTGATTACGGATTTCCAATGAACACACAAATTGTGTTCAATGAATACGATTCGACCATTTTAAGTGTTGTGTATCTAAAAACAAATGTATACACAAACTTTAAAAACACGAATGTAATAATTAGCTAAAATTGTATTCAGTGGATTTTTTTTTTTTTTTTAAATAAATCTAACTATCAATACGATTTTTATAATAATAACGAAATGATTTCGAATGTTTAAAAACAAATTGATTACGGATTTCCAATGAACACACAAATTGTGTTCAATGAATACGATTCGACCATTTTAAGTGTTGTGTATCTAAAAACAAATGTATACACAAACTTTAAAAACATGAATGTAATACATAGCTGAAATTATGTTTTGTGAACAGGATTCGACCATTCTAAGTGTGTGTGTGTGATTTTTGAAAAATAAATTTAAAAGTATATAAAAATAATAATGAAAATTAGAACTCACAGAACGACCTCTTCACTACCCGCTGGGCAAACTCCAAATGAGTGAGACACTCTCATTACGCTATTAAAAATTAGGTCTTATCTATAATGACATCAACAGTATAAGGTGTTGCCACCTATTTTTTCTAATAATATATTTTTAATAGTTGGATACTTCAACGGTCTGATTTGCTACACGTAATCTAAAACACATCACTTTAATGATATTGTGCATTGAATATGATTTGACCATTCTTAAAATGGTGGGTGTAATTGAAATATCGAAGTTTAGAATTTAACAAGCTAACGAATTTTCACCCCCAAAATTTTAGCATTCAGTTTAAATAAAACCCAATGAATATGATATCACCATTTTCACATCGTAATTTTACTACCATTATAGAACTTAGAAGTGAGTGTACATTATTTTTTTCAGGACACCAATACATTTTAAAATCTATTGAATAGGAATAGACCATTTTGCACATACATGTACCTAGATTTCAACACCCGGTATTAAAACCTGCTAAACATGAAACGAGTAAGTATTGTGTGAGATTTTATCACACTAACTTTCAAACTTTTTAAATTTTTAAAAATGTCCGAAATAGTTGTATTTCATCGGTAGACATAAATTGTATGGAACACATTTTTATGAAAAAAATATCTGTTTCGACAGCTTTTAAAAATAGATTTCTACAGTTGTACACTACGGTTCTAGAATTTTCTAAATACGAATCGACTGTTTGAACTACCAATGGTGGTTTTACCGATGCAAATATTTACAGGACAAATATTTCAATGAAACCGAACTTAGTTGAAGCTTCTAAGTTTGAATATTTAGAATCATTTCATATAATTTTTATATTCACATTGAAAATAGTTAACAAAATTGGAACTCACGGAGCGACAACTTACTGTCCACACTCCAAATGAGTGATACACTCTTATTACATTATTAAAAATTAGATCTTATCTATAATGATGTCATTATGTTGCCGTATTGCCACCATACAATTATTCTTTCCAAATTATGCATTTTTTCTTTTTTCTTTTTAATAACTTGCTACTGTCTTATGCTATCCATTTTTTTTTTTTTTCATATAAGCAGATATTCCATATACCTTCTAAATGTTAAGTTATAATTTAAAAAAAAGAGCATTAGAGGTGTATTTTACGTCTGAATTCGTCCAAGTGGAAATCCGACGATTGCAAATGCATGATTGCATCCTCACATTTCAATAGACACCACTAAAATGTGTGGATCTTATTTTGAAAAAGCTGCTCTCAGAAAGAATATGTATATGAATACATATTTTCCATAAATATACCCCCTCCCCCCACAATACACACAACATGCAGGCCAAAGACTCACCCAAAATACATTCCAAATCGGCTCTATAGCTTATCGCGCTTATCAGTGTAACAGATAGTGACCCAAAGTTCATGTTCGCAAAGCGAGTTAATTGCAATGTTATTGTTTTAAGCAGTTCCCATATTTAAATGAAAAATTTATCAAATTATACAATACATACAAGAGCTGGAAGATCATAGCATTTCAATATTATAGAATACTCACGAATGTTTTTTTTTCCCCATTTAAAATTATCAAATTTTAATGCAATTTGACAAAAATTGCACAATACTTAGTGTATGACTATCAAATAAGAGCTAGGTTTTATTGTTACAACAACGTTTAAGATCATTAAACGAGTATATATATATATATTTTTTTTTTTAAAGAAGAATAGTATATAACTTACTGTTTTTAAGGATAGGTGATTGTTAACATTGAATTTAAATGAAAGAGTGACCCTCTGAGACAAGTACAGTACATTGCAATAACATTAAAAAATATGAAAGATATGCAATTAACACCTTAAAAGAAACATGTAATGAGTTTTGATATCTTAATACGAGACATTATTGACATGCACATAGAAATGTCACAATTTTGTGGCTGTAGGTGCTCCATAAGACCCCTCTGCTCTTAATAAATGATCCCATTTGAATGTACATATTTAACAACACACAGAAAATGACAGGACCACAACAAAATTTTACACCTATTACAGAATAACTCCCAACTTCGTAGATTTTTAAGAAACTACAGTCGAATTTTCACCGATTCTTAGAGATTGAAACACAGCATTGTTTATGAATCTTCATACTTTAGAGAATGGAGCATAAATTAGCATTTATTTTGAATGAATTCAGAATTTTGACATTGATTATAAATTTATGATTTAAACTCTGTAAAGTGTAAATATCTTTTGTCATGAAACTCACACTGTAGACATTTGATATGATTCGAATAAATCTATTTTTAATTTTTTATATTTTATTTTAAAAAGTGAGATTAGTAAACCTGTTACACTTGAATGCATAGATACATAACTCACAACAATATAACATTTCTTAAATGGAACATGCTAAAAAAAAAAAAAAAAAATTAGCTAATGAGTATAAATAAGGAATTCAATTTGAAAGATAAAAACCATTTAATGAATCTATTATTAATGAAATACACATTAACCATTATCACTTGTACATTTAAACAAATAAGTTAAAATAATTTCCTTATCGCACTTTCATAGTCCTCTGATTTGAATGACTCGAAAAAATTTCTATCATAGCAGTAAAAGACTTCTTCACCACGCAACAAAACTTTCTTAGCAATGTTATTAATGTCAAGATTTAGAAGTACTTGTTCAGACACTCTGTCAAACATTTGTAATGGAGTGCTGTAAAGACATTCATGGTAACTTAAATCTTCAACTTGACCAACACAGCCAACACATTTGAAAAGTTTTCTTACATGACACATGATGTTGTCATGAATACAAGAGATTAATTGTTCGAATGCAAAATTTTTGTCACAAATAAGTGATGGTAGAAAGGTTATAGTGTTCTTTATTTTTAATATATGAGCAGGAAGCCACTCTATAAATATACTTTCTCGAAGATGTATACTAATGTTGTTAACACTATTCTGTAAACATGCTATTTGATTTTTATCTAAGGTAATATGACACTGTGTTAGACAAAATTTTGAATCATATAATTGAATTATTTTCTGCAGATGCAATTTTCCGTTGTCATTGAAACAGAACAACTCATTGCGACTGACGAAAGAGGTATCTGCATATAGAATATTGAACGACCACAATTTTTGAGAAAATTCACTCCATGTAGCCGGTGACAGTGTAACACCTTCACGCGTAGGCTGTAATTCATTTCGATCGTTAGAGAGATATTTCCATATATACACTTTTAACTTCCCATGACGAAGTTTCAAATACACATACACATTAGAACCTAAATGCCAACGACGGAGTGCATCTTGCATAAAATCTGAAGAAGTAGATTCAGTCGAAACTGATTCTGCATTGGAAGATAACAGTCCACTATGTGTTAGAGCACAAGAAAGCAGATCATGAGTTGAGTTTTCAACCTCGGTGAGAACTTGTGAATTGACAACGGTAGATGTTTCTGCTGGGGTTTTGGAAGACATAAGATAGGTTTCTAACCAATCCACAGCAAATTTTTGTGAGGGTGAATTAATCACATCTGAGACAATGTCCACAGATTTTGTTTCTTCTAGGGCAGGAACAGTCAACTCCGCACTATTTACACTAGAAATTATTTGCTCGAGTGATGGCATACTTTGAATTTTAGACATTCTTTTTACATAGTAACATCCAACTACGACATTCACAGTATAAGATTTATTTTTAAAACACTAACATCTTAAAACATTATAATTCTGTCACAGCTATGAGCGAAGCAAACCTATCCACACAACGTCCAAAGTTGAAATGACTTATCAAACAACTTCATAAGTATAATCACGTAACCTAAATCGAGTGTTGTGTGCAAACAGATCACATAAGATATGAAGTGATTAGAACTTATAATTTTTAATGAATCGTACAACATTAGATTGTGGTAAATACAATTGTTATCTACATGAGAAAATTTCTATATTATTTCATTCAGCTTCGAAATCATAGAGTGAAAATATGTACCAAACTTACTTAAAGTTCCGAATTTTAAATCACATTAACATTATATACTTAGAAAAATTTTATATATATTTTTATAACTTTAGGTGATATGTATCACGCGGAATATACAAGAATAACTACCAAAAACACGAAAATAACTAACAGTAGGCATCACAAGTCGGCATCCAAACTAGAAATGAACGATAAACACACTAATTGCAACAATTAGATGAGAGCTTATCAGTTCTTATCTTATCTAAGATTCCACATAAAATGACGTCATCACTCCAAAGTTCACAAGATGACGTCATTGGTCCAAGGTTCGCAAGATAGCCATTTAGCCTTTTAAAATTAAGAAGTAATTAAAAATCGATAGTAATTAAAAAAATTTTAATTACTTCTTAATTTTAAAAGGCTAAATGGCTATCTTGCGAACCTTGGACCAATGACGTCATCTTGTGAACTTTGGAGTGATGACGTCATTTTATGTGAAATCTTAGATAAGATAAGAACTGATAAGCTCTCATCTAATTGTTTTAATTAGTGTGTTTATCGTTCATGTCTAGTTTGGATGTCGACTTGTGAAGGCCTCATACTGTTAGTTATTTTCGTGTTTTTGGTAGCTATTCTTGTATATTCCGCGTGATACATATCACCTAAAGTTATAAAAATATATATAAAATTTTTCTAAGTATATAATGTTAATGTGATTTAAAATTCGGAACTTTAAGTAAGTTTGGTACATATTTTCACTCTATGATTTCGAAGCTGAATGAAATAATATAGAAATTTTCTCATGTAGATAACAATTGTATTTACCACAATCTAATGTTGTACGATTCATTAAAAATTATAAGTTCTAATCACTTCATATCTTATGTGATCTGTTTGCACACGACACTCGATTTAGGTTACGTGATTATACTTATGAAGTTGTTTGATAAGTCATTTCAACTTTGGACGTTGTGTGGATAGGTTTGCTTCGCTCATAGCTGTGACAGAATTATAATGTTTTAAGATGTTAGTGTTTTAAAAATAAATCTTATACTGTGAATGTCGTAGTTGGATGTTACTATGTAAAAAGAATGTCTAAAATTCAAAGTATGCCATCACTCGAGCAAATAATTTCTAGTGTAAATAGTGCGGAGTTGACTGTTCCTGCCCTAGAAGAAACAAAATCTGTGGACATTGTCTCAGATGTGATTAATTCACCCTCACAAAAATTTGCTGTGGATTGGTTAGAAACCTATCTTATGTCTTCCAAAACCCCAGCAGAAACATCTACCGTTGTCAATTCACAAGTTCTCACCGAGGTTGAAAACTCAACTCATGATCTGCTTTCTTGTGCTCTAACACATAGTGGACTGTTATCTTCCAATGCAGAATCAGTTTCGACTGAATCTACTTCTTCAGATTTTATGCAAGATGCACTCCGTCGTTGGCATTTAGGTTCTAATGTGTATGTGTATTTGAAACTTCGTCATGGGAAGTTAAAAGTGTATATATGGAAATATCTCTCTAACGATCGAAATGAATTACAGCCTACGCGTGAAGGTGTTACACTGTCACCGGCTACATGGAGTGAATTTTCTCAAAAATTGTGGTCGTTCAATATTCTATATGCAGATACCTCTTTCGTCAGTCGCAATGAGTTGTTCTGTTTCAATGACAACGGAAAATTGCATCTGCAGAAAATAATTCAATTATATGATTCAAAATTTTGTCTAACACAGTGTCATATTACCTTAGATAAAAATCAAATAGCATGTTTACAGAATAGTGTTAACAACATTAGTATACATCTTCGAGAAAGTATATTTATAGAGTGGCTTCCTGCTCAAATATTAAAAATAAAGAACAATATAACCTTTCTACCATCACTTATTTGTGACAAAAATTTTGCATTCGAACAATTAATCTCTTGTATTCATGACAACATCATGTGTCATGTAAGAAAACTTTTCAAATGTGTTGGCTGTGTTGGTCAAGTTGAAGATTTAAGTTACCATGAATGTCTTTACAGCACTCCATTACAAATGTTTGACAGAGTGTCTGAACAAGTACTTCTAAATCTTGACATTAATAACATTGCTAAGAAAGTTTTGTTGCGTGGTGAAGAAGTCTTTTACTGCTATGATAGAAATTTTTTCGAGTCATTCAAATCAGAGGACTATGAAAGTGCGATAAGGAAATTATTTTAACTTATTTGTTTAAATGTACAAGTGATAATGGTTAATGTGTATTTCATTAATAATAGATTCATTAAATGGTTTTTATCTTTCAAATTGAATTCCTTATTTATACTCATTAGCTAATTTTTTTTTTTTTTTTTTAGCATGTTCCATTTAAGAAATGTTATATTGTTGTGAGTTATGTATCTATGCATTCAAGTGTAACAGGTTTACTAATCTCACTTTTTAAAATAAAATATAAAAAATTAAAAATAGATTTATTCGAATCATATCAAATGTCTACAGTGTGAGTTTCATGACAAAAGATATTTACACTTTACAGAGTTTAAATCATAAATTTATAATCAATGTCAAAATTCTGAATTCATTCAAAATAAATGCTAATTTATGCTCCATTCTCTAAAGTATGAAGATTCATAAACAATGCTGTGTTTCAATCTCTAAGAATCGGTGAAAATTCGACTGTAGTTTCTTAAAAATCTACGAAGTTGGGAGTTATTCTGTAATAGGTGTAAAATTTTGTTGTGGTCCTGTCATTTTCTGTGTGTTGTTAAATATGTACATTCAAATGGGATCATTTATTAAGAGCAGAGGGGTCTTATGGAGCACCTACAGCCACAAAATTGTGACATTTCTATGTGCATGTCAATAATGTCTCGTATTAAGATATCAAAACTCATTACATGTTTCTTTTAAGGTGTTAATTGCATATCTTTCATATTTTTTAATGTTATTGCAATGTACTGTACTTGTCTCAGAGGGTCACTCTTTCATTTAAATTCAATGTTAACAATCACCTATCCTTAAAAACAGTAAGTTATATACTATTCTTCTTTAAAAAAAATATATATATATATATACTCGTTTAATGATCTTAAACGTTGTTGTAACAATAAAACCTAGCTCTTATTTGATAGTCATACACTAAGTATTGTGCAATTTTTGTCAAATTGCATTAAAATTTGATAATTTTAAATGGGGAAAAAAAAACATTCGTGAGTATTCTATAATATTGAAATGCTATGATCTTCCAGCTCTTGTATGTATTGTATAATTTGATAAATTTTTCATTTAAATATGGGAACTGCTTAAAACAATAACATTGCAATTAACTCGCTTTGCGAACATGAACTTTGGGTCACTATCTGTTACACTGATAAGCGCGATAAGCTATAGAGCCGATTTGGAATGTATTTTGGGTGAGTCTTTGGCCTGCATGTTGTGTGTATTGTGGGGGGAGGGGGTATATTTATGGAAAATATGTATTCATATACATATTCTTTCTGAGAGCAGCTTTTTCAAAATAAGATCCACACATTTTAGTGGTGTCTATTGAAATGTGAGGATGCAATCATGCATTTGCAATCGTCGGATTTCCACTTGGACGAATTCAGACGTAAAATACACCTCTAATGCTCTTTTTTTTAAATTATAACTTAACATTTAGAAGGTATATGGAATATCTGCTTATATGAAAAAAAAAAAAAATGGATAGCATAAGACAGTAGCAAGTTATTAAAAAGAAAAAAGAAAAAATGCATAATTTGGAAAGAATAATTGTGTGGTGTAAATAATTGTGTAAAATCTCACACAATACTTACTCGTTTCATGTTTAGCAGGTTTTAATACCGGGTGTTGAAATCTAGGTACATGTATGTGCAAAATGGTCTATTCTTATTCAATAGATTTTAAAATGTATTGGTGTCCTGAAAAAAATAATGTACACTCACTTCTAAGTTCTATAATGGTAGTAAAATTACGATGTGAAAATGGTGATATCATATTCATTGGGTTTTATTTAAACTGAATGCTAAAATTTTGGGGGTGAAAATTCGTTAGCTTGTTAAATTCTAAACTTCGATATTTCAATTACACCCACCATTTTAAGAATGGTCAAATCATATTCAATGCACAATATCATTAAAGTGATGTGTTTTAGATTACGTGTAGCAAATCAGACCGTTGAAGTATCCAACTATTAAAAATATATTATTAGAAAAAATAGGTGGCAACACCTTATACTGTTGATGTCATTATAGATAAGACCTAATTTTTAATAGCGTAATGAGAGTGTCTCACTCATTTGGAGTTTGCCCAGCGGGTAGTGAAGAGGTCGTTCTGTGAGTTCTAATTTTCATTATTATTTTTATATACTTTTAAATTTATTTTTCAAAAATCACACACACACACTTAGAATGGTCGAATCCTGTTCACAAAACATAATTTCAGCTATGTATTACATTCATGTTTTTAAAGTTTGTGTATACATTTGTTTTTAGATACACAACACTTAAAATGGTCGAATCGTATTCATTGAACACAATTTGTGTGTTCATTGGAAATCCGTAATCAATTTGTTTTTAAACATTCGAAATCATTTCGTTATTATTATAAAAATCGTATTGATAGTTAGATTTATTAAAAAAAAAAAAAAAAATCCACTGAATACAATTTTAGCTAATTATTACATTCGTGTTTTTAAAGTTTGTGTATACATTTGTTTTTAGATACACAACACTTAAAATGGTCGAATCGTATTCATTGAACACAATTTGTGTGTTCATTGGAAATCCGTAATCAATTTGTTTTTAAACATTCGAAATTATTTCGTTATTATTATAAAAATCGTATTGATAGTTAGATTTATTTAAAAAAAAAAAAAAAAAAAAATCCACTGAATACAATTTTAGCTAATTATTACATTCGTGTTTTTAAAGTTTGTGTATACATTTGTTTTAAAAAAAAATCATAATGTTATAATACGCAATTTTATATTCACTCCGTAGCATTCTGTTTTAAAACGCACCCTTTATAAAGTGCATCGCTATTCACCGAGCGATTCGAATGAACTTTGAAAAATAATCTAGCTTCCACTGATAAGGTACACTTCGAAGATAACTTCCTATAAAGCACGGGTGCTTTGGCACGACGGTAAGACGCTCGGCTTGTAATCAGTTGGGCCCAAGTTCGAATCCAGCTCCTGACCAGTGAAACATTAATTTCTTTTGGAAAAAAAATGCCGATAGATGGCAGCACTTCATCAAAATTCGCCAGAGGGCGCTTTAACTACGTCACGCTGATAAGATCTTTCACTCTGTCGCTGACCAGCAGAGAGGGAGGACGTGTGCTAAGGAGCTCCAAGGCGCGACACGTCATTTCCAGATTGTGTGATGCTCAGTCATCGATTGCGAAATCCCTTGAAACCACTTCCTCAGGTCAAGGGTCAGTCAGCGATTGTGACATTCCCAGTGAAGTGAAACTCACTCCGTATGAGTCATCATGGCCTCTGTGAAAAACTTCACAATTGCCCTCTTTCGCAATACTAAGAAAGAGGCTTCCTCTCAAAAGAGGCATCACCAAACTTCGAAAAGAGGGGAGGGGGGGGGCAGTGAGAGGCATCCTCCCGGGGGTCTAAAGACCCTCTGAGAGGGGCTTCCTCTCAAAAGAGGGAAGACACTCCAAAGAGACATCCTCCCAAAGAGGGACCCTCCTCCTCCAGGGGCAGCCGCTGCCCCTGCGGCCCCTCAACTGTCATTTCTCTTCTACTAACATTGGTACAGTCAAAACGCCTTATAATGAAACTGAGGTTGTTAGAAATATTTTGTTATATGGTATTTTCATTATAAAAGTTTTTATTTTACATTAAACTGGTTACTTTTAAGATAAAGACTGAATATTTAATTTTCATTATATGGTAAAACTCGTTAGAAAGGAGTTTTGAATATCGAATTAATACATGCTTATAAACAATTATCAAAACATTAACTCATTTATTATTTGCTTTTACAAACTAATTTTACATGATTTAGTGTTTGCAAACTTATCGATAACACCATCCGTATCAATTTGTTTAAAAGCTTCTCTTTCACTAAAGAGTAAAGCTAGAATTGAATCTAACTTTATTGTTGTCCTCCGGTTATTTCTTTAGATTTTTAAAAGTTTTCTCACAAGAGAAAACAGAAACTGATACTGTCAATACCAAAACTAAGACCCCTTTACCGTACATTATTGTGTTTCTTTAAATACTAGGCGTCGTATAGCACGATGAAGTCATTAGCTTTGACGCCCACTTCTGAATAATCGTTTCTTACCGATTACGTTGCTCATGTAAAGTTACTTGTGTAAATATTACTATTATCTGACTATTTTGGTATCCCTTTAGCTTTCTCGTGAACGAGGGCCCATGGTCTCTAGTTGGCCCTCCCCATGACAAGTCACTGCTAGTAAGACAGATGCAAAGCAGAAGTATTTGTGCCACTGTCGAATCTAATATGTGCCAGCTATTTATGGGTTCTTTAAGACTTCACGAATAATTTTTAGATTTCTTCTAAACAGAAAAGGTTGGGAATCAATGATTTAAAGTTTTAAGCTTTTAATGTTAAATTAGTTTCCCAGATTTTTATTCATATCTGTCGAAATAATCTTTGCATCTCGCTGAATTTTATTTTCCCATACGTAGTATTCAGTAAATATTGTTTTTTCCCGAGATTTTGATGTCAATATATGTTTGAAGACCTTCTGAATACGTTTCGACTATTCCTGTCTGATATCTGTGACCAATTTCTTGTGTATAGGATAGCAGCCACAAATATTAATGGATTTTCACGAAACTTTACATCCGGCTTTGTTATCAAAAAGTCTAGAACTAAATAGAATTTTATTCCAGCGAAAACTTTGAATTTTATTCTAAATTTTATATTTTTTCAACTTTGCAGCATAGGACAAATTTGATATAATTATTCATAAAGGGGTTCATAAGATTTTTTCAGACCCTTTACAGTAAATGGTAACACGCTATAGTTGTAATCATTTGGACCTAAAATATCGATTTTTCAAATTTTTTGTTGTAAAATTTGAAAAAAAAAAATGAATTTTGGTATTGAGAAAGTCGAGTTGAGTAACACGCCAGTTAATTTTATTACGGTACTATTAAACGATCCTAGCAAAATCTACGTAATCTTTTCTTTTAAATATATTTTAGTATGCAATATGAATAATAAAATTACTATTCGAAGAAAATATGTATGGCAGCCTTGTCGTACTTTGGTGGAATTTGATTCAGAAGTACTATAGAGTCCACTTCAACGATAAGAGCTTGTAATTTCGTCCTAGTAGCTCAACGATAGAGAGTCGGATAGCCAGTTCGGAGATCCAGGGCTCGATTCCTGGTTGGGACAGCAGAGCTCTTTACAGTAAATATTATGACTGTACAAAATTTAGTAGTTTTTTCACTATATTTAAATTTTCATCGTTACGGTGATTTTAGGGGACATATATTAGTTACAAAAAGAAGAACTAACTGAAAAAATTGCATTTCAGAAAATTTTTCGGAAATTTGTTAATTTTCTTTCTTTATACAGATTAGAATCTATTATCAGATAAATATTGAAGTCTGTAGCAACAGGAAGCCGAGTTAAAAATATATAACAGTAAGTAACTCCCAATCAATATATTCAAAATATGAACAGATATGCTAAAAATTGTATTTTAAATACACTTTCCTAAAAATATATGGAAATGCATGTTATAATGATATTAATGCATCATCGATAGGACGTAAGATAGTACCATAGCGTTATATTTGAGAAAAGCAAATGATTACAAAGTTGCTTTTTCAAGAATGAAATAATGAAGGAAAACGCAAAATACTTGATTCCCAAGACGTCTAAATAATTCGAAATTAAATCTAAACTGTATCTTTTTATAATTGAGTTATAGCATGACTTTTATCTTACAATTATAATAGCACAAAATGCTTTAAATGAACAAAGTGTAAAGTTTGAAAAAACATTATAAGATGCAAACATTTATCGCATACCACAAATAAATAATAACGAATGTTTAAACAATATTTATGAAATCATTACTATTTTAACTAAATGCAGCTTCGGTTGAAAATACCGGCATCTGCATGAACGTGACTGAATTTGAGTATGAAAAACTGACATTTGTAACTTTTCATTTGAAACAAGAATTGGAAAAATAATTTCGGTTGAAACCTATTACTAAATGTTGATACATGTTTTCACATTTGGGTTTACTTTTTGTCATATAGATTTTAAAACTGCAAAAACTATCTTAGAAATATCCATTGGATAAACTTGTTTCCCTACTTGAAACATTCGAATGGTCTTATAATGACTGGGTTCCGTCATTCGCGTAATTCGGCCATGTATAGAATTCCGTAAAATGAAGGAATAAAGAGGATTTGACATTCTCAAACAGAAGATGAAAAATCGTAATAAACCAGTAACATCTTCCGGCAAAACGTCACATGACCCACTTTATTGGAACAGTCCTGATTAAGCAGCAAGAATCTTGTTCTTCAAGTTGTTGTTTTTAATATGGAGATGATCCATATTTAAAACCACAATATCTCCTGATATAACGATAAGAACTTCGCAAAATTGTATATGTATCCTTACTTAAGAATGTTGAATTTGTTTGACATCAATACTGGGTGTTGTCATTGGGAATTTTGAAGTTTATGCGAGATTTAATATGAATACGGCCCCTTATGCAACTTTTATGCATATGAATATGTAGAAAATATCATTTTCTATTGAATGGTATTTGCTCTACTATGAACGATCAGAATAACGAGAAGTGCACCGGTTTTATTTTTCTTGCTTGTACAAGGCAGGAAAATATAAATTACTTGACATATATATATTGTATATATACTTTATATATTGTATATATTATATATATATTTATATATACACTCACACACACGCACACACACACACACACACACATATATATATATATATAAATTACCTGACAGGAAAATATAAATTTCAAACTGTATATTCATTTTAATATCAGAACATAATTGAGGCTTAATCTTCAACTATGTAATTTTGTTAACAACGTTGAATATAATATAAATAATTATTTTAATCATAACTTAAGAAAACATATCTATGTAATTTTACTTTTGTGAGACTTTTTCAACGAAAGTCGATCCAAAAGTGCTTAGAGGTGCTCTCATGATTCTATTGAGCAACCAGCAGTGCAATTTACTAACAGCTAAAGTCGATCCAGTGAAAATAAAGATGCCACAAACTGCAGTACAAAAAACTGAAATAGAAACAAAAATACGTGAAAGAAGAATATTTAAGAAGACATATTTGAGTTACATTTCAAAGTCCGGTCAAAGGGAATGTTCTGTGCTTTTCTGAGAATTAATAAATATAGAGAATTTGAATGCGAAATACTTGTATACTTCCTTGACAGAAAAGATATGTGAAATTTAAGTGACTATAATTCTTTTAAGAGCGTTATGAAGCCCCTTTATCAGGTCAGAAATAGTGTGTACTTTTTGAAAGATTAAGTACAACTGTCTTAAACATTAAATTCAACTATATTTAATCTTTCAATTAGTATATACACTGTTTCTGACCTGGTGTAGGAGGCAAATAACGCAATTGAAAAACCCTAATTTTTATATGTCTGTTTCTAACAAGAAAGTAGAAGGATGTTGTTTTATTTCAAGCAGGTTTCATTCATCGAGATAATTTGTAGTCTGATTTTGGGTCAGAGTAAACTTTATACAAATAATGGGTAGGAAAATGTGAATTATTTTTAATATTTTGCTAAATCAAAAGAGAAAATCGGTATATTTGTACGAGTGTATACTGGCTTCTGAAACGTGGGGATAGTAATGCGAGAAACATTCGAAGAATCGTGTTATAGAAGCTGTAGTACTGCTTATCGGATTAAAAATATCAAAATTTCGTATTCAATAAAGACCAGATTTCATATTGCATAGAATATCAAGCGTTACATTTTAAATTACGGGCAAATAACTAAAAAATTATTGTAGACAATGTGTTTTGATACCATTTATAGTGATATAAAAATTGAATATTGAATTAAGGGAAAATAATAATATTATTTGCTCTAGTTATGTGTGTTGACATGATTTAATTTGGTTTTGAGTTTTGGGGAGACTAAAATGTCAATTTTATTATCACATCTCCTTAAAAGCTTAATTTGAAAAGTTAATCGAATATACATAATAGTAAAACTACTGTTTGAATAATATTTTTACCTTGTGTTAGAATAAAGCCGGCATAAATATATACGTGCAGATTTTGTCTTTCTGCAATTTGTAGATCCGATCGTGTCCACCAAATCCAACTGGCTACCTTCACAAAGACAAAACAATGTTCCATGATTTTCAAAACCGAGAATAGCAAATATCTGAATAAACGGAATAAGATTTTAAAATTCTTACTTCACAAAAGCTGGCGAGAGCAGCTGCTAAAATAGATGCTGCAGTCAAGAAATATCCATTCATTTTCGTTAAACTTAAGAGCTTTCTATATAAACCCTATACCATTTATAGAAAATATTTGAAATCAAAATTTAATAGAAATGCAGCTGGGTGTTCAACGATCTAAGAAATATTTAAACTGTACTTACTTTAGAAGTGTTCGTTGTTTCTCCATGCAATAAACCTTCAACTTCTGGCTTCAAAGACACTCCTGAGGCAGAATACCATGGATCACAATGATCTTTGAAGTTGTCTGTGCAACTATAAATAATTAAATTTATATTTTAATATCATTTAACAGAACCTGTGGTTGAATGGCTAGCGCTCTATGTTCTATATCTGGATTAGATGAAGGGATCCAGAGTGGGCTTGGATATTAGTGGTCATTCAGAATTAACTGAAAACATTATATTCCTCTAAATTTAGCCATCAAGTAGGTTTAGAGTAACAAAGAGTAACAAAGGTAGTAGTAGTAAGAGTAACAAAATAGTAGGCAAAGAGTAACCGCGGAGACTTTGTCATGTTAATATACATGCCCCTAACTATTCAGCCATTAAAGAAAATATATCGTTAGTAATACAGCATAAAATAAATAATTTATCGGATGATTTCGGAAGCAAATAAGAGCCATTCCTCATCAAGAGCTAACTAAGCAGGATCACAACTGACAAATGAGACTCTTTTGCCACCAAAACAGGTTGATAGGGTTATTCATTTAATTTATGATCAGAAAAAATAATGTGAAACTTCGCATGATTCTTCCTCATGACATTGCAAGCTCACACACTGCATTTCAAACTATCAATTATTTGAAGCTTGAAAAAAATTATTTGAGTCATTGTCCTCATTCGCATGATTTAGAACCAAATGATTTTTTATTGTTCCTAATAATCAAAAATAAAATATCTGATCAACGATTTAACAACTCAGAAGAAGTAGTTGAAGCTTATAAATCACATGTTTCTGCTATACCAACTTCTGAATGGCATAATTATTTTGAAAATTGGTTTATTCGAATGAAAAAATGTATTGTTGCTAAATGCAAATGTTTAGAAAAGCAATAAAACGATTTATTTCCAGACAAAAATATATACTAGTCTACATAAATTCAAATAGTATTCGGTTCAACTACTACAAAAAATATTAGTGAATGCGACTGCAACTAAAAATCCTTCTTCTAACTTGATGATTAGGTGACTTATTAGCCTTTGAAACAGTTATAATCACTTAATTTTCATATGTTTGCAATCAAGGAAGTACATAGAATTTGTATTTTCACAAGACGCAATCATATTCATTATCACACTTAATTTTACCAAATTGTCATGAAATTGTGTAAATAAGTGGATCTTTGAACATTTGAATATATTATTAAATTAAAACAAATAGTTTTAGTTTCTATGTATAATCTATATATAAAAGATTATATTTTATATTATATTCAAATTTACTTTACAGAAACTGTACAAATATTGAAAAAATGGATGGAAATTTGGATTTTATTAACTGAGCACTAGCAGTTGTGTAGAATATAGTTTCGTGGTACAAAATCTAAATTCATCATGGAATTTTCTTTAGTAAACAAAATTGTATATAAATCAAATAAAATGTAGAAAATTAAAAATTCATATATAAGTGCTCATTTTAAATTATCTAATTTTCATTATCTTTGTTATCTTTGCACCATAATTTTTTAATCGGTTGTTGTTTAGTTAGAACATATGGGAGTCTGATTTGACAGTGTTTATTTTACTCTGTACATTCCTTTTGGTCGAATCTTTTTCATAGGAAAAGAAAAAAACGGATTTTGCACAAGATGTGTATAGAGTAGCAGAATTTAGCATACAAAGATCTAATTTTTCCTACTTAAAATCTGTTTTTGCATCCGAAAAGCCTTTGCGGTTTCTCTGTACTGTTAAAATTGGATTTGATAAGTGTTTCAAATAATCAGATAAGTATCCATTCTTCTCGATTAGTTCCATATAGCTTCCTTGTTCAACAATGCATCCGTCGTTCAGGAAAAGTATGTGATCGACAAGAGGTAGAAACATTGAATCTTTTGTAGTGAAAATTCTAATCTAAAAAAAAAAACAAATTATCAATAACATTTCAAATATTACAAACAATTTTAACAAATAAAACAATTGACAATATTTTCCTTCTTGAAAAATGTGAAATTTAAACTCGTATAGTATCTTCTTAATTGGGCTAAAATAAGTGTATTTCACGTAATGAAATTAGCAAAGGTGACTATACGTTATAATGAACTCATGAGCGTTTTCGTGGTTGAATGGGCACAATTGCTCCCTCTAGCTAGTGCTATTCTGCTATCACCGTAATCTGAGTCCTCCTTCCTCATGAAAAAAAAATCCTGTGATCTATGAGTTTTAAGTGCTACACGACGGGATTAAACCTCGCTAAAAATATAATGAAATCAGCATTAAGGATATCTTATAATACGACAGTAATCGTAATTCGTAATACATGTAGTTATGAGAGCAGAACTAAAGCCAGCGCGCAAACGACTCGTTGTATAAACAATTATTAACTGTATATCAAGAGGACAGGAATAATCAAATCGGTCCAAGTATGTTGAACTTCTACCAGCCCTAGTAATTATATTTAACAGTGGAATTTTGATAAGCTAAGACTGTAAGTAGCGAGAAAGTAGTTCGAATTATTGAAAATTCAGCTCGATGAAGAAAATAATTGGCAATATATCTTGAAAGGGCAAACTTTCGATTTAGAAATACCGAACAATTCAATTATCGTAGTTCCTATATATGTGTGTTAGATAGTAGGGAGGTTCTCAAAAAATAAATTTTCATAAAGTTCAACTCTCTTTATGCTATCTAATATTTATGGGGCATACATATTTAAATCCACATTTTCATCTAAATTGGTCGATATCTTGACCCTGCTTATCTCAATTTAATTATTTGCTTGCGCAAAGCACTAAATTTAGCCTATTCTTTGGGTTAGAAACATTAATTCACATATACAAGGTAATAATTTGATGTCTTCAAGGGTAATGAGTGGTAAAGAATTAATTTTCACAAAATATCAATGATATTTGAGCACAATGTTTCTAATAAATTTGCAAAATGTCTTGTATTACTTTTAAATCTTGTATTTACTGTAAAATATCCAACAATGAAATTTTCCGTGAGCAGTAAATGGTACCTGTCTCCGAACTTCGAGTATATGACATTGCGGAAGTAATAGACAAATCCAAAGTTTGCCGAGAAGGAAACGAGAAATTACACGAACAAAAAATATCTCCCACAGTAAAAAAAAACATGAGCAACGAATTTAAATTAAAATAAAGTAATAATGCAGTTTACGTCTGTTTAGAGCTTACGCTGGATCTCTTCAGCCAGTTCAAGAAAACCAACAAACCCGAAATCAAAAAGATACAATTGGCTCCAATGGAAGAAAGAAATATACCCAAGTCCTGGTTTAAAAGTCCACATGAGAGCGACAATCAGAAAGGAGAATGAAAAACAGCCCAGCCAATCCGAAACCAGATGTAACACACAAAATTGGCGCGCGCAGATAAACAACAAAAATATCCCAACAAGACGAGTTAAGTTCGAACAAAAATATAAATGAGGCCAAACAAGACAAAAAAATAAGTTAAAATGACTCATAAGAGCCTCAAAGGCTAAAATATGGAACAAATATAAATAAAATGTAAACATTTACAAGGCTCTCTGTCAGACAGGGGATAAAAATGGATTACTAGACCATTAACTAAATGACTTGCTTTGCTGGATATGGAAGACTTCAAAAAGTCAAGATGATAGACCGACGTACATTTCTGTATGATCCTTGCTGAAAGACTCAAAACGGTATGGACAAAATTAAAGCAATGTTGAGCAACTGAAGATTTGTTAAATTTCTGTCTTTTATATGGTTTTCATATTCCTAATACGAAAATTTAAAGCACTTTTAGTTTGATCAATATAAAAAAGACAACACTAGCAAGAAATACTATTAATGTGTCAACTATTATACATTTCAATAGGATCTTTAAGATGACCTGAGTTTATTTGAAGGTGCAAACACAATGCTAAACATGAAATTTCTTTTAAGGATTTTAGCAATCTGCTTACTGCGTTTCTGGAAAAAATGGCAAAATAATAATGTTATTAAAATCCTTTACAGAAGCAAGTTTACAGGAATGTTTGTGGAATTTTTAGATAGCACGAACAACGATGATAGCAGAAAAATCACGATTGGCAGCAACAGCTTTTAAATAATTGATAACAGAGTTGAAATTCTACAGTAGAAAAAGGTTCAAAGCACGATGGAGAAACGCATTAAAAGAAGCAATTTTCTGGTTAGGTGGATTTCAAGAATTTTTATATTTAGGTAAAGAGATCGATAATGGCTTAGGAATGACTGAAGTGAAAAATTCATCATCGTTGCGGATGATAAAGACATCCAAAACCGTAAGACGATTAAGAGAGCTCAACACTATTAAGAAAGCGATCCAGAATATCAAAACTGTCACTACCATAAAGAATATGAAAAACACACTGGATAATTTCAAAAAGCTTAACTTCAAAATAAAGCATAATGATTTCACTGAGAATAGGACTGACTGGATTATCCATAACCAAGCCATTAGACATATTGTAGAATTTACTATGAAAGACAAAATAAGTTTGGGATAAACAAGTGCTGGTAAGAGAAACAAGCTCATCAATTTCAAATTCAAAGATACAGAATTCATACAATCTTACGAAGCCGGCTGTTTTGGCTTCGGTCGGATCCGTGTCCGGAACCACGTGCATTGTAGCCAGATGCTATAAGGTAAGAACAAAAGCTAGCTTCAGGTCCGAACTTATAATTTGGGTAGTGATGCTTAGAACGCTCGATCAATGTTGGAAGGCGCGAAGCCGACTGCCACACACTCCCACCCCTGGAAAGTAGCTCAGTCGAGTCCGTGAGAAAGGTGAAGGACGATCCCCAGGACACAACTGCTTTCAACATGAGATTTAGTCCGGAGCTATCAGCTCAGCTGGTAAAGGTCGTACTTCAATCGCACAATTGTCGGGTGAGCGTGATGTCAGTCATTAGCCGCCAAGAGGGAGGAGAGGATGCGCCTCTGTGCGGGAATTCCATCTCGTGTTGGTTGCGTGTTCTTTCTCGTCCAGTTCACCATTATATTAGTATTATTATAAATAATAGTTTATTATTATAAATAATAAATAGTTTATTACTTGACACGATGCACTGATAAAGCTATATAATTTTCAAAGATAACCAGGTATCCGCGCTCAAGTATACGCTCATGAATAGTAATTAGTAAATATCATATCGAGATCTAATGGTCATGGGTTGTATGAAATGTAAATTGCCAGTCTCTAAACTGATGAATGTTTAGAAGGGTCCTTTCAAATGGTCATATTTTGTGCTAGGAGTTTTATATTGGATATTGCAATAAAACAAGTGATAAGGTGAATATAAATAAATAAAACCGATCTCCAACCAATTCTCAGTCAACACAGTTCGCTGTTGCACTGGGAAGCTCTAAGGTAAGTTTGCATATGGGTAAGCGCTTGTTACATATGGGTAAGCGCTAGTGTAGTTTCGTAAATGTTCTTATTAACTACTAGCAGCATACCCGTTTTTCGTACGGAGTATATAATATAAAGAAACTTATAATTCGCAATCATGTGCAAATTCTGTTAAAATATTAAATTTATTGCTCCTAAAGAGAAGTTTAAGAACATCTGTTCTCACTATGCAAACTTATCTTCACGAGCAGATCTGAAGAATAAAACATCCTGGCCCCTTTTGTAAGCAAATTTACAAAAAAATAGGAATTGAATCAATATATGCAACCCCGTACTACTTATATTGTCGCAGATTAGAAAATATGCCAGTGTGCGTTCGTAGAAGCTTACCCGTATTACAATATGAGTCTCAAAAATATTTGCCAAAATAAAAGAGATGACGTAATAAATTGAAAATATCAATAATCCCCGTAATCTTTATACCAGAAGGTCGTAATTGATTCCAATATATGCCAATATATATCGAAATATATGCCAATATACCTGCACTACTTCTATTCTCGTAGATTAGAAGATATATCCGTGTATTTGTTGAAGATTACTAGTACCACGTACTATATATGAGTTTCAACAATTTTCGTCATAAATAAACAATGGCATAATAACTTGAAAATATCAATAATCCCTGAATCAACAGTCCCCGAAAATATCAATGATAATAACGTTTAAACCTGAAGACCGTAATTGATATTATCCAGTCAAAAATGCAATGTCAATAAAATTTATTTTATATACATATCTTTATTATTCAAATCGGAAAAGATTTAATAAAAATCGTATGGCACATAACACATTGGATCCGTTGCTAAGCGACGTGATATCATTTGCTTCAAATAAATTGTTGGAAATCATATCGTCTGAATAATGCTATCTCCATGGAAGGTTTGGCGACATTTTCGTCTATTTAGCGATAACTTAAAAAATCGCCAAATTTATCGCCAAGTGGGGCTGTAGAACTGATAGTCCCATTTTGCGACAAATTGACAAAACATCATCACAATCCTATCCCCTAACAAAACACAATTAATTTCATTTATTAAGCGCAATTTTATCAATTCCATGATATTTTTATGGATTTACAAATATTTTTATCAATTTGGTGATATTAAAAAAATTCGTTAAAATTGTTACTAAGTAAGATGGATGGACTGACCGACAAATGCTACCGAAACATCATTTCAGTACTCTATTCTAAAAAAAACAAATTTAATTTCATTGATTTGCGTCATTTTTATCAATTTGGAGACATTTTCGCTAATTTCGTAAAGTTTAAGAAAAGTTACCAAGTTAGCGATATTCCGCCAAATTCGTAGCTCTGAATTTGCAGATCTGAGAAATAAAATATCCTGATCCAGTTTGTATATACTAAATGAAAGCACTAAAATTGTATGGGATACACCCGTTCTACTCTTTTTCTGTTTCAATAATCGGCTAAATGAATTTCTTGGGTAAAAACAATATATGAGTTTATTAGCTAAACGCAATATATGAGCTTGAAACCTCTTTAATAAAATAAATGAAAGTGATGTACGCAGTCCGCAATTTATATAATTAAAAGAATAATCCAACCGTTCATTTATAAAATATATTTTTACATCCATTTATTTATTATTCAAATAGAAAAAATATAATAAATATTAACAACACATTTAATTTCATTCCGTTGCCGAGCAACATGATATAAGATAGAATCTCCCTCATAAAATGCGAAATTAAATAGCCATTTTGATTTCTTTATACTTTTCATCGTTGAGTAACAGCTTGTGAAAGATAACCCATGGAGGTAGATTTTTCCATTTAAATTCATGATTTAAACAATTCATGTTTTCCGATAGTGACTAATTAATGCAAAAATCCTGCACCAAACTCGAAAATAAAGTTTTTTTTCATTTTGACGTTTTAAACAAACGATTTTCATCCTTTCCGTTTGGATAAACCATGGAGTTGGAGAGTCGAACTCTTAGGAAAAAGTTTCGTTTTTCATTAATATCTCAACAACCCCTAGTCTTAGAAACTCGAAACTTGGACTAAATTTATGGGAGGCTATTTCAAGGCTATCTACAAAATTTCATTAAATTCGATTCAGCCGTTTTCCCGTGATGATGAGACAAACGAAAATTTTGTTTTTTACTAATATCTCGAGAACCACTACTCGTAGAAACTCAAAACACAGACTAAATTTTAAGTGGGGCTATTTCTAGGCTACCCACAAAATTTCATCAAATTCGGTTCAGTTCCGTTCTCCCGTGATGATGGGACAAACATACATACAGACAGACAGATAGATAGACAGACAGATTTTCAATTTTATTTATATAGATAAACCTCGGTAAATTATAAGAAAAAAAAAGTTTTTAATGTCCTCCCCGACACAGCAGTGGCGCCAGTAAAAGTAGACAAGAAAGATCAATCATGCATAAATCATTGATTATGAAACACTTTCCAACTGAAATGCAATTTTATTTAAACATCTCTAAAATGCGATACAGCGGTGATATCTTTAAAATTGTCACAATACTCCAATAATTTATTTTACTTAAAAACTTCAAACCATGAAAGTAAAATTACTTTCTAACACCCTGCTTAAAACTAACACCATGCTAAACCATGCGAAAAATTAATACTATAGAATCGTCTGCTTTTCTATGTAAAATCAATAAATGTTTCTATCAAGATGTAATGGCCGTTAGTACACCTGATATAAAATAAATGAAATTAAATGGACCAAATGATTTCCATTAGTATTTAATTTAAATACCTTAATTAATAATAATTAATCTTGGTCTATTCCTCTTAATATTTGATCAAGTGGTTAGGTTTTTAAAATAGGGAGACTTACACTCCAAAGTAGCTGAAAATAAAGCATATTATTATAATTAATTATTCTAAAGGGTAAGCGGCAATCAAGAGGCAGGTGTGGATCCAAAATTATCATTTATTGATATATATATATACTATATATTATGTATATTCATGTGAAGTGAATAATGTGGTTCATCATCTTTAACTTAGCTATGATTTATTGATTTAGCGTCATTTTTATCTATCTGGCGAAATTTTCGTTAATTTAGCAACATTTAAGAAAGTCGCCAATTTGGTGACATTCCGCCAATTCGTCGCCAAAATCTCGCCAAGCGTTATGGACGGAGAAATAAGTTATTCTTATAGCAGATAAATGACTATTGGCATTCAAATAAAAAAGTATTACTCAAAGCATCTTTTCTCATGAATGGAACGAGCTAGACCCATGCGAGTGATGTCACCATATTTATCGCATGATATTACAAATGAAAAGGGAAAATGTTTCTCAACAGTTAATATTTTTTTTTAATTTCTGGAATTTTTTGATAAATTTATTTAAAAAATGTGCAATATCTCGAGAACGGTTCATGCTAGCGTTCTAAAGTTTATGTTAATCATTTTCTAAGGGAAAATTACATAAGAAATGTCTATTTGCGTAACTTTATTAAAGGTTTTGATTTTTTGATGATTTTTCAAAAATTTAATTCGAAAATTCAGGGGGGTGCTGAACATTTGATTGTGTTTAAAAACAATAGGCTTCCAGTATTCACGAATTTTAATTTTTGTATCAAATTTCATTCGAATCGCTCCATTCGTTCGTGAGATATCGTCTCCATAGTCTCACTAACACACACACATACTTTCACACATACTTTCACACACACACACACACATACTTTGACACACACACTCACTTTCACACACACACAGACATCACCTCAAAAATGTTCGATTCGTGATCAGGCATGCTTGAAACATGCTCTCCAGTCGAAAACTCGAATTCGAATTTTCGATCCCGTCACAATACTTTCCTTATACATTATACTATGTATATAAGGAATGTAATATGGATGCAATTTTTATTTTAATTTTTATTTGAAAAACTACCAAACATATTTTGCTGAAAATTTTTTTCTATATTTTATGGGATAATTTAAATATTTCCTAAAATTTTCGAAGCAATTTGTAAATTTTAAATTTGCTTAAATTTTTTTTGAAAAATTATGTCCCATAGGGTTCAATTTATTTCATTTTTTCAACCCGGGTTCAATTCAAAACTAATTGGGTGATATTATTAATTTATATTACAGTATGTCCCACAGACCGTCTCAACAACATACTAAAATTTCATTTTGATAAAGTCATTTTTGTGCAATTATCGTGCGAACAGACAGACAGACAGAATGAACAAAGTCATAAACACTTATGTTGTAAAGTGTTAAAAATGAATTTTAATCACACTCACACACGTAATTGAACTAAATTGAGGGAGTAGACGGATTTAATTCAAAACAATGCTATATAAATCTTATTGTTATCCAAAATTGATATTGGGCAAAATTATCGAAGAGAAATGAAAATGTAGGCAGATGAAAGAGTTTTGACAATTCGGGAAGCTGTATGAATGAGCTATGTATGTTTCGAATTGAATTTGCCTACACCTTTATTTCCCTTTGACAATTTTGCCTAATATCAATTTTGGATAATGACAAGATTTATATAGTATTGTTTTGAATTAATTCTGCCTACACCATCAATTTGGTTCCGGTTCGAATGTGATTAAAATGTATTTTCTACATTTCTGTGAGCCACTGTTGTATAGGGAAGGATATTGAAAAAAAATTTTTTTTCTCATATTTTCATAATTTATTCTTTACATTTTACTTTCTCTTTTTTACGTAATTTACGTTCAAATCTATGCAGTGTTATACATGGATCGACGCAATAGAATCAGGAGTACATTTCATCTGAAGATACTAAACCGTAACTCGCAAAAAATAATGCATGAAAAGGGCAAAAAGATAGTCATAGCGTACGTAAATGACCTAACGATGTAACGTAATGACGCGAAAATTTCATAGATAAAAATATTCCGCCAGATGAAACTGTGTGTCGAGTTTCAGCTCTTTACGTGCTCTAGTAGACGAGAACAAAATGAAACGTATGTAAATGACGTAACGAAATAATGTAAAAATCTTATAGATGAAAATGTTCCATGCCAAGTTTGAGCTCTTTACATGATGTGAGAGTCGAAAAAAAAAACAATCCTGTAAAATATGACGTACCTAAATGATGTAAGGATATGAAAATTTCATAGAAGACTATGTTCCGCGAGATGAAACTGTGTGCCGAGTTTCAGCTTTCTATATGGGAGCCGAGAACGAGATCTTTAAAAGAAGATAAGTAAATGACGTAAGGACGTAACGTAATGTTGAGAAAATTTGTTCGGCGAGATAAAACTGTGTGATGAGTCTCTGCGTACTATGGGTAGCTGAGTGGCCAGTCAAAGATGTGGAACGAAGAGACAGCGTTCATATGAAGTTTAATAAGAGGTGTAGGGCATAATAACATTCATTCAATCGAACACATTTACCTACCTTATTCCTTAGAATTCCACTGTGACCAATGACTCTTTGATACAAATGTTCAGCCACAGAATTTTCAGTACGCATGAAAGGGTCGTCCAGTAAGTAGATGTCAGAATTTTGGTAAATACTTCGAGCTAAGTCAATTTTGAACTTTTTGTCTTCACTGAGATGGTAACCCTACGAAAAAAAGATGTTATGATGAAATGCGATGTAATGTTATACAAGAGATACATGCACAAAATTAGATTCTTCGATGTTTGATTCAAAAACTACACTCACAACATCGCTGTGGCTGCAGGTAATGAAACTTTATAAACAATAAGATTATACGTAACATTAATTAAACAATTTGGTAAACAATTCGAGATATGTCAATTTTGAACTTTTTGTCTTCACTGAGATGGTAACACCACGAAAAAATGTTGTGATGAAATTCAATGTAATGTTAGACGAGAGGTACTTGCACAGAATTAGATTGTTCGACGTTTGATTCAAAAACTACACTCGCAACATCGTTGTGGCTGCAGGTAATGCAACCTTATAAACAATAAGATTATACGTAATATTAATCAAACAATTTGTGTTGAAAAATTGAAATAGTTTAGACTATTAACAATTGTTTGGATATTTTCATCCTCAAAGGACAAATAAAAGGTTTTAATCAGTTGGAAAATGTATGGATATTTAATTCAAATTATCCATCAAAAATTAACACTACAATAATGAATCACTTAGTGACTAAAATACATGTAAATGAGGAATATTTGAATGTTCCAGATATTATTTTTTAAAGGCTCATTCAAGTCCTCAGCAGTAGTCTTTCCGAGAGGTTGGTGGTAGGGGAAGGAGTGTACGCTCCCTGTGGATGCCATGCCCACTGGGTTCTGGTCTAAATTGGGGGACACTTCCCGGCTGTCCAAACAGATACCTTATACCTATGTCAGACGGTCTGGGTCGAAGAAATCCTCAGCAGTATGCTAAATTTTTGCAAAAGAAATTTCATTATTTTGAATATATTGCGTTGCCCGGGATTTAAAGCAACTATTTAATGAATCCATTTATTAAATTTTTCAAAAAGGCTGATATCGGATACATAAATCCTGCTGAAAATTATAGGCAAAGCAGGTTAAATAATCGAAATTTTGCGGTTTTTTGTAAAAACCTGACTACTATACGGATCAGTTTTTGGTTTCTCAGTTTGGCATTTTTTTATTCAGATTCCAGCCATCTTCCTCAAAACCCTAGACATGATATGATGTCAATGAACAAAAAATATCAGCTCCCGCTTACAGCAGGGAATTTAATTTGAAAGATGACGCAATAAACATTTAGTTTCTAAGCGAGTTACAAAAAGCATTGGAAAACGCTGGAAATTTCCAGATGGACTGGATCCGTTTAATTTAATTTAATTTTTTTGATTATCGATAATGAGTACGATGGGGCGAAGTTGAAAGGGCAAAATCAAAAATTAGCTTCAGTTTTAGCAATTAGTTTTAACAATGTGCAATAGAGGAACTACCGATAAAAATTATCACTGTATAGGACCGAATTTAATCAAATTATTAATTTTTAGACAAACTCGAATTTTAAAAAATCCCGACGAAGTGTTCCCTATCAGGAGTCGAGGTACAGCCGGAAAAATACGCACTATGTAGAGCACAATACGCACCATACTGCTTATGTTCTGTAGCTATGTTGCGTATATTTTGTAGCTATGTTGCGCATATTCTGTAGCTATGTTGCGCGAGCTCTGTAGCTATATTACGCATTTGCTAGAAAAGCAAAAGTCAATCGTCAAAGAAACATTATAGAATTTATAATTAAATCAGCCTAAGTAGAAAATAAAAATTAATTTTTGGACTGTTCGAATAAAATGCCAAGGATTTTTACCCAACTTCGTGATGGAAATTAATTGGTATTGTAGCCTCGAGGGCGCTCCATTTTTTACTTTAAACTTCATTCAATATTAAAATATTGATGGTTAAAAATGCTATTCACGCTGTTCCTAAAAATCACGGCTTCTGGATTCGACAAATCTTTTGATGAGATGTCCTTGTACAGAATGTGCCATATCAACAAAATAGAAAAGTTATAACCGTAGGGTATGCCTGATCTTCATTTTACAATTTTAAATATAGAGACGGACCCCAAATCGCTTTCTTCCGTATATCTCCCATATGTATGGTTGAAATTGCACAAAAATTTATGTTTAACATAATATGGACATGATAAATCTAATGATAATATAAAAAATGATTGTTGCTATTTTAATTTTCGCAAATAATAAGCGACTAAATATGAAGACTGTTTATAACCCGAGGAGCGAAATAACGAGCAGTGTCAAGACATTTTTGGGCCGACTGTACCTCTGTACTAAATTTCACATCTGTCAGTCCGTCATCTCCGATGGTAGGGGTCCACTATCGGGGGTGCCGGTCGGTCGCCTTTCGGCGTAAGGTAGAAAATATCATTTTCAAGTTGTGTATTTTGAATCCATAAGGTATCATAACAAAATGTGACTTCTTTCAAGGAGAACATTGATATTTTGAAGTAGATTGCATGCTTCTAATGTCTTGCGGTAAATGCGATCGACTTGCTACCTAAGGAAGAATACATTTTTTGTAGTGCATTTTTGAATCCGTGAGGTATCAGCAACGAAAAGTAACTTCTCCCTAGAAAATTTAAATATAAGCTTAGTGTTTCAAGCATTAGTGCTTCAAGTTTCCCAATTTCCAACTGCTGTATTCTGCTGATCGCCCCTAATGAGATTAAAACCAAACCAACAATGCTGTTTATGGGACAGGGAACGTGGCGTAATTGTTGGGATTATTTTAGTGCATGTTTATTTCTGACGAGATTTTTTTATTTTAGTGATTTGATCTCTATATTTTTTTTTGCTCACGCAAATAGTGTTGACGAGGATAAATTAACGACTGCTATAAAGTTCTAATATGTTTACATTATATGAAACCACTGTAAGTTCCAATTCAACAAAAGAATAAAATACCATCGTCTCAGTAAATCAGTTAATACAGCATCAATTACAGGCCAGCTGGAGATCCTTGGTTTGAGTACGGGCTTAGACATCTGTTTATTACAATGGCACCCGAGTAATTTAACCCTGCAGTTTCGATATAATGGATTACTTTGGTCTCAAAAATTATAATTTTTTTTCAAATACCCGCCTATTTATGATAGTGATTTTCAATCCACGTGTGTTATGACGAACATGATGCTACCCTGTATAAAATAAACCCACCGGCATAGAGACGTCGTTCAAACATGAAATTTGGCATTGATCCGAAATCTAAACGAGTTGAAGGTCTATTCTGTAGAATCCTATAGAAGATTCTATAGAATTCTATAGAATATTCTATAGAAGAAAATATTGTGGTTTTACTAGCTCAATGAACGGAGCATCGACTGATGAGACAGAGAATTCCGTAGTTCAAAGCTCCGTTCGGACAATACACTTCTCATTTTCTTGCAGTAATTATTTTCATTGAGAAATTAAATAGTTTTTCCATTTTAGTTCAGTTTGTTATGTGAATATTTTAAGGAACAAATAATGGCTATTTCATGCTTGTCTATGCTATATAATATATAAATAAATATGTACGACATTTTAAGATCTGAGAAGAAATAAAACACATTCCCAAGGCCTATTAAGTCATAAGGCAGCTTTAACGACTAGTTGCAATCAATTCTATAAAAAATATCCGCATTGAATATGGTTCCTAACTGCAGTTTTACTTGCCTTTTCCCCAATTTCTGTCTCATCTCCTTCAGGGAGAATATCGATATCTTGAAGTAGATTGCATGCTTCTAATGTCTTGCGGTAAATGAGATTGACTTTCGGCTTAAGGAACAAAATGTTCTTTTCGAGCGTTGTATTTTGAACCCATGAGGTATCAGCTACAAAGGCGACTTCTCCCTAGAAAATGTGAGTGAAAGCATTAGTTACTGCTTCAACATTCCTAATTTTATTTCAAAATTAAGAAAGTTGAAATGTACAGAATAATCATACATAATTATTTAGTTAAGATTGTCATCCACTTATATATATTGTTAACTAGCAGTATACCCGCTCTATGTACGGAATATATATTATAAATAAACTTATAATACACAATCGTGTGTAAATTCGTATAGTATTCTAAACGACATTGCTATTCAAAACATTCTATTAAAATGTTTAAATTAATGCTCCTAAAAAGAAGTTTAAGAATATCTGTTCTTGCAATACAAAATTATCTTCACAAGTACTTCTGAAGGCAAAAACATCCTGGTCCGGTTTGTAAACAAATCTACAAAAAATATGCAAATGAATCAATGTATACTAAAATGAAAGAGCTAAAATTGTATGGGAAGATACACACGTACTATTTATATTCACGTAGATTAGAATATATATCCGTAAATTTGTAGAAGATTACCCGTACTACAATATGTGAGTATCAAAAAAACTTTACCAAAGTAAAACAGATGACGTAATAAATTGAAAATATCAATAACCCCCGTAATCTTTAAAACCGAAGGCCGTAATTGATATAATCTAGTCAAAAATGCAAATTTCCATAAAATTTATTTTATATACATTTCTTTATTATGTAAATCGGAAAAAAATTAATAAAAATCGTCTGCCTCATAAACACATTGGATTTGAATCCGTTGCTAAGCAACATGATACCATTTTCTTCAAATAAATTGGCAAAATTAAAGAAATATTGTTTGCATGATGCTATCTTTATGCAAAATTTAATTGTGCGTTTTTTACTAATATCTCGACATCTCCTGGTCTAAATGTTAAGTGGGTCTGTTTAAATTTAATAAAATTCAGTGCAGCCGTTATCTCGTGATGATGAGACAAACATACAGACAGAGATTTTCAAATTTATTTATATAGATTAAGCATATAAAGCCGTAAAATTGGACACATAATGAATTGCTTTAGGATAGTGTCATTATGTGTTCATTGTTGATTGTATTTTTTTACACACAAATAAATAAATGAATAAAAATGGAGGGATATTTTTGAGAGAGAACGATTTCAGTTAATATTTTCAGCTCTCGAATTGGACATCATTAGATGATTTGAATACACGGATATACTTTAAAACTTGACTATTATAAAATAATATAATAAACGTGGCTAATATAAACATGCAAGCATGCCCATGGCTCTCCAACCGTAACCAATATTCAAATTTGGATCCGACAGATCTAAAGGTCAGAGAATGAACCGTTTGGCCACAGGTAAGCCTTGCAGCGTGCGTAAAGCCGCTTATGGGTAGCATGTCTATATTTAAAACTGAAGGAGAAAAAAATCACGTGAAGAGGCTTTTTGCGTCGGAAAACTTTGTTTTTCCTAAAAGAAAATACCTGCCATTTCCTAACATTTTCTTTGTAGGACAGAAATCTCAGAGAAATCTGTACAGTGTATTTTACGGAAATCAAATGGAAATCAGGGTCCTGAAATGTTAGAGTGCTATCTATCCATTGGGTTATTCTTCTTTTGCTTTGACCGATTTAGTTCACCTAAGAATATGAATCCAAATTTAAAGCCCAATGGTGAGTTGAAACTGCTGAATCTTAGTACGTATGAAAAATTTCAACACCTTTTGAATTGGAAAAAGCCTATATTCGAAATATGCGTACAAAATCTATTTTTTAATATCATCATTTTTCAGATGCATCTATTGTTTTGAGATAATCTAAACAATAACTAAAATAATTCGTTTTAACTTTTTGTTATTTATAATACCAGTGCGTTAAAGATATAAGATGTTTATAGATAGATAAATTAGACTATATGTATACATTCTTACCAGAACTTATTGACGAATGCGTATGTAAAAATTCTTTTATTCTTTTACACGAGTTTCGTAATATTATTAGGTGATGAGAGATGTCGTCATTTGAAAAGAAGTAGGTATTATTCCGATTAGTTGTCCTAGAATCAATCGAGGTATGAACGAAATTTTCTTTATTGGGAAGGATAACCATTCTGTCTGTTTGGAAAACACTCCCTTTTTAAATAACAGGATCCATAAAGCGAATTTCCCCCTTATTATGCGCTCATCAGCATGGAATAATGGATATCCGCAATGGTAGCAAGAAACAAGTTAAAAACCACAATTTTCGAAATTCTATGGTACCTGATAAATTAAGTTCTATCACGTAACCGGCACTAAATTTTAATACAATTTAACTTGGGCTCAAATTTTAATATAATTCAGCTCAGGTTCAAATTTTAATACAATTTAGCATGAACTCAAATTTTAATACAATTTTGTTCGGACTAAAATTCCAATACAATTTAGGTCGGGATCATATTTTAATAGTTATTTACAAGTTAGCCCATACTCAATTTTTAATGCAATTTAGTTCACATAGAAGTTCCGAAAATTGTGGCTTCTAACAAGTTTTTTATTGCCATTGCAGATAACGGCTATTCCATACTAATGAGCCATAATAAGCGCGAAACCAAACGATGGATGCTGTTAGATCTGCAATAGAAATGCATTCAAAATATTTGGTAACGCCCCTTACAGGTGACTATAAATTCTGTGATAATGTGACTATGTGTCTGTGACTACGAATTCTATCTCCTGTTTTTTTATTCGCCCCTTCACTTTCGTCGAAACTCACTTTCATGCTCGCTGTGCCTTGCAATTTTTCCATTTGGCCCAACAACGCCCTCAGTAAAGACGATTTACCACTCAGGGTGTCCCCCACAACAGCGATTAAAGAACCGTCTCGAACATTTAGATTGAGATTCTTCAGACAAGGTGTTTCACTTTTAGTCCAAGTGAAAGTTGCATGCTTCAAAATTATTCCATTTCCTGAAAAAAAAAAATAATAATAAAATAAAATAAAATAACAATTATGTTTTCTTTTCAAGCTAGTATTATGGCGATAAAATTGAGATTTGTTAATTTCATTTATTTTGGGTGGTTTATTTACTTCTAAATGCAAAGTAGAGAAAATACCTGAAAAGCTGTCGCCTTGTGGTAGATTTTGTGTTTCTTTGGCTTCGAGAAATTTTTGAATTTTAGACACTGATTCCAAACCCTATGAATAATAATTACATTTTACAAAAATGATAAACAAATACGATTATTCTCCCATTGCAAATAACAGCATCCACAGACTGCTCCATTTGTACTTATTATGAGCTATTTTGCGCGGAATAGCAGTGGTAGCAAGAAACAATTGCAAACCAATTTTGCAAACCGACAAATTTATTCCAACCACGTAGTCGGCTGTAAGTAATTTCTTGAAAATTTATCTCTAGCTACACGAGATTGAAACTCTCAAGCACATAGTCACAGAACCCGCCTATAAGATGTGTTCCTAATATTTAAACTACGGATTTATTATTATTATTTCCAGGGATGCTGTTATTTGCAATTGGAGTGTAATGTGGAGTGTTGCAAGTTCTGTTCGTTCGTTACTAATTCCCCAGTGGTGAAGGGACGCCTACGCACCACGTCCACAAGACCCTCCCCCCCAGGTCCCATGGCAAAGGGGAGAAGATTTGCAGCTTCACTTTTATAGAGGCTCCCCGAAGGGCAGAAGTCTGACTTGGATTCTCCATGACAACATCCATGCCCGCTGACGGGATTCGAACCCGCAACCCGGCAATCCAGCGATCAGACGGAAACGCATGCCCCTGACCACTCGACCACCGGATCGGTGCGAGTTCTGTAACTATTATAAATAAGTAATTCACAGATTTAGCATCAAGTAATGTATATGTTTAAGCCATTATGGCTTAAGATTGTTATACTTACTAATTACTAACTGAAGTACTAATTAATAATTTCGCGTGATTCGAATTTCTCTGTCTTGTAATGCAAAATCTATAACATGCAAAATATAAAATTTGGTACATTAGTAGAGAAATGCTAGTGAAATACGCTGAAATAAACCGTTTTTCAATTTCACATTAAATATTTCTTAAAAACTAAAGTTTAAAATCAAATACAGAATATCTAAGCTGCTAGTTCACGTCCTTGACAAACTAACAATATCAAGACCCCGCATTTTTTGTAAGCATGTACCTACATAGTTAAATTTTTACAAAACGGAACCCCTTTTTAAAAATGATGTAGTTTATGATTTATTCTACCTTTTATGCACTTCGGAAGTGAAAAATTTTCTTCTGTATGGGCGTGTCCCTCGAGTTTCTGTGTCTCGATCGTCAAAAACTATTAACTATAGCATATAAAAATATGAAATTTAGAGCATTTGTTGAGAAATGATAGAGAAACACGCTGAAATAAACAGCTATCGATTTAAGCTTTAGTTTGACTTGAAACAGGTCACGGGGTTTGGCGAAACGTAGGGAGCTGAGTGCTCATCCTCCTAGTATTAAAAAGTAGCCGACGTCGAAACCTCCGCTGCTATAGAAACTCGAGAGACGCGAAATTTGTCAGTGTCGTACGCAAAATCTATAGCATACAAAAATATGAAATTTAGTACATTTCTAGAGATATGCTAGAGAAACACGCTGAAATAAATCGTTTTTCGATATAAATTTTTGTTTAAAAGATATTTAATGTTAAAATCAAAGGAAGAGTATTTGAGCTGCGAGTTCGCGTCTTAGACAGATTAGTAATAATAAGACCATGAATTTTTGCAGGCATGTATTTACATAGTCGAAATTTTGCAAGACGGAGCCCTTTTTAAATGTCGATTTAGTTTACGAATTTTCTATTTTTTATGCACTTATAAAGTGAACATTTTTTTTCAGTATGGGCAAAGATTTAATTGGTCGATCCAATTGGGAGCAAGAGGACGATCGTTTGCGCCGGCCGGTTGGAAGAGCGACCTCCAAGAGTTAGCAAGTGCCAGTGATCAAGGAGTGGACCCCCAACAGGCGTATAACGCCTGCATAATAGGTGGCACTAGAGATCCTATAATAGATATTGATCCATCGAAAAGGAATTAGATAGAGGCGGCATGACGTCACAAAGTTGTCTTCAAGATCAGAAGGTAGGCAATCACGTGACTATTATCCACTTACTCTCTGCTTACAGTAAAGCTCGTATTATAAATGCTCATTTCTGTTGGAAAATCTTTTGTGTAGTTGTATTACCGATAGATTGTTTGTAGATGAGTCCCTTACACATTTAAAAATTTTACTAATTTGCTGTGCGAATGTATTAACCAATATATAAAAGTGAGATTGAATCATCTAGGAAAATGTTTGAATGTGACATTTATGAAATTAAAATTTGAAACAAAAATGCAAAATAAATGTTATTTAAGGGGCAATAGTTTTTCTTTTTCGTTATCGTTGATTGCAAAAATAAATATATTTTGTTATATTTGTGTGTACTTTTATTTCACATACTAAAAAGTAATTATTGTGTGTTGCAAATCAAAACTGAATATTTCTCCAGATATATTTCCTCAAAAAGCCTTTGTTTCTAACATGTTATAAAATACCCTTTGATTATTTCCATGTCTTGTTTTTAATATTACGCTTATGAAAAATAAATTGTAGTTTTATGATAGCACGCCAGGAACGAATTAACGAGTAAAGAAAAGAACTACCTCGATTTATAGGTTATTGAATTATCAGACCTAGAAATATAAGCCAGGATTGGTTCTAGAAATTATTTATTCCTTGGCAAAAGACTATGAAATTTACCCCCCCCCCCCCCCCCGCCCTTCCTTCTTCCATAATTTTTCTTTATGTTATGTAGCTTATGAGCAAAACAAGTAAGAAAGAACTTACAAATGCGTCTTTTAGTAAATATATTTAGTGTTATTAATAGCAGATATTTTCAGTATTTAAAAAAAAAAAAAATAATGAATTGCAAGATCTCAAACATCATTTTTACTTCAAGACTTTTTTCATATTTTATCAACGAGAGTAGTCAGCATAATTAAAAGTTAATTTCGCATTTATGAGAAATACCCCATAAAGATAATTCCATATGAATTTATATTATGGAGTTAGTTTATTGCAACTTTTTCCTTTTTTGAGATGGAGAGTTGCACTTGTAAAACTACTTATTACTACATTAAATTTTCGTGTGGAACTGATTTTCCTGCCACCTATGCCTTAAACCATTCCTGCAGAAAGAGCATCCTTGAGGTTTATTAATATATTTTATTGTGTCTATTCATAAAAAGCCATATATTTGAACACGTGAATACAATGAAATTGTATATGATTTATTGTCAATATACATGGGGTTATTTGAATATGAGTGTTTTCCTGATTTTTGGAAGTGTCCCCTACAGATGGGTTCTGTGACTATGAAATTAGTCATTGCAGCCTGAGCTGAAAACGCTGGCTAGATGGTAGAACTGAATGTGTCACTTTCCATAGAGGTTCGCAAAATTATAGCATATAGCAAGATTTCTTGCTCCCATTGCAGATATTGTCTCGCCCCTGTTTTCATAAGAAGGGCAAGACTGATCCGTGAATGCTGCTATCTGAAATGCAATGAGTATTTTCCAAATTCAATCTGGCATTCTCTTTTATTGCCCATTAATATATGTACATGTGCATAATATATGTACATAATATATGTACATAATACATGTACATATATGTTAATATATGTGCATGTTTATAGATTTGAATATATTAAATTATTTTTTCTTCGTTAATAGTAAATATATCAATTGTAATATATAAAACGCGCAGAGTTTAATTTAAAAAAATATATGTATATGTTTATAGATTTGAATATATTAAATTATTTCTTCTTCGCTAATAGTAAATGTATCAATTGCAGTATATAAAACGTGCAGAGTTTAATTTAAAAACATCTCGAACATTGCACTTTGCAGTAATCAAAACGCGACTGTAATGGCATGGCAGGTCAAATTGCGAGAATTTCTAAAGAAAGTACTGAGCAGCTTTGAATTTGTTAAATTAACGCGAGTTCCTTCATTTTTAAAAAATTAATTGTGGTATTTAAAACCAACAAGATTCCGTTTTAAAATATCTCAGAGGCTTTACTTTGTAGCAATTAAAACGCGGCGAAAATCGCTCGTTAAAATCTGATATATGCCTTTTCCTATTCAAATATACACTAGCTAGCAGATGACGCTACTCAGAAAGATAATAGTCACGTGGTTTACCGAGCAGTGATCTTGGGGACATTCTCTGTAGAACTGGAAACGCTGTCGGGTGTGACGATATGCTCTCTCTATCTATTCCTTCTCGATGGGTTGATCCATGGTCGCTATGTTCTATCCTACAGAGAGAAGCGCCTTGTATACAAAGAGTGGGAACTGGTTCCTTGAACACATTGTGGTACGGCGAAAAACGATATTATTGCATTTATTGCTTCAACAATTGATCCAGCTTTCCTCTTTCTTGTTTATTCAGCACTCTAAACATTCGTATCCCTTTTCAGAAATTGGAGTAATTTACAACTGAACATCCTCCCATTTAATAGAGAATTTATACCACAATACATAATATCGAGTCACAGCGCAGTAGAAATCAATGGATAGGTGTGCTTGGGGTTAGCGGAGGCGCCAGCTCGTACATATAGGAGCCTTAGGTGGCACGAAAGAGAGAAGGGCGAGCCACCAACGAGTAGGAGGGCGAAGGCACCAGACACACGAAACGAGTTAGGGGGGTCGGAGAGCGTAGCGAGCAAGGGGAGGATCCCTCTAGTGTTAAACAAAGCCAAATCATTCCGACTTCATTTTTGTCTGCAGCAAGTAAGGACTCCTAGTACATCAAAATGAAGTAAAAGTAGTTAATATAAAAACAAACCTGTACAAAGTACGTCAAAAGACGAAGGAGACTGGTAAATGGCGTTTTCAACAAATATATTATATATAGGAATACAAGTATGGTTTTCGTATCAGCAAAGTTCCTCATCAATGTAAATACTGTAAAAGTGACTAATGCAACCTGAAAAAAAATTGTATAATGAATTTCTAATTCAACATATTAAACATTTCTAAGAAATGTTTATTATGCTGATACATGTTCTTAAGTAAATGTCAAAAGGAAAGAAAAAACAAATTAGAAAAAATTGTTTACTTGCTTTTTTTAATTCCATGTTATGGAGAATATTTTCTTTAATGTGTTCTACCTTAGCATTATAGCTTCCTTATAGAATGTGTAATGAAAAAAAAAAAAAAACTTTTGGTATCTGCGATAAGTAACTTATTTTCTTTATCAGAAATTAACTACCATTGGTATTTTTGTTTCTCATTATATAGGTTACATATTATAAATTACATATTATGATATAGTTTACGCGTCGTAAAAGATAATTTATTGCGGAACATAATTTTCAAAGTATGATTTCGTTACTATTTCAAGCACCGAGATTTTTACTTTCTTCGTAAGTTGAAAGCATTGTTTTTATGCCGAAACACATTCCGGTGACATACATTCCGCACATGAGCATTTTTATTTTGATTCCAAATTTGTCATAAATATAGGCTGCTACACCAGTGTGATTTTTTTTCAGTAGTAGTTTTAAAGACGTAAAAAGAAAGTGAAAATGAGAAATAGTTTTGAAAAATGTATTTTTGATAAGTATTTGTTATACACATCTTTGACATTAAAAGTTAGCTTACATAGTTTCCAAAACCGATTGTTGTTTTTCAATTTGATTATTGTACCCTTCCTAATTTCAGCCTAATTCACTAATATTTTTTTAAGTAGTCTAATCGGATGTTACTTTCTTTTATTTGATAAAGTTAGCTCAGGTAACTTATACAACCCGTTCCTTCATTCTGTGCTATATTTTCTTTGATCCAATCTCAACTACTAGTATTTTTTTTATAGTTGTTTGATTGGTGAAATTAGCTCTCATAACTGCCGAAACAGATTATGACTTATGACTTAGAGGTGAGTGGCTCAAAGAGAGCCTAGCACATCGACTAGAGGTCTATTGTACTTTCCCCAAAAGATGAAACAGTCCCTAAGAGAAGCGACCAGTAGTCAAAGCAAAGATCAACAGGCACTTGACAGGAATATCCTGTAACTCGCAGGACTCGATCATATGTCGACCCAAATGCTTGAACCTATGGGCAGAAAACACTTCAAACTCACAGAGTATGTGTGTGGCAGTTTCTTCGCTGTACTTACAGCCTCTACAGATCGGGTCCTTAGTGACACCAATAATGCTTAGGCATCGTTTAAGGGTGCAGTGCTCAGTAAGGAGTCCAACAGGCCTTTTAATTCCAGTTCTATTGAGATTGAATATCTCCCTATGACTCACACTAGGGCACTTACAGTTCAGTTCTTTTGCCTGCCTTCAGCCCTTGATGTTGCGCCAGTTCTCGCACTGCTATTTTCTAAAGATGTCATAAACAGTTCTTCTGATCAGTTCATTAGAGACACCCAAAGTTGGCTCCGGACCAACAAAGGGTGTGCTCGAACCTTTTCTAGCCAACTCATCAGCCAATTCATTACCTGAAATGCCTGAATGCCCAGGCACCCAGTAAAGTGTGACTTGATTGTTGTTGGCTATATTACAAAGTACTGTGTGGCACTCCTGAACAAGGGAAGACATTAGAGTAGACTTCCCTAGAGCTATAAGAGCAACCTGGCTATCAAAGCAGATATAGATTTGGTTACTCCTGTAATTTCTGTCAGATTGTTGTATTCTTCTTAATAACAGTCTCGTTCCCTTGTAGCTTTCTGTCTTTCTTCCTTTACAAGGGTTTGTCTATTTCTTCCTTCTTCTACTTTCTCATATAATTTTTTTCATTTATATCAGTAATTTAACGGCTTAACTTTTCCCCTGTTTTCTTTTAATTTCATTTCAATGCAGTCTTTCAGGTTAGCTTTTATCGTCTTTATGTGCGAGGGGGGGGGGACACATTAACAGTCTGTGTTTATATATTTATGATTGAGTTTTGTTTTTAATGGCTGATGAAACCCACTAGCGTATTTTCGCCTTAAGAGTTCAAATTTATTGTTATATGCCAAGTCTCAATTCGTTCTTAGCGGTTTTTAAGATAGAACACTGTTTTTGGATCCGGGGAAGAGGGCTAAAAACTCTCTCGAAATAGTTGCAGTCACTTAATTGACATATGCTTGCAGTATGAAGTATTAATAAGATTCTCATAAGCAGCCTATGTATTTATTGTGGTTACATTAAATCTGTTTGATTACTCCTTAAATCAAATGAGACCAAATGCTAGCTTATGAAGAAGGATAATATAAGGATCCACGCATATTTTACTCAGCTTAAAATTAGAGCATTTTGCGAGTTCTCTTCTCTCTTCAGAGACGAGATGGCCATTTCTTTTATCAATTTTATAGGTTTCAATTTCCCAGATCTTTGATTCATTCGGCAAGTGAATTTACGATCCGTGTAATTTGATGAAAGTATAAGACAGCTAGAAATTTGGTCCAAAATAAGCTATTTAGATAAAACATTAGAATATACATGTTTACAATATTCAGGCTTACATAGCCTTACATCAGAATAGCAAAAATAGCATATCTCAACAAAATAATATTTCCACATCAGAATAGCGAAAATAGCGTCTCTCAACAAAATAATATTTTCACATCAGAATTGCAAAAACAGTGTCTCTCAGCAAAATATGTAATATTTACATTGGTTCATAGCACCTGTGATGAATTGTTCTTGCCGGAGCAAATACAATGGTTGATGGACCGGAGAAAAATCATTCTAAAAACTCAAAGTTTACAGTATATATCAGGGTTAAGTTCCTGAACATCCACAGTTCTAAGAAAAGTCTCACACACGCAATTTGTGGATGAAGCCACCTCTAAGGTGGGTTGTTTTTTAGAAAATTCTAGATCCTCCGGCTCGTTCCGGATAGGATGAATCTGTAATATCCAGTGATGATGCTCTTAATATTAACACCCCACACATTCAGACGTTCTTTAAGGTTTGGGTTGCCCCTCCGTGAAGCAATCCTTTACATGGAAGGTTAGGATCATTGGCATCTCCAAGCAGACTTATATCATGAGTGAGAGGCGCAACTGCAAGTACTGATGATGAAAAAACTTAATACTCACTTTTCTATTATTCGTGAGAACTTTTGTAAATATAATATTAGTCAAGTACTTTATAACATAAGAAAAATTGTTCTTACCAAAGATGTCGACGACAGTATAAGGAACTTAAAACCAATTTTTAAGAACACAGCTTTTCTTAATTTACTGATCTCTGATTTCCGAAGTGATAAAAGTTTTTGCAGAAAAAAGTCCTCCCAAGCATAAAATTTTAATATCTGCAAAAAACACGTCATAATTTGAGGATTATACAGAATAAAATGAATATATCGCGTATAAAATGATTAACGTAAAAGTAATATACCTTCATACGATGCAAAGTTTCTATTAATAGATTTAGACGTTCAGTTTTCACCAATAAAGCCTTCTTCTACAATAGAAAATTATCGTTTTAAGATTTTAAATAGGTGGATTACTAAATTACAGAATATAATATACAAAAATCACTAGAAAAACCCTGGAGAAGAATAAAAATATCAAAATAATTAAATAAAATATCTTAACCAGTTAACAGGGGTAAAATTTGAGAATATATATGTATTCAATTAAAAACCACGTCTGGGGTTTGTAAATAAAAATCGGCGGCTCTATTACATAGATATATGGATAATATGATTATGATAAGGTACTGTGCATTTAATAAATATACAGGATGTTTCAGCGTAGTGAACCTTAATTTTCTATCTTCTGCAATTGATTTTAAATACTCTTCCAATTTGAAAGTTTGTTTCAACTAAACGGGAAATTCTTTCCTGTAATTCTTTTCTGTGTGTTATATTAAAAAAAAAAAAAGACTTAAATTTTTATGTAGTCCCTTGAGCAAAATGTTCAGTTAGAAAGAGATATTCAGTTCAGTCAGATATACAGTACACAAGTAGTACTACAAACAGTTAGAAGACAAAAAGATAAACGATGCAATCTGCAATATTCATGAAAATATTTACAATAGAAATAATGTAAAAAAATATCAAAATGAAATAAAATTTGAAAATTGGAATTGAGTTATATTTCTGTAGGGGCTAACTGAAAATTGAAACTGGACTTTGCATAAAATGTATCTGCGTAATTTTATTTGCAGCTGATCTCGGATTTATATGGGAAGAATTCCCTATCTTTTTATAAACAAAAACTCACTGAATAATTGCACCGGGTATTTCTTCTTAAACTGTACAGTGTAACCTTTTCTACTTGAACTATTTGTACTCAAGACCCTGTATCGAATTTAGACCCCCTATATTTTGTGAAAAAATACTACCTACCGGAAAAAATTATATGAAAGAGTTTCACATTTAATTTCAACAATTTCTGAAATTGGAAGTATGTGTCTAAAACCAGTTGCCAAAACTCAAAAGCAAAGCAACCTATGCTGAAACACCCTGTATGCAACATATACATATAATAAAATTTGAGCACGTAGGAATCATTTTTTATTATTATTACTTGTGTTATAATTATTATTATATGATAATAGTTATTATTATGTTGTTGTTGTTATAAGCAGTCACAATTTTCATGTTCTATAGATTATTTTGATTTTGAATCCTAAAAGAATACATACTTGAAAGTAACTCGCTGTGTGTGTAATCAGAATATTGAGAGGAATAAGTAATGCTGCCATCGCAACTCCTACAAAGGACGCAGAGCCCAGAAAAATCCATAGCAGATAAAATCCAATCAAAAGACGTATAGGAGCACCCCACACCTCACTTGCTAGACAGACCATCTGGAAAATGTTTTCTGCATCTTCGTGTAAATGGTTCTTCACATCTTGCATCTTCCGAGAGACAAGAGCCTAAAAAGCAAATAGTGAATATAAAAGAATATTTGGACTTAATGACAATTTTAAATAGCTTGTTTATGATTGTGATGCCAATTTTAGAGTATATGTGATTATAATTCTTCTTTTGCAAGTGTTATATAAAAAAGTTAAATTTCTTCATTATTTAAAATTATGTATGTTTTTGTATATTTTAGCATCTTTGAATAAAATATTTCTTTAATATTTCTTACTGGAATGTAAATTATTTACAAGAATTATTTTGAAAAATACCAGTATAAAATGTGTTGCTTCATACCAATATGATATTTACCGGAAGATAAATTTTATTGGAAGAAAATAAACTCAGTTTCATTTTATTCGTCTGATTTATTTTTGGCTATAAAGTATTACCTGATGTTGACTAGGTTTTGAATAAACGGCCGCTATTTAAATAATATATTTAAAAATAACACCACTCAACCACTCAATTTCCAAATCGTCCAATAAACGTCACCTCTGGTTGCTTCACACAGCCCCAATTCCCAAACTATTTTCTCTTTTCATTTTGATCTAAATCCCCACGCATGCATTACTTCCGCACTTCATTAAGAGACATGCGTTTACAATTTTTATGTGTTTGTTTGAAAATTACAAAAAATAAAATATTATAGTAATTACATGTGTTTTTTGTTAGATGATAGTTACCAATTACATGTTTGAAGATAATAAATTATACGTACAAGTATCAGAAGTCTCGCAAGGTAGCTGTAGTAGTAGTACTTTGGCTATTTTGCATCTTTATCATTATAAACAGACTTTTAAATCTACCAATTGCCAAATTTATAGATATGTTGATGATTTGATTTGATTTGTTTAGTTATATCAGAATATCAATTATATTTCTATCCAGATAATCTGGAATTATTGCCTAATGAACCATCAATTAGAAATAATGTTAGTTATTGGATTTAAATCTTAGCATTGAATCATTCAATAAGATAATAACTAATTTAAATGATGAAATATATAATTTTAATAAGTTATTACCATTTAATTCATTTAATTTTAATCAATTATTTCGCAATATAAAAATCCGATATCTAGATTATCTAATAAAAAACATCATAATTTGCATATAAATAACCTTAAAAATACTAGTAAATTACACAATTATCAGTATATCTAGTGAATAGCATTGTAAAAAAAGGTTTAAATTAACAAATATTCTGAAATACATCCTTTTTATTAGCATTATTATTCTCACATATCTCACATCTAGCAAAATCATTATCTAATATTTTGTCCTAGTAGCAGCATTAATCACTTCTTGCTAGACTTTAGTATCACAATTATGTTTTGTTATTTTATCCACATTTTTAACACTTTACAACAAAGTTGAAAAGTGTTTATGACTTTGTTCATTCTGTCTGTCTGTCAGTCTGTCCGTTAGCACGATAACTGCCGTAAAAATGACTTAATCAAAATGAAATTTTAGTATGTTGTTCAGACGGTCTGTAGGACCTATGGGAATATAAAGGAATAATATTACCCAATTAGTTTTGGATTGAACCCGGGTTGAAAAAATGAAATACATTGAGCCCTATAGGAACTAAGTTTTCAAACATTTTTTAAGCGGATTTAAAATTCACAAATTGCTTCGAAAATTTTAGGTAATATTCAAATTGTTCCATAAAATATATAAAAAAAAATTCAGCGAAATATATTCAGAAGTTTTTTAAATAAAAATTAAAATAATAATTACACCTCTTATATGAAACGATCACGTGACCATGATATGAAACGATCACATGACCCACTTCAACATGATATATGGCATCCATCTTGTTTCAAAATCGTGATTTTTTTAAGTTCTTTTTAATTCATATTGAGTGTTGTATCCGTCCTAAAACTACTTTATTTTTGCTTAAATTCTGTGCATTTACATACTGAAACAACGCAATGACAATATATTTGAGTTTAAATGCTCATCTAAATTTGATTATTTCTACAACTAAGCCTATTTTTCACCTATGTAAAATGTAAACAACAAAATATATAGAATGAGTTGTATTAGAATTCCTGTATTTTTTAACACAAAATAATTTAGTCCATGGAGTCTGCATGGCTGATATGAATGAAATATTAATTGATTTTATAAAGAGAAGGACGATTTTTTTCGATGAAGTTTTAAGCATAGAGTTTAATTATTTGTAGCTCCATGGTCTTAAATAAAATGTTTAAATAAAATAAATTATTATAGTATTGTGATGAATGAAATGTATGGGAGAAAGTTATGAATGAAATCCTGTTTTTATAGAGAGATCCAGGCGTGTTATTTTTTCTATGACGTCATTTGAATGAATTTCAGTTGTTTTCGATGAAGTTTTCAAATATAATAAATTATCGTAGTATTATGATAATTCTAAAACTATTACCGAAGAATGTATAACATTTTAGAGATGTTTAAACCAGGCAATTTATATTTCAATGCCGTCATTTGAATGAAGTTCATTTTTTTCGATGAAGGTTTAAGTTTTCAAATATAATAAATTAATGCAGCATTGTGACAAGTTTCAAAATATTACCGAGGAATGTATTGCATTTTAGACTTGTTTAAATAAAATTGCATTGAAGTTGGAAAGTGTTTCATAATCAATGCTTTAAGCATGATTGATCTTTCTTGTTAACACTTTACAACAAAGTTGAAAAAAGTTTATGACTTTGTTCATTCTGTCTGTCTGTCTGTCCGTTAGCACGATAACTGCCGTAAAAATGACTTTATCAATATGAAATTTCAGTATGTTTTTCAGACGGTCTGTGGGACCTATGGGAATATAAATAAATAATATCATCCAACTAGTTTTTTATTGAGCCCGGATTGTAAAAATGAAATACATTGAAGCCTATGGGACCTAATTTTTCAAACACTTTTTAAGCAAATCAAAAATTCACAAATTGCTTCGAAATTTTTAGGAGATATTCACATTATCCCATAAAATATATAAAAAAATTTCAGTAAAATATGTTAAGTAGTTTTTTAATTAAAAATTATTTAATACAGGGAAAAGAACAAATTCAATTAAATTCTGACTTTTGGGATATCCTCCAGAAAGAAAAAAGAGATATATTATATAATAAATATCTTTCCAAGCGTTTAATCATTTTGTATATGAGAGAGGCTTCACATTTTAAAATAAATTTGGTAGATACCAATTTTTCGAATTATTTTCTAATTTTATATAACTCTTCATGATATACTTATTTGGTGGCATTTTTAATGCACTTTCCTACGTCTTAGAGAGTTAAAATTTGGTACACAGCTTAAATTTGTTGAACATTTTATTCTACAAAAATTTGGTGGATCTTTAAATATAGATCCTACATTTTTTTCGAAATGGTCTGCAAATAATCCCCGTTCACTTCTATAAATCATTGTTGTAATATTGTTAAAAATTCTGATGTGGGCAGCACATGTCTTTCCCTGCAGACTCATATTCAAGTTCTCTTTATTTCTTCAATAATAATTTGAGTTTATCTGCACAAAATAACAGCCATAAGTATTTTAAATGACATTGAATTTGCACGTTTAACTAAAATTTGGTTCTCATTTGATAGCTGGACTTATTGTCAAAGGTGGCGTAGCGAAAACGCGAAAAAACTTGAATATCTCAAGAACGGCTAGTCCTAGAGTAATGGGGTTAGTCTTATTCTTTTTGTTGTCAAAAATCACGTATAAAATAGGAATTTAATTGATATAATTGAGCACACGTAGTCTTTTATTTTTATATTTAACGATTTTTGCGGGTCATTTCGCAAAAATAGCTCGTTCCTTTTTCCAGAATCGTACTATAATAACCTACAAATGATTTATATATACCAAATTTTGTTAAATTTGATATATAAATCACTTGAAGGTTATTGAAATATTATACACCAAATTTTGTTAAATTTGTTCCATTAGTTTTTAGGTAGACTGGATAAAGGCAATTTCTGTCCGCCATTTCGCAAAGAAGGCATATTCTTTTATTACGAATCGTACTATAATCTAAAGAACATCAGGATTTCCCACAAAAGACAAACCTACCAAATTTTATGAAATTCGGTCCATTAGTTTTTCAATTAAAGTGGAATGTAATATCCTCACAGACACACAGAAACATACACAGATACACCCTTACACACAGACGTCTTCCTAAAAATAGTTTTTTCGTGTTCTAGAAGTCCCAAAACGTGTAGATCCTTCGAAAATTCCAGTTCCGATCTTCGGCACGATTCCAATACTTTGAATACATGCACACACACATACATATATTATCTGTGTATTATCTGTGTATCTAAATTCCGTGCCTATGCAATTACAATAGTTGTGATTTTAAATGATCATTAAACTTTTATTATTTCTTCAACGAAGCCTAATTTTAACTTATGCAGAATGCAAATATCTCAAGCGATTGTAAGGTGAGTTACATAAGAATTGCTGAATTTTTTTCACACAAATTTATTTAGCTCTGGAGTCTGGAATACAAGTTATATGAATGAAATATTCATTAATTTTGCATAGAGAATTAGATGATTTATATTTCGATACAGTTTTAAATATTTAAGTATAATAAATTACTGTAGTATTGTGATAATGTAAAAGATAGCATCACTGAATGTATCACATTTTAGAAATGTTTAAATGAAATTGCATTTCAGTTGGAAAGTGTTTCATAATCAATGCTTATGCATGTTTGATTTTTCTTGTTAATACTTTACAACATAGTTGAAAAGTGTTTATGACTTTGTTCATTCATTCTGTCTGTCTGTCTGTCCGTTAGAACGATAATTATCATGAAAATGACTTTATCAAAATGAAATTTTAGTATGTTGTTCAGACAGTCTGTGGGACCTATGGGAATATAAATGAATAATATCACCCAATTAATTTAGGACTTACCCCCGGTTGGAAAAATGAAATACATTGAACCGTATGGGACCTAATTTTTCAAACATTTTTTAAGCAAATTTAAAATTCACAAATTGCTTCGAAAGTTTTAGGAAATATTCAAATTATTCCTTAAAAAATATGAAAAAAATTTCAGCAAAATATATTAGGTAGTTTTTTAAATAAAAATTAAAATAATAATTACACCCATATTATATGAAGAGATCACATGACCCACTTCAAAATAAAATATGGCATCCATCTTGTGTCAAAATCGGGATTTTTAAAGTTCTTTTTAATTTATATTTTGTGTTGTATCCGTCCTAAAATGGCTTTATTTTTGCTTAATTTATGTGCATCTATATTTTGAAACAACGCAATTTCAATATACACTGGCGGAAAATAAAATCCCAACACAAAGAAGGACTTGTGCTAGATAAACGAAATTTGAAAGGCTCGTTTGCACATATGAAAGATGACTCCTATTAAAATTTCGAGCTAGACGAAAAAGAGTGGCGCTTAGCGCCACTATGATCATGCAAATCACGTGTGCTTTAAATACTCGGTATAAACTTCGTGAGCGTTATTTATCTTCCAGACTGGGCGTTGTGAGCTAGGTTTGAGTCACGAATGCCTTTAAGGAGACGAATAAGGCAGTATCAGCAGCTTAGTGAGTTTGAACGAGGCCGTATAATAGGGCTAAGGGAAGGTGGATTTCCTTTCCGCGATATTTCAGAAAGACTTGGCAGGGATGTATCCACTGTGCATGATTGTTGGCAGCAGTGGCCACGGGAAGCCACTGTCTCAAGAAGACCGGGGTCCAGCCGCACACGGGCTACTACTCAGAGGGAAGACCGCCGTATTCGCCGCATGGCTGTGGCGGGTCGTACTGCATCTGCAGCAGCAATTAGAGCTTCTGTTGGCTCCAGAGTGACACAGAGAACTGTAAGAAATCGATTACTTGAAGGATAGCTCCGAGCCAGATGGCCTGTAGCGTTCATACCACTAACTCCGAATCACTGCCATCTGCGACGTCAGTGGTATCAATCTAAAGCTCATTGGAGGGCAGAGTGGAGATCTGTTGTATTCTCAGATGAGAGCCGTTTATGTCTTGGTGCCAGTGAAGGTCGTATGTTGGTAAAAAGGAGGCCAGGTGAGCGCTTGGAATCAAGCTGTCTGCGGGGTAGACACTCTGGGCCTACACCAGGAGTTATGGTCTGGGAAGTCATTTCCTATGACAGCAGGAGCACTCTCGTCGTTATCCCAAGCACATTGGCATCAAATTTGTACATCAGACTGGTGATTGAACCGGTTGTGCTGCCATTCATTAGCAGTATTCAAGAGGGTGTTTTCCAACAGTATAACGCTCGTCCTCATACCGCTGCTGTCACCCAGCGTGCTCTACAGAGTGTCGAGATGTTGCACTTGGCCTGCGAAATCACCAGATCTTTCTCCCATCGAGCACGTATGGGACATTATTGGAAGCGTCATCCACAACCAGCATTAACCGTTGCTGATCTGGCTGACCAAGTGCAACAGGCATGGAACTCCATCCCACAAAATGACATACGGCACCTGTACGACACAATGCATGCACATTTGCATGCTTGCATTCGAAATCGTGGCGATTACAGCGGTTATTAATGTACCATCATTTCACATTTGAAATGGCTCTTCTCGCGCACACTTTAACATGTGACCTTGAAACTTTATTCAAATAAGTATGTTACCTACACAGTTGTTTTGCCTAAATTTCATTCCTCTAAACTAATTTCTTCTTGGTGTTGGGATTTTATTTTCCGCCAGTGTATTTCAGTTTAAATGATCAATGGCATTCATCTTGTGTCAAAATCGTGATTTTTTAAGTTCTTTTTAATTTATATGTAGTGTTGTATCCGCCTTAAAATCGCTTTATTTTTGCTTAAATTCTGTGCATCTACATTCTGAAACAACGCAATTACAATATATTTGAGTTTAAATGATCATCAAACTTTGATTATTTCTACAACGAAGCCTAATTTTCACTTATGGAGAATGCAAACACCAAAAGCTGTAGGATGAGTTGTGTAAGAATTGCTGCATTTCTTTAACGCAAAATTATTTAGCGCTAGGGTCTGCAATATAGCTGATATGAATGAAACATTCATTGATTCTACATAGAGAAGCAGACAATTTTTTCGATGAAATTTTAAACATATAATTAAGTTACTTGTACCTCCATGGTTTTAAGTTTTTAAATAAAATAAATTATTGTAGTATTGTGATGAATGAAAGGAATGGAAAAAAGTTAATGAATGAAATGATGCTTTTATATAGAGAACCAGATAATTTATACTTCGATGACGTCATTTGATTAAAGTTCATTTGTTTTCGATGAAGTTTTCAAATATTATCAATTATTGTAGTATTGTGATAATTTTAAAAATATTACCCCTGAATATATCGCATTTCAGAGGTGTTTCAACCAGGCAATTTATATTTTAATGACGTCATTTGAATAAAGTTCATTTTTCTCGATGAAGTTTTATGTTTTCAAATATAATAAATTAATGTAGTATTGTGATAATTTTAAAAATATTACCTCTGAATGTATCGCATTTTAGAGATGTTTAAATAAAATTGTATTGCAGTAGGAAAGTGTTTCATAATCAATGCTTTATGCATGATTGATCTTTCTTGTTAATTCTATGGTCATTGTTATTCTTTAGGGTGTTAAATAACCTTTTGGTTCATTGCAACAAGGTTATTTAATGGAAAGACCTTTCATAGTTCGCAAAGGGGTGCATGCTCTTTCTGATAATTTTGCCCATGTTTTGCTTTCTATCTGTTATTTTATTATTTTCTCAATTAATATTATTTTTCTTATGGATTGGTATTCTGTTCCCCCACAAAATTATTTTTTTCTTAATGACATTTTCCATTGATTTCATAATACAGTATTCTTGGCGTTTGAATTTTCAGTCTTCTCTGGATGGTTTATAATATATCTTTTGGTTCATAATAATCCACGTAATATTTTGACTTTTGAATCCTTCTTTACATATATTATCGTGACTCCATTTGTAATTTCGACTCTGTTTAGAACCTTAGTTTTGTATGGCGTCTCATTCTCGACTCCATGAGGGTTAAAACTTTGTCTGAATTTTTAGACATCTAAATTTGTTAATTTTATATTTTCCTTCTGCTACGTCAATTTTATAATTTAACGTTTTTCATTCCACTATTTTTCCTTGTGTAATCTAACAATGCATATGCAAATTTTGCTCGCGGTCTTTGACTGGGTATGAAAGATAATGTATCTTATCTTTTCGCGCAATAAACTCTGATGATACATTTAACGTCTATCATCAAGTGCTATCAAGTGCTTGGGCTTTTCATGTGATTTTAATGTCTTTTAGTGTGATTAAACAAAAACTTTTATTATAAAGTACTGAAGTAACTATGGATTTTATAATCAAACTAGATGTGCTTACTAAATGCTGCTGTTATTGAATAATAGAAAATGATGTTTACTTCAACCTTGTACAAAAATTTACAAGTGTAGAATAATGTAAGTAATTTGAATTGCGAATAGTATACTGTAAAACAATTTCATGTACACTGCACTAAAGTGTGATGCTAATTGTATTGCCTACTAATTTTCGTGCAACATTGCATACCACATATTTAGGAAACTCAGCTTAGTTTTCCCAACTTAGTGGTGTAATATTACACTAAAATTAGTAGGTAGTACAACTGTAAACACTTTTTAGTGCAATGTTGCATGGACAATTTTAACAGTGTACTTTAAACAAGTAAATCGGTTAAAATATGTAGCAGTGCGGTAAAATTTTGCTGCAGTGGGCATATTTTGTGGAAAGTACATGATATATGTGAAACTGAATCATTGCGATAAAATATTTTTTGTGATTTTTGACGCGCGTTAGGTGTAACTTCAGAAAATGAGTACGCTCGTTGCGGTATTCTCTCTAGGAAAGCTTAATAAGCACAATCGTCTCTCGAGGCATCGGTTAGGAAAGATATAACAGTAAAAACTTCTGAGCACTTAACAAATTAATGTTATTTGAATGAAATAATTATTTGGTCGTATTGCAAATAGTCTTAGTAAACTGACTGCTGCATTTTTGCATTTTAAAACACCACGAAAAATTTTTGTGGTGAAGTATATACAGGGTGATTATAAAAAAACTTTGCCGATATATGAGATCCTAGCGATCAAACCGTTCAAGGAAACGGAAATAAATTTTGGATGCAGGTATTTTAAGGTATGCGCTCAAGAATGATGTGAAAAAACAACAGTCCTGCTCTTACAGTTATGGTTACAGTGACACAATTTCGAAATTTTCAAATGGCAACACTTACCCTTTTTTATTGGAATGTGATCTTCACAGTGAAAAACCATAAATGGCGTTGAAACTGTGCCTGCAGCACGAAAAACGCCGGCGCTAGGTAGAGACTAAGAAAAAACTAAAAACAACCAATAAGGACAGACCAGTGACAGAAAATCAAAACATTTTATTGTGTTTTACAAATTTTCCACGTGCCAGCCTTCACACATGGTGACACTTTGCGACAGATGGTGATAGCACTGAAGCACGTACCATGGCAAGAGGAATCTATTGAACCTCACGCATGATGGCATCTTTCACATCAAATAGAGTTTGCGGATTGCCTGCATACAGTTTGGATTTCATATATCCCAACAGTCAGAAATCCATTGGAGTGAGATCGGGGACCTGGGTGGCCACGGAAGCATGAAATGGCGTGAGATAATTCTGTCACCAAACTGTTGTGTCAATAAGCGTTTCACAGAAGACCTCACATGTGGGGAGCGCTCTCTTGCATCCACACTACGTCAGATTCCACACTACATCCACACTACGTCATTTCGCTGTTGCAAATCGGGAATGACGTAATTGGTCGATATTGCTTCATAGCGACCACTCGTTACAGTACATGTGCGTAGACCTGCGACAGTAACCTTTTCAAAAACGTAAGGGCCTAGGATGAAGGTTCATAGAGTTTCGTCCAGAACAGAGCACCAGGCGCGAAGCGCCTTTAATCTCCAATCTCTAGGTGTGGTTCTTATCTTCATACTGTGACATTATTTCATTGGTCCATAGTTGGAGGTTCGAGGTTTTTGATTTACTGTTTTTATTATTTGTCCTAGCTCCTAGTGTGGCAGTTTGTTGCACATTAAGAGTTTAAGCAGTTTGGGTGGTTGATGCAGATCTGAGGGTAACCTAGCATTTTAGCAGTTTAGGATTTTAAACATTTTGTAGAAAACCAAAGATCGCGAGTTTTCGTTAATATCAACTAATTAAGGTGGGACGTTCCTAGTACCGAATATCAAAGTTAAGTACCAAGCGGAGTCTCTTACGAGATTTAGCCTTGCGATGATCATAGTCAAGCAGATTAAATAATAGTTCATTTGGGACAGATGGCATATTTTTGTAGAATTTAAGCGCTAGCTTTTTGATTTGGGCTCTAACAGTTCTTATTTTGAAGTCTTTCCTAATTACCGAGTTTCTTAAGTATCTCGGGGCTTTCCTTATAATCCTTAGGGTTTTGTTTTGTCTTGTCTCTAATAAGTCTATGGTAGTTTTACAGGCATATCCCCATACGGGTGCTGCATACAGCATTCCCGAGCGGATGACCGATTTATAAATTTGGAGTTTATTTTGATAACTTAGATTTCCGTTTCCTATCATTGGGTATAAGGCTCCTATGGTTATATGCGCTTTTTTGATTATGTTCGTTACGTGCAGTTTCCAAGTTAGGTGGGAGTCTATCGTTACACCTAGGTATTTAGTAGATTTTTCCGCTTTTAGGGCATGGTTGTTTATGTACAGAGGAGGCGGAGGTTTACGTTTTCTTGAGAAATAAATCCAATGACATTTATTGGGATTTAATTTTATTCGCCATTTTTCCAGCCATGTTTGGAGTATGTCTAAGTGTTGTTGTAGCTGTCTGTGCATTACTCAGACGTAAGGGTGTTTTGCAAGTATCGCGTTGTCGTCTGCATAGAGTGCCAGCTCCGTGTCTGGGGTCCTGGGAATGTCATTTAGATATATGTTAAAGAGTGTCGGCCCCAGGATGGATCCTTGCGGTACACTACTTTTAATGAGCTTGGGTGTAGATAAGTTATTTTTTACTCTGACTTGAAAGTGTCTGTTATTTAGGTATGAAATTAAAAGTTTGACAAGTGCGTCAGGGACTTTTAGAGTGATCAATTTATAAGCTAATCCACAGTGCCACACTTTATCAAAGGCTTTTTGGATGTCAAGAAAAATCGCAGCTGTGGGTGTCTTATTATTAAAACCAGAAGAAATGTACTCTACCACTCTCAGCAATTGATGAGTGGTGGAGTGTTTTGGCCGAAATCCAAACTGCTCCGGAATGATAATGTCATTCTCACTAAGGTGCGTGTTCAGTCTCTTAAGAATTATTTTCTCAGTAATTTTACTAAGTGTCGGTAACAAACTGATTGGTCTGTAGTTGGCTGGAATTGAGGCATCCTCACCAGGTTTATGGATCGCTATAATTATCGTTTCCTTCCATTCTTTGGGAAAATAATTTAGTTCTAGTATTTTATTTATTAAGATGGTCAAGTAAAATATTATATTTAAGGGTAGGTTTTTTACCGCGATACTCCTGATTTTGTCGTGCCCTGGGCTTTTACGGTTTTTAAGGTTTTTGATAATCTCTACTATCTCTTGCGGGGTGGCTGGGTTAATCTCAGCCGTGACCGGGGAATTCCTGAAATTGTTTAGAGTTTGCCTAACCCTTCTTAGGTTGTCCTGACACATTAGATCGTGGTTTGGTTCAAATTGCTTTTCGTATTGCCTAGCAAGCGCCTCTGCCTTTTCTTCGTCTGAGTACGCGATATTAGCGCCATCTATTAGTGGCGGGAGTTTAATTTGAGGTTTTCTGAGTCTTTTAGCGAATTGCCAGAGCGATGCGTCTTCCTGGCTAAGGGATTCGATTAATTCTTTATACTGTTGCTGCTTTTCTGCGACAATTTTTTCACTGACTTTACACGTGAGTCTATTAAGCTCCATTTTAAGGGTAGGGTCTCTGTTAGCTTGCCATGTCTTACGCATTCTATTTCTCTGATTAACTAACTGTTTGACATGGTGGGAAAGTGTTGGCATTTTTGATGACTCACGATGTGTTGTTGCAGATGCAATAGCTCTCCTGATTTCTGTTGTGAGTGTGTGCGTGGCAGAGTCAATATCCGCCGTGCTCATAATGTTGGGTACTGCTAAGTGCGGCTCGAAGAGTGCTTTTTTGAATACGTTCCAGTTCACCCTCTCTTGTCCCAGAGAGGCTGGAAGGGGAGTGTTCAAATCGAATGTCACCAATACCGGTAGATGATCCGAGTCGAATTCATCCAGGGTATCAATTGTGTGAGCGTATTCTATGTTTCTCGTTAGGACAAAGTCTATGAATGAGCCATTGGCACCTGAGAAGCAGGTTGGTCTCGACGGTGCAATGATGTCAGTGTTTGTTGTGTTTAGCAATCTATGTATCTGTGTACCGCGTGTGTTGGCTCTCCTGCTGCCCCACGCTCGATGGTGTGTGTTGAAGTCGCCTGCGAGTATCGTGTTTGGATATCGCGAGAACAGCAGTTCCAGTTGCGTAGCTACATTTACTCCACTCATATTTCTGACATATGTTGAGGTTAGGATAAACGGGCTAGTATTATTAATTTTAATTTTTATACTGGTATTTTCTATACCTTGAAGATTTATGTTGTTTATTTCCTCGTGGGGAATATAACTTTTAATATATATTGCTGTTCCTCCATGGGGATTTCTAGCAGTTATATTTGAGCTAAGGGTATGATAGCTATTATAGTTTGCTATATTTAGTTTTTTGTTTTCTCTAACTTTAGTTTCCTGGATTAGCAGGGCATCTACATCATTTACATTTACGTAGCTCCTAAGTTCATTTATTCTTGGAGACATGCCGTTCGCATTCCAAAATATTATTTTAAAACTTTTTTTTGGGACCTATTCATGGCGGGTTTGTTTCTCACTGTTTTTATTAAATTCCGCGATTAATTTAAAAGCCTCAAAGACCATTTGCATTGGATCGCTCTTTTTTTTAATTAACTCAGCGAGCTGCATCAACAGATGTTTTATATCGTCTAGGTTGAACATACTGATAAATCCTCTGACGAGGTTGAGGATTTCATCCATCTTTTCATCATTGGATTTATCAGCAAGTTCAGTCCCAGCTTCCATTTCCTCAGTCTCAGCTACAATTTCCTCAGCCTCAACCTCGGTTTGATCTGTTTTGTGAGTATCCTTTTGGACCTCGGTAGTCTTTTGTTTTTTTTCAGCCGATTTGTCTAACTGCTGTGTTTGCGCGAGCTCTTCTCGGGCGCGTTTAGTTTTCTGCCATTCCTGAACCTTTTTTTCTAATCTTCGTTTTGCTTCTCTTGCCTCTTTGGCGGCTTTATCAATTGCTATCCTCTGTTTTATGTCTTCATGAGCTATTCTCACTTCCTCCACAGTCATTTCTCTGGAGGTCGACGGTTTAGGGGCCTGCTCTTGCACCGATCTGGTAGGTGCTGAAGTTTGAGTTCTTTTAACCTGTGGCACAGAGTGCGAAGAGCCCTGATGGGGTGTTTGAGGGTTTAGACCGAGGGCCTTTTGCCTCCAAGGGGGTATCTGATTTTTGGGGGGATGGGGAGCATACCCCGGTGCCTTTCCTCTGTTCCAGGGGTTCTTCAGACATTGCCTGAAGTTCGCCGGGTGATCTCCATTGCAGTTAGCACACGTTGCCTTCTCCGTCCTTGGTCTTTGGCAGTCCCGTGTGAAGTGTTCTTCAGCACACTTAAGGCACTTTGGTGGCATGCTGCAATTCTCAGAGGAATGATTGAATTGCTGGCACCGGTAGTAGATTTTGAAGCCCCGTGCTCTGAAGGCCTCTACCTTCACAACCATGTATCCTAATCTTGTCAGTCGGTATACCCTCTGCCAGTCTTCCGTAGGCCTAATGCTGACTAAGAAGATCGGCAGGGGCAATCTCGTTTTTGTGTTTCTCAGTTGAGAAACCCGGACTACATCTAATTCTTCGTAAGTTAGAGTGATTTTTATTTCCTCAATGTTATAGTTTGTTGGTAGCCCCTTCAAAACTACCTTTTTGGGCCTTTCCGTCTTTAAGTTTAAACTGTGGAAGGGGATTTTCTCACTAGATAAATGGCGTTGTACAACCCTATAGGCGTCAGCGTCATTTGGAATCAATTTAAGCATGTCTCCTGTGAGCTTGCCAGATACTTTATTACCTGAGATTTCATTTAAATTTTTAAGGAGAGCCTGGTAATTGTCATTAAACTTGATGAAAAAACATTCCGCTTTTGGGTCTTTTTTTTCAACCTCTACACTATTTTGCCTGTCACTATTTTGAACCGTTTTTTGTTTTGGTGCACTTTTGAACACTACAGGTTGCGCGACAATTTCAGCATAACTCTTAGTTTTAGCATTATCATTTACATCATTATCAATTTTTTCACTACAATCCATGTTATCCTGGTCATTAGATTTTAAGTTTAATTCTCCATTCTGGTTTTTAGTTGGAGCATCCATAGTAGATTGCCCCTCTATCTTCCTCTTTTTATTTGGATTTTCAACAGGTTTAAGTTTATCTTCACCTTTAATTTCTTTTATTAAGTCTAGTTCTATCATTTTACATTTAATTACATCACTAGAATTACTTCCTTCACAGTTATAAATCTCATTTAAATTACTAGCATAAAACCTATCCAAATTCTGGACCAACAAAAAAGAATTTACAGAAAGAAACGAACCCAGAATCCTGGAGACTTGGTCCTCGTCTCGTCCGAGTAGTCCATTCGTCAGTAGCTCCCTGATGTCTAGCGTCAGAGTGTAGATTGCCAGTGCACAGAAGTTCACAGCGTTTTTCACTTCTTCCTTCCAAGCGGGCATCAATCCATCCTTGGGCGGAGTATCACAATATTCAATCATGACATCCCTAAGAGGACGCAGTCCATCTTCGTCTAGCTCATCAGCAAGTCCGCGAGTAGCTTCCGTGTCGAATGCATCCAAATCCATGTCGTCAGCGTAGAAACGATCAAAGCAATAGCACTACCACGTGGGAAAAACACACGTGGCACTCCAAAGTTGAAAAAGCACGAATCCAAAATGGCGAGAAATCCGTACACAACAAAGCTGTAATTGCTTAGCCCGACGTGCTCTATCGTAACTAGATATAACACGCCAAACTTAAGAAAGGAAAGTCACCACAATCAAAAAGCAGCAGCTTCACAAAATCACAACCTCGTAGCTCGGAGTCTGGGCTCCGAATGAGGATGAAGGTGTTTGTTACCCCACACAACGCAGTCATTTTTGCTTGGTGTGACGAAATTGAGACCACATCATGGGGATTTTGGTCTGCCCAGTGCACGCAGTTCTTCGAATTCACGTTACCAATCAAGGAGAAATGTGCCTCGTCCGTCCACAGAATGCATAAAGGCCATCTGTTATCATCATCATACCGGATGAGGAATTCATTAGCAAAATCTAAGCGTAGTTGGATATCATCCGCTTGCAACATCTGGACACGCTGGAACCGATACGGAAACATGTGGAGAACAGAGTGCAGAATATTAAGGACCGTAGAATTTGGCAAATCCAGCACGCGTGAAACACCGCTTGCACTTGCAATACGACCTTCGCTTATCGTCTCATGCACTTCTGCAACAACCTCGACAAGAACGGAAGGTCGTCCAGGTCGAGATCGATCGCATGTGCAACCAGTTTCTGAAAATTTGCGTATCAAGTTCCGTACATCTTGTACAGAACAAGGGCCTCTTTGTAGCCGGTGATTTGTGCAATAAACACGCAATGCCTCTGCGGCATTTCCCCATTTAGGTAATAGAGTTTCACCATTTCACCTCGTTGGTTCACTGTAAGCGTCATGTTGATCAAATCAAAGTGCAAGAAAGCAAGCGGCACTCAAATCACAATGCCTTTTCTTCCTCCTACGGCTAGAGCTCCTATACTACACTTTCAATAGTACTTCCTAAAGTGAAAATACGAATAGAGCTAATGCTAATGGATTATGCTCTCGGCCTCGGTGGGCTTCAATATGCTTGACGAGTCAGCTCGTATATAGAGGAGCCTTACCTACGGCGATGACGTCAGCCATGACGGTGTCTTACGCCGAACCTGGAAATCTGCATTGCTTGGTCTCTTCTCCTTTCGAAGGAAATTCAGCAAGCTGGGTTCTGACAAGGCTATCTAAAACAAGGCTCGGACATCTAGGAATCATGGGATACGTGACGTTAGCCGTGGGGGGATCTGCAATCACTCCGAGTGTGCGAAAGTGTATTGAAATTTCAGGAGTGAATTTCAAAGATTCATATTTTTAAATAAAAAAAATAATTTAAATACGTGCCCACTAGGATTATAGTGTCTACTGAAAACAGGACTTCATAAATGGTGAGTTATTTTTTATTTTGTCTTATTTTATGCATGCAATTTTAACATTTTTGTAACACATAGCACGTGTAGCGCCGAATGTTGCTATATCTGTACGAATAGTCTTATATCTTGAGAAAAGCACTCTTAATTCATGTTTAATATTGCCTGAATGACTTGTTATTCATCACTGAACCTTGTATTATAAGCATAATTTTATTACAGACTTTTGAGAAGTAAATATTTGCCTTTTTTGTTGAGATCGTGAATCGTACATTTTTTAGACGTTAGAAAGACAAAATCTGTTACAAATTACTCCTTACGCCATGATATGTTATTTTAAGTTAATCTAAAGTATCAATGAATCAAATTGCAGCCTTGCTAAATCATAGAATTATCGAAATAGCCATAATAAATCATAGAATTATCGAAATAGCCTTGATAAATCATAGAACATGGAAACTGTATTACAAATGAAATATGTGCAATATGCCTTTGCATAATTGTTTCGTACCGTTGCACATAGGTAAATGCTTTACAGTATATCATTCCCGAAAAAATTATTAAATATATGCAGTAAGTTTCATTTCAACACATGCTGTGTAAATAAAGCTTATTCAAGCTTATTTAGATGTTTTGATTTTACTTGGGGGGGGGGGGAATCTCAGAGTATGTGTAAATAAAGTTTATTGAAGCTTATTTAGATGTTTTGATTTTACTTGTGGGGGGGAGGGGTCCCAGAGTATGTGTAAATAAAGTTTATTGAAGCATATTTAGATGTTTTGATGTTACCTGGGGGGGGGGGGGCTCGAATCCCAGATATGCTCGTCCAAAGGAAAATGCAGTGAAACTCGATATGTTTCTAAAACTTAAGTACCGTTGCACATAGGTAAATGCTTTACAGTACACCGTTCCCGAAAAAATTATTAAATATATGCAGTAAGTTTCATTTCAACACATGCTGTGTAAATAAAGTTTATTCAAGCTTATTTAAATGTTTTGATTTTACTTAGGAGGGGGGATCTCAGAGTATGTGTAAATAAAGTTTATTGAAGCTTATTTAGATGCTTTGATGTTACTTGGGGGGGGGGGGGAATCCCAGACTATGTGGAGTATGCTCTTCCAAAGTAAAGTGCAGCGAAACTCGATATGTTTATAAAACTTGTGTATCTTTGCACGTAGGTAAATGCTTACAGTATACTGTTCCTGAAAAAAATATTAAATATGTGTAGTAAGTTTCATTTCAAGTAATGCTATGTAGATAAATTTATTCAAGCTTATTTAGATGTTTTGATTTTACTTGTGGGGGGGGGGATCCCAGAGTATGTGTAAATAAAGTTTATAGAAGCTTATTTAGATGTTTTGATGTTAATTGTGGGGGAGGGGGGATCCCAGATATGCTCGTTGCGAACGGTTGCGAAAGTCTATGGTATGTGCAGAGTAAAGTAAAATTTTCCATTCGGCTGGCGACTGTACATAACAGAAAATAAAGATGACAAAATTAGAAACACGTCATTTAAAGTTGCTTGTTACCCAAATTCTAGATTTACAGTATAAAATGTTGTTCAAGTTAAATAGGTAGGTATCAAGAGTTTTTGAAATATAGTATGAGTGTAAAAGTAATAATGTTGCAAAAGTTACTGTCACAAAATAGAAAAGTTAAATTTAGAAATTTATATTCATAACTATTTCACTGCGTTTCATGTTGCTTATATTTTAAAACTAAATGCTAAATCTGGAGACAGATATATATATATATATATATGTATGTTAGCTAATAAAATATGTATTTTAAAGTCATAGGTAAGTGTCAGCAGTTTCTCCCATTATAGTGAATAATATGTAATTACTTTTTTCCTAATTTATAGTAATAAAATATTATTTGAATTTCTAAAGTTTATAAGTTTTGTTTTTTGATATATTTTAAATATTAAATAAATATTAATATAGTTGTTTATTATATTAATATAACTTTAACATAAATGTTTACAGAAGAGAGTGAAAAAATATTTGTTCTCAATGTAGATCATTTTTTATTTTAGAATTACAGTTTGAAGTTTATTCTAATTTACTTGTTAGTTTAGAGATATATATTTTCATATTAGTCTTATTTATTACTGTAGAAATTCATCTGTGTCAGATCCCGTACGTGTTACGCACGGGAGATACGTTCCCTCCGTTGCTGCGGTTGAGCTGTCAATGTCCGGGCCTCTTATTCTAGGTGGCCTTGGTTCTGACAAGGCTATCTAAAACAAGTAGGTCTTATTCTAGGTGGCCTTGGTTCTGAGCCGAAAACACGGTGTGGAATATGACGTCAATGGAACAGAAATTCGTGTTCTGGTGAACGCCACAATTGTTTTCACTTTTTTTCTTAGTTTCTGCCTAGCACCGGCGTTTTTCGTGCTGCAGGTGCCTTTTCAACGCCATTTATGATTTTTCACTGTGAAGATCACATTCCAATAAAAAAGAGTTGGTGTTGCCATTTAAAAATTTCGAAATTGTGTCACTGTAGCCCTAACTGTGAGAGCAGGACTGTTGTTTTTCACATCATTCTTGAGCGCATACCTTAAAACACCTGCATCCAAAATTTCTTTCCGGTTCCTTGAACGGTAGGATCTCTAGGGGCTTATATATCTGCAAAGTTTTTTCATAATCTCCCTGTACTTCAAAGCACTTAATGTCTTGTTTAGTAATATGCTATACTGATATTGCTATATGAAGAATAATCCGAACTACTATTTAATATACGTATCCTTTAGTAAATAAAATAAGATACAGTATATATATTTTGTTACACTTCATATACCCTCCCCCCTTTTTTTTGCAGATACTGAGGAACAGAAATTTTAGAGAAAAGTAATACATAACCGCTTTTAATCAGTGGGCAACTGCAGTAATTAGAATGAAAAAAATCTGATGTGGGCAACACATGACTTTCCTTATATAATGAAATGAATTTACTACTTTTACAGTAAAATAAATAAGTTTTTCTTCTAGTAGATACTAATATCCTTTCCAAGATATTGAATTTTCGACAATTAGTCGTCATTTTCATTGATTTATTGTCATTTTTATCCATTTGGCGAGATTTTCGTTAATTTGGCAACATTTCAAAAAGTCGCCAAGTTGGCGACATTCCGCCAATTTCGTCGCCAAAATCTCGCCAAGCGTTATGGACGAAGAAATAAGTTATTCTTACAGCAGATAAATTGGCGTTCAAATGCAAAAGTATTACTCAAAGTATCTTTTTTCATGAATGGAACGAGTTAGATCCACGAGAATGATGTCACCCAATTTATCGCATGATATTATATATGAAAAGTGAACGTGTTTCTCAATAGGAAATATTTTTTTTCTATTTTATATGACTTTTTGATAATAATAATATCTCGAGAACGGTTCATGTTAGCGTTCTAAAATTTATGTCAATCGTTTTCTAATGAAAAATTACATAAGAAATGTCTATTTGCGTAACTTTATTATTGGTTTTGATTTTTTGACAATTTTTTCAAAATTTCATTCGAAAATTTAGGGGGGGTTCTGAACATTCGATTGCGTATAAAAACAATAGGCTTCCAGTGTTTATAGATTTTTGTACCAAATTTGGTTCGAATCGGTCCATTCGTTCGTCAGTTATCGTCTCCACAGACCCACTGACACACACACACACACACACGCACACACACACAGACATCACTTCAAAAATGTTTGATTCGTGATCAGGGATGCTTGAAACGTGCTCTCCCGTCGAAAACTCGAATTCGAATTTTCGACCCCGTCACAATACTTTCCTTATACATTATGTATATAAGGAAAGTAATAAATGAGGATAACGTGCATTTTGAAATGAAGTTTCGGTTTTAAATAAAACTTACCTTCTCAAAAATGGCATTCATCACTGCTGTTTTGATTCTAAGAGCTGCTATTAGCCCAAAATATTTCCGTTGGGAATCGGTAAAAGTACAAAGCAACAAAGCAATAAATAAAGCTGTTGCAAAGAAATATTTATGCCATTCTTGCTCGAAGCCATTCTGCAGAATAAGGCTAAAAAATAATAAAAACATATGATTCAAAAATTATTTTAAGCCATTTATATCTATTATAACTCAGAGTGCCGTTTATACCATAACGACCATTAATGACAATTTAAGTTAAAGAAGTTATAAGGCATTGAAAATAACAAAAAGTATAAAAAATGCTTATGTTTGCAAATTATTTGTTAAGGTACCATGCATATCCTTTTAACACAAATTAGACTTCTGAAATATTTAAGAATTTCTAATGGAATTTCTAATATAAAGCAAAAGTGATCGTGTCTGACGTGCTGATCAATTGTTTTTTCAAGGTGTGGCCATGTTGCAAACTGTCTCATCAATGGATTAGTCATGAACTTAATGTAGGTTTACAATAAAATAAAAGCATTTTAGGATTACTTTTCAAATTTTGGTACAAGCACGCAGCAGTATATTATTTTCTACACTTTAATATATCTCACTTTTAATCTTTTCTAGTTATATGCCTGGAAAACTTGTAAATTATTTTGGTGCCTTAAAATACCGCTTAAAAAGCATCAAATTTTTGTAAAAAACAAGAAATCTTCTATCACTAATCATTGTTGGATTTAGTCACAGGTTTGATCTTTTTCCTGCTTTCATTATTTAAAAGTGTTTATCAGTTTTCGCTTTGGATTTATCTGAATCTTTTCATCAGGGCCGTAGCCAGGCAGGGGTCAGGGGGAATTTTTAGTAGTGGCATGAAATTTCATATAAAATATCATTCAAATTTTGCATAAAAAATCTGAGATTTTTTTTTATAAATTACTCCGTTTTACAGATTTCTTAATTTAGCTGAATTTGTGATTAATGATCAATTTATTTACATATTTAATTTAAAATAATTTTAAGACAATAGTATTTAGGATACTTTTGTATTGTTGTGGAATTCACTGTTATACATTATAAAGTCAAAATCAACTGACAAGTAGATAAGAGTTAATATTAAGCATTAACTTGTATTAACTTTCAGAATGTTTCTACAAATTATTAACAGCTTTACTACTAGTTAATGCTTATATTAAAATCAATTGTAATTATTATAAATTTTGATGTATAGTAGCCATATGGATATTAATAATCAGCTCTTAGCTTGCATATATGTATATATATGCAATTACTTGTTAATAATTTATATGAATTGAAATATATAACAGTAACTATTATGGTTTATAAATGCTAATGATTGTGTTTTTGGTGAGCCCATCCTTTAAGACTTCAATTTCATTTCTGGCTACGGTCCTGCTTTTCATATTAATAAAAACTCCAGTAATATAGTTAATTGTTGTCAATGGCTCCATATTTCTCGGAGACATGGCATGACCACGCCTACTATTTCATTAGAAGTTCCTAATCTCTGCCTTTTAGTTTATTTTTGTTTGGGTTTCATGTCTATATTTCTTTGTTTCCTACTTTTATTATTTTATTTCACTTTCGTGCCACTAGGTGGCGCCACTATATTGCGATGTCGTTTAGCCGTTTCAGTTTGACAACATTGCCTTATGTTTATTTAAGGGTTTATTTCCAGACATTTTGCCCTGTGAAAGAATTCCAGTTGATTTCCGAAACGTATGTATGCTTATTTATCTTGATTTGCGCTGTATTTTACGTTATAAATCGGTATATTATTGATTGTGCCCAAAGTCACTTGCTTTACTTATTTTGCTACTATTCTAGGATTACATTTAAGTACTAAATTTAGATATTACATAAATACAGCTATGTGAAGTATTTTTAAATTTGTACGAACAATTGCATAATATATTTTTAACTAAGTAGCACTTCTATTACTGGGTTCAGGATATAGTTTACTCAAATAAACTTTTTACAATAAATAAATATTTATCTAGACTTTTTCTAGTTACTTTTATCACAGTATGGTTTTATTGATTTTTATTGCAATTCTATCAACTTTGGATGTATTGAAGGGCATTACAAATAGTGCAAGATTGCCAAACTATGAATTAAAAATTTTCAAGATTTCGATCAACAGTCAACAAAATGGAAGAGTAAACAAACGAAGCAAGAGAAAAAAAATCGAAAGACGGGTTGCAATCTCGAAATGGCCCCAAATTATAAGGCTGGACAAAACCATGAGCCTAAACTATAAAATTGAGTCCAAATAAAAATCTTATTTAATAAACTACAAGAATCAATACTGAAATCTTAGATGACCGATTAATACCTTTTTCTCAAAAGAAATATTACTAGCAAGAAATTTATGAACGAGATTTCATATGGTGGCAACTGGTGTATACACTTCATTGTCGACGGCATTATTAAGAATTTTTAATTTGTTTTGCACACTTATTTCGTACAACCATGCGAATTTTCGGAAAAAATGGAAACCATATCAATAGAACCGGAAGTGGAGATCTTTAGTGAACTTCAATCCCTTCGAAATTCGATGCTGAATCCATATCAGTCATCATTTAAACTCAATCAATAGCCAATCCCGATAAATAGACTGACATCTTTAGAACTGAAAAATACTGGAAAAAACTGATAAATAGACTGACATCTTTAGAACTGAAAGAGGAAATACTTAGTGAGACCCCTACTACCACTAGAATATAATGAATCATCTAGAATAAATCATCACCTAAGCTTTATCTAAAGCCGATTTTGAAAATAGATGCTTCAAGGAAATGTTTTAACCGGAAGTAGAAAAGAACCGAAAGCTAAAATCCTCAGTGAATCTCCCTATTTCCTCAGGCACTTGCTTCTAAATCTATATTAGTTATTATTAAATCTCTATCTATAGAAAATCCTGAGAAATAGATGTTTAAAAGAAATATATGAACCGGAAGAGGAAAAATACCGGAAGTGGATATCCTTAGTGAATCCCCCCACTCCGAAATTTGATACTGAATCTATATCGGTAGTTATCTAAGCTTCTTCTATAGCCTATCCCGAAAAGTAGAGGCTGCATTGAATGTAAATTTTTGAACCGAAAGTGACATCTTGAGAACTGGAAGTGGAAATCCTTAGTAAGTTAGCCAACCCCTTCTAAAATGCAATACTAAATTCATACCAGTCATTATATCTATATATAACCAATCTTGAAAATAGATGTTTCAAGGAAAAATTTTGAAGCGAAAGTGGAAAAAGGATAGAAAGTGAAAATTCTTAGTAAGTCACTCTATCTACTCCAGAATTTGGTGCTATATCTATATCAGTTATCATCTACTAAGTTCTATTTATAACCAATCTCGAAAAATAGATGTTTCAAGCAAAACTAAAAATTTTGAATCGGAAGTGGAAATCCTTAGTGAACCTCTAACTCTTTTGAAATTCAATCCTGAATCCATATCAACAATTATCTAAGCTCTATCTATAGTAAATCTTAAGAAATAGATGCTTCAAAAAATTTTAGTAGAAGCATAGATAGCAAATTTGATTATCACCAATAACTGTGTTTGAACTACGTGACGATCAATGGTTGTATTTAATTAAAAACCCTATTCTGCTTCAATGCTTTTTGAAGAGTATCTGTGTGGCTACTTTAGAAACTAGTTAATGTAAACCACAACTGTAATCTTTATCCTCGAAATTTCATCTCAATAAAATCCTGTAGTATGAAGTACCTAAACAATTTATACCAGATCAAAACGAACAGAGCTTAAAATAAAATCTTACTAAATACACACTATATGATACCTTAAAATATATGTAGGTAAGAAATACAATGCTGTGAATAAGATCTCTAAAACAAAAGCAATGATGAGAAATTTGGAAGAAGTTTTCATAAGTGCTTTCAACAGCGATTTTCTTTCACGGTCATAGCTAAGAGATTCGTTCGTTCTGGAGTCAAAATCTTCCTCTTCGTTGTCCAAAAGAGATTCTGTAGATAAATAATCATCGTCTCTGTAATAAAAATATAAAGTTAATTTTGTATATTTACATAAAAAGAGAATCTCAAAATGTTTCTTATATTATTTGTGCTGCATTTATCAGGATACGTTAATGGAAATAACTATTAGTTTGTGTGTGTGAGTTACTTGGTGTTTTATTGATTGCATTTCACTAAACAACTAGATATGTTTTTTTTTAAATAAAAATAGTAAACTGTGTAATGTATTGCCATTACAAAAACGTGTTTGCGAAAAGTAATACTTGACTAACATTTTTGTTCGAAAATAAATTAATTACAGATTTTCTGTATTTTACTAAATTTGAACGAAATTTAGTAAAATCTAGAATAATATTTAATTATTTTGTTATTAGACTACATATCATCAAATTGAATGCACATTTTCATAAATTTACTGGACTCAGGCTCATTGCCTGAAAATAAAATTATTTAAATACATAGCTTTGTTCAGGAGATATTGAAGTTAGAATTCTGTATTAATATTTTCCCTTTTATATATTAGGTTGTGTAACAAAATATTAATTCATACAAATATTTGATTATTTCGTTTCATAAATACATGCCAGTAATCTTAAAACATATATTGTATAAGATTATTGCTAGTGAAAATTTTGCAATTTTTTCTAGTTGAAATTTTTCCTGAAATGAAATAGGTTGATTATAACTTTGTTTTTTGTTTCTAAATTCACTACTTTACAGAGTTAAATATAAGATTAAAATTAAGTATATGACTAGAGGTATACCCGTTCTCCGCACGGAATATATAATATAAATATACTTAAAATTCGCAATTATGTGCAAATTCCTATAGTATTCTAAATAACGTTGTTATTCAAAACATTCTATTAAATTATTTAATTTAATTCTCCCATAAATAAGTATACGAATCTCTGTTCTCGCTATACAAAATTATCTTCACAGGCAGATCTGAAGAATAAAACATCCTGGTTCCGTTTATAAACAAATTTACTAAAAATATTTTTTAACTCCCACAAAACGACAGAGATTATTAAGGAAATTGAACTGTATTTTGCAAAATATTGAATTTTCGTTAATTAGGAGTCATTTCCATTAATTTAGCGTCATTTTATCAATTTGGTGACATTTTCGTTAATTTAGCAATATTTTGATCAATTTGACGACATTTTAAAAAGTCGCCAAATTTATAGGTCTGACAGACAGACCCCACCAAAACATTATTGCAATACTATACTCCAACAAAACACAATTAATTTCATTGACTTAGCGTCATTTTTATCGATTTGGCGACATTTTCGTCAATTTGGCAAACATTTAAGGGAAGTTGCTAAGTTGGCAAAAAATTCGTAGATCTGAATTCGCAGATCTGAAGAATAAAACATCCTGATCCCGTTTGTATATACAAAAATGAAACCGCTAAAATGGTATTAAAATTAACCTGTACTACTCTTACACCTGTACTACTTAGCTTCAGTTGGCTAAACACAATATATAAGTAAATTGGCAGAACGCAACATATGAGTTTGAAAAATATTTACCTAAATGAAAAAGTTGGCTAAACACGTAATATATAAATTAAATGTCTAAACGCAATACATGAGTGTGGAAACACTTCGCCAAATTAAAACAGATGATGTAAAAAATTGAAAATATCAACAATTCCCGTAATCTTTAAACACGAAGTCAATAATTAAAATTTAGCCAAAAATAGAATACCGTTCGTTTATAAGATATATTTTAAATTCAAATGCTCATTATTTAAATCGAAAAAAAAATTTAATAAAAATCGTCTTCCGTACAAACACATTTGATTTAATTGCATTGCTGAGCAACTTGGTATAAGAAATAATAATTTAAATGCTCATAATTAAATAACTAACTATTTTGATGTCGTCATATTTTTCATTGTTGAGTAAGAGCCTGTGGAAAATAAACCATTAAGATAAAGTTTCTATTTGCTTTCATGTTTTAAACCAGCAATTTCCAACTTTTCTTGTTTGGAGGAACCATGGAGATAAAACTGTAGGAGACTAGAGGAGATAAAACTCCTATAGACGGTTCGTTTTTAACACTTTTCAACATAGTTGTAAAGTGTTTATGACTTTGTTCATTCTGTCTGTCTGTCTGTCCGTTCGCACGATAGCTGCCGTAAAAATGGCTTTATCAAAATGAAATTTTAGTATGTTGTTGAGACGGTCTCTGAGACATATGGGAATGTAAAAGAATAAATTACCCAATTAGTTTTGGATCTAACCCAGGTTGAAAAAATGAAATACATTGAACCCTACAGGACCTAATTTTTCAAACATTTTTTAAACAGAGTTAAAATTCGCAAATTGCTTCGAACATTTTAGAAAATATTCAAATTATTCAGTAAAATGTGTAAAAAAAAAAGTTCATCAAAATATGTTAAGTAGTTTTTTAAATAAAAAATGAAATAATAATTACACTTATTGCAAAGTAAAATATGGCATCTATTTTTTTTTCGCTGTGTGAAAATCGTAATTTTTAAGGACCGTTAATATTTACATTTAGTGTTGCATCCATCCTAAAACCGTTTTTTTTTTGCATATTATCTGTGTATCTAAATTCCGTGCTTACGCAATTACAATATTTTTTATTTCAAATGATCACTAAACTTATGATTATTTCTGCAACGAAACCTAATTTTAACGTATGCAAAATGTAAACAAATTAAGCGATTATAAGATGAGTTGTATAAGAGTTGCTGAATTTTTTTAATGCAAAATTATGTAGCTCTGGAGTCTGGAATATAAGTGATATGAATGAAATATTCATTGATTTTACATGGAAAAGCAGGCGATTTTATAGCATTGCCTTTTTTGATGAAGTTTGAAGTTTCAAAGTTTAATAAATTATTGTAGTACTGTGATAATTTAAAAAGTATCAGTTCTGAATGTATCGCATTTTCGAGATGTTTAAATAAAATTGCATTTCAGTTAGGAGGTGTTTCATAATCAATGCTTTATGCATGATTAATATTTCTTGTTCATAAATATCTAGACATCCCCTGTTCTCAGAAGCTCGAAAGATGAACTAAATTTTAAGTAGGGCTATTTAATGACTACCCACAAAAATTTCACGAAATTCGGTGCAGCCGTTCTTCCGTGGTAATGAGACAAATACCTACACAGACAGATTTTCAATTTTATTTATATAAACTAAAACGAATTACGCCCTAAATAAGCCCCCGCTACTTGTAAAGTCTTTACCCTGGTCGGGTGCCATTGTAAAGTATTTTTTGTCTGTGGTTAGAAGATTTGACACTTTGTGGGGATTCTTTATGCAAATCCTTGAAGTTCAGTGTAGAAGAAGCCCACACTCGTAGTTGGCCAGATCCATATACGGCGGACTTTGAGTTTCGACAGAAGGAAAGGAGAGATTTGGTAAGAGATAGGAAAATGAAGATTTGGCATTTTCGGCTAAGGAAAGCTGTGCTACGAAATTACCGTGTGCTGTGAATAGCAGGAATGTGTATCGTCGTCGTAGTTCTATAGTCTATGAAATTCAGTAATGAGTTAGGTTCGAATTAGATTAGTAATGTCCTGGAAAACAAATTTTGTATGGTTAGCTGTGTAAATAGTGTATATAGTAGATTTGTTTGTAATGTCACTTATGTTGAGTTCCAGCGAGATAGCTGCGAATAAAATAGTTAATATGCTAAGTGTCGTGATTCTTCCGTCAAATTCTGATCGTTAAGTAAAGTGATAGTATGTTTCACTTAGATGTTGAAGTAGTTAAAGGAACCTTTACAGTGGCTCTCCGAACAGAATAGTACTTCACAACTTTAACAGTGTCACAATTCAAAAAGCGATACAGAAATAGTGAATCAGCAATCCTAACAGCCAAGGAATGCAAACAGTTATTAACAAGAAAGATCAATCATGCATAAAGCATTGATTATGGAACACTTTCCAATTGCAATTGTAAGTGTTTCAATGCAATTTTTTTTTAGTAATGCAATTTTATTTAAACATCTCTAAAATGCAATACATTCAGCGGTAATACTTTTAAAATCATCCCAATACTACATTATTTTATTATATTTGAAAACTTAAAACTTCATCGAAAAATATGAACTTTATTCAAATGACGTCATTGAAATATAAGTCGTCTAAAATGCGATACATTCAGCGGTAATATTTTTAAAATTATCACAATAATACAATGATTTATTACGTTTGAAAGCATAAAACTTTATTCAAATGAACTTTATTCAAATGACGCCATTGAAATATAAATTGCCTGGCTTTCTATGTAAAAGCTGCAAATATTTCATTCATCACTTTTATTCCATTCCTTTCATTCATCACAATACTACAATAATTTATTTTATTTAAAACTTAAAACCATGAAGTTAAACGTAATTTAACTCTGTGCTTAAAATTCATCGAAAAAGTCCGCTATAAAATCGTCTGTGCTCTATGTAAAATCAATGAATATTTCATTCTTATCAGCTATATTTCATAATATAATTTTGTGTTAAAGAAATTCAGCAATTCGTATACAACTCATCCTACATCTTTATGTGTTTACATTTTCCATAAGTAAAAATTAGGCTTCATTGTAGAAGTAATAAAAGTTTGATGATCATTTAAACTCAAGTATATTGTAATTGCGTTGTTTCAGAATGTAGATGCACAGAAATTAAGCAAAAATAAAGCGGTTTCAGGACGCATACAACACTGAACATAAATTAAAAAGAACTTTAAAAATCACGATTTTGAAGCAAGATGGATGGCAATGATCATTTAAACTCAAATATACTGCAATTGCGTTGTTTCAGAATAAAGATGCACAGAAATTAAGCAAAAGTAAGACGGTTTGAGGACGGATACAACTCTAAATGTAAATTAAAAATAACTTTAAAAATCACGATTTTGACACAAGATGGATGCCATATTTTATTTTGAAGTGGGTCACGTGATCTCTTCATATAATATGAGTGTAATTATTATTTTTATTTTTATTTAAAAAACTACCGAATATATTTTGCTGAAATTTTTTTCATATTTTTCATGGGATAATTTGAATAATTCCTAAACCTTTCGAAGCAATTTGTGAATTTTAAATTCGCTTAAAAAATGTTTGAAAAATTAGGTCCCATTGGGTTCAATGTATTTCATTTTTCAATCCGAGTTCAGTTCAAAACTAATTGGGTGATATTATTTATTTATATATTCCCATAGGTTCCATAGACCGTCTGAACAACATACTAAAATTTCATTTTGATAAAGTCATTTTTACGGCAGTTATCGTGTTAACGGACAAACAGACAGATAGAATGAACAAAGTCATAAACACTATTCAACTATGTTGTAAAGTGTTAAAAAGTTGAAATTTACAACTTCCTCAGTCTGATATAATGAAACCAAGGTAGGTAACCAGGTCGTCATCTCAGATAGTATTTATAAGATTCAAATTCAAAACTGTGTCCGAATTATCCCCGTATCTATCCGGAGTACCGGCACGATAAATCTGTTGGTCCTAAAGTCCATACGAGAGGTGATGGATTTAGATGGTTGGTATGTATGGTCGCTGTGGTTACCACCACCACCAATGGACTTCTGTTTATATTAGATGGCACTTTTGCGGCCGTCCAAACAGATAACTTGCACCTTCAGGTAGGGTGGACGGTCTTGTAAAAAAATAGAGAAAGATAATTTTGAAATAGATTTTTCGCCCTCTAGCAGCACTTTTGTATCTAGGAAAAGTCTTTTTTGTGTTATTGTGTGCAAAACGTTTGTTACTTTAAAATAGTTCCACGCATTATTATTAAGGAAAACGCCCAACTTTAATATATAGTTCAGAGCCAAAAACATTGGAACATGAATCTGGTACATGATTATTTTGCTGTGAAAGAATTAAAGTTAACGTTTTATATAAATTTTTTTAATGGAAAATCATACGCTTCCTACATGAAATTTGTTTGTATATTCCTGTGTCTATGTACGTTTAAAAGTTCCTTGAACAGACGAGTAGCAAATATTTTCTCAAGTAATTATTTTTAAAATATAAGAAAAAATCCCAATGTCAAAAATTTAAGAGCTATAGACTCACCGATCTCGATACATGATCCTACTTCTACGTTCAACTTTAATTTTTAAACGAATATAATATCAAATCATAAACTATTCACTGTTAAATCTTTCGAACCGTTCATTATTTGGGATTTTGAAACAGAACCGCTGAATTATCGATTTGAGTTGGATAACGTAAAACTTTCTTTCAACCACATTTAAATTTAAACACTCAGAGAAAGATCAAAGAGTTAATGGATTTTAACTGCGAGAGCATATATTTTCGATAAAATCGATATATTTCATTTTGCAAAATTTTGACGAACTCTAGTTTTGTACTGCAAAGTTACTAAACAGATAATGTTTCCGATTCCAATGACTACTTACCTGAAATTACTCTTCCAAATTTCCTCAAACTTTTTCGCTACAGTAGCAGATCTCAGTTCAAAGCATTGAGGAATTAAATAATCTTGATGCAAACTGTTATCTGCACGTTTGGCAAAAAGCCTAAAAGTAATCTTAAATTAATTACACATTCTTTAGAAAACCTACTTATATAATTATGAAGGTTTTATGTAATGCATCGTAAATATGGTGTGCTATATTAATTCCTTTATTACAAAACTAAAACTAAAATTTCTCTAATAAAAATATGGGATATTACTCAAAGACTGTTTGCAGTACCAAACGAATTTCAACACTTCAGAGTTCAAAGTTAGGAATAAAAATTGTTTGCTGCATGGATGGACCAATATTCAAATCATTCTTTAATGATGATTCTAATTATATCGATAGTAATATTTGGATAAAGCTAAATTCGAATTGTGGTATAAATATAGGTTTCACACTTGCAAATTAATGGTTTCAGCTATCTTTGAACTCTTCTAAATATATTAAAATGTTTGAAAGTAAAAGGGCAAACCATGCATTATTTGTAACCTAATATAAATGCCCCTGTGTAATTTTAATTATACTGGTGATATGAAATGTCGAGCTTTAATTGTTACAAAATTTGCATATTTTTATTTGACTTTTATAACAACATAATGACTTAAATAATAGTTATTTTCTTATACTAAGCCCACAGTTTGAAATTTGAATTATAAAACTTAAAACAAAATAATTTACATTGCAATCACTTAAAAAACTAACTTCAAAGGAAATTATAAGAATAATTATTTCTATAACAATTTGTTAACAAGTTATAACATAATGACATTAATAACAGTTATTTTCTTATACTAAACCCACAGTTTGAAATTAGATTTAAAACACTTGAAACAAAATAATTTATATTGCAATCGCTTAAAAAAACTAACTTCAAAGGAAATTATAAAAATAATTATTTTTTTAACAATTGACAAGAAATAAGAAACGATTTAATATTTATCTTTATGGAAAATATTAGTTTGAATTATTTTAACACATGCGAATTTGAAATATAAAATCATAGTATTTCACTTAAAAAGACATATGTTCTTACTTTAGTATCCAGCTAAACGTTAAGTGAGAAGGTAAGGAACAATTATCAAGAGGGCAATATTTCTGAAAAGAAATATTTAAAATTAACTAAATTCAATTAACGATAATCAAAGTTAAACCTAAGTAAAACCTAAACCAAACGTACCAAAAATTGGCGTCCAGAAATTGGAGATGGTTTGTCTACCATGCAAGATAATATTAGCTGAATGAGAGATATGATGAAAACAGCGCTATCATCCACCAAACTTATCGATGATATCCAGTCATTCTAAAAATGTGTATTAATAAACACAGATACTCAGTAAAATAATCGAATGCATACTAAATCGAGAAAAGCGCTGCTGGAACTCAGTATTTTCCATATGAATTCATACTTAAAATATATTGCTGGGTTATTGCATAAGGAATCATTTAATTTTTCCGAAATAGGTTGCTGAACCATTTTTAGAAATATATTGAAATTGTATAGTGATTATGTATACATACATTGGCTGGAATTCCGGTCGTTCTTTTTCATGGAACAAATAGACGTGATCGCGTGAAAATCAAGAGTTCCTCAGAAATAAAACGAAACATTTACTTTAACTGATGACGATTTGAACCTTAGAACTATGTATATAAGTTATGGAATCTTTGGTTATAATTCATTAGGAAATAATATAGTAATTACATACATATTACAAATATAGATTTTAAAATGCCATGATTATAGCGTCATCGTTTTATTTATGTCCTTACTGCAACTCACTTCCTGCGCACATGGCGTTGGCTAGTTCTATTTAGCGCCGTTTTCACTCTAAAGTACCAAACTTGGCGACTTATCGCAACATTTTTCTCTGATCAGTTGTCATTTTGTTTATAAAATTCAAAATGGCCGTCGTGGTGAAGTAAAAAAAATTGTGGAGATTTACACTTTTACCCATAGACAACCATCCATCACGGTTTTATGAAAATAAAATGATTTATACTATTTATTGATATGTATTAAAAATTTTTAAAGGTCAGGGATTGTATCAATTTTAATTTCATAAATTAAACGTCTTTCACAATAGAGATCAAATTTCGAGTTTTGGAAGTGGTCTTGACTATATTCCTAACCAAATACCAATAAACCAATAAAAGCTTAGACATTTATCATGTTCACCATATACACTATCTGTAAATCCCCGAAAATTACTTCTAAATTTTGATTTTCTTTAAGAAAACTAAGCAAAAGGCTTATTTTTTTTATGAAGTTGAGGTCTTACTTTGAGTTAACCAAATCACTAAACGAAAGCAACTGTATTATAAAAGAATTTCGCTATGTAAATTACAATTTTGGCAGCCAAATTCGATTCCATCCAGATGGAAACGTACCATCAATGCTTTCCACTTATAGCTAGAACAAGCAAAATGTCGAAAGAGAGCGAGGAAACCTAAGCGCCCTTTCATACCTAAACGCCCGATCTCGTTAATTAATGAGGTGTGTATCAAGTACCATCAGTGCAGCGCGGCTACACTCAAGTAGTAAGGGCGCGAAGGTATATTGAGCCTTTCTTCGTTCTCTTTCTTCATTTTGCTTATTCTAGTTATAGCAGTTCTAGAAAGAGTTGAATATATGTTCCCACTTGGATGGAATCGGACTTGGCGCCAAAAACTATGATTTCATTTCTTTTTTTATGCTGACGTTTTACCGAATTTTTTTACTACTTGCTGGAATTTTTTTTTACATTACAGTTGTTTTTGTTCAGGGATATCACATATTTTTGAAGTGAATTTTTTTTTTCTTAAAATAAAAGTGAGATTCGTACTAGCATGCTTTGCTCTGTATTTAATTGTGGATTACGCCTAGTTTAAATTTTTAGAAATGTAATACTTTTGTCAGTGTATGCTTCATATGTATTATATTTATTGCGATTTTCAATGCAAAATTCGATCGAAAAGTACCCAAATATGCGATTCAGGAATTTTATTTTTATAAGACCTAACGCAGACATGATTAAAATATTTAGAGATTTAACATCTCTATGATTCTGTACTTCACTTGCTGTAGGTTTCAACCGATGTTTGTAGCTGAAATTGAAAGGAAGAGTGCCTTAAATTGCAGGTAGGTCAAAAAGCTTTTTAATGCACTAATTCCAAAGAAAACGACCAAAATTCAAAACCTTTTCCTTGGATTACGAGGAGAATGTTAAAAAAATAAATAATATTAATTGAAATAGATTAGTTGGTTTGGCCTATTGGTCTGTCAACAAAAAATGTGACGACAACAAGAACAATAACAACAAGAAGAACGAGAACTGTTTGAAAGCGTTTTCAGTAGCATTTTTCTCTACTTGTATTCTACTGATTTGAAAACTTATTTTATTCTTTTTTTCCTCTATAGGCATGCCCCATAACAGTTACAAGAAATATTTCTCCCGCTTTAATTGCGGCCGAAATCCAGGGTGCTGCACAGCTGCCATCTTAATGCAAGTAAGATAAGTAAATATGCACTTGACATTGTTCGCGCATTACTTGTATATTATTTGTATACAAGTTCCGTTTTCAATTACTTTGAGAGGAAGTAAATATGCACTTGACATTGTTCGCGCATTACTTGTATATTATTTGTATACAAGTTCCGTTTTCAATTACTTTGAGAGGAACGCTACCGCGTTCCTAAACAGAGCTTAATGAAAAATAAATTTTTACATTTGTACTAGAAATAATTCAGAAATTACACGTAAATTAATAGTTTTAGGACTGTTTACAGTATATCATCCCACTATGCAGTACAGGTAGTTTATTTTGCATCTAATTTTTTAAAAGCATATTAATATATTCTTGAATGTAACACGTTTAGAATTTTACAGTATACTAAATAATGTAAATTATGAAAGATGCTGATATTAAATAGATCATAAATAAATGATGAAAGTAAAAATAAAAATAAACTTCCAGAGAATCTTTGATTGATTATATCTGTCACTCGATTGTGTAAACTAGAGATAGCATATAGATGAAGAGTTAAATTGTTTCTAACTGCATGAAAATATATGTAATTTAATTGACGAGATCTTTTACCCAATCAACATCATGGATGTCATCATAAAGGCTTATTATTGTTGTAATAGTTGAAATCATCCAAAATGATGGTAAAGCAAGTGAGGTGCGAAGTCCACGCTTCTTGCACATCATAGTTAAGATTACAGTCAATACCTATATAAAAAAGAATAAGAATGTGCACTGAAGTATGTAACTATATACAACTGATATTTTAATTTATATTTATTAATATGCCGCTATTTTTATAAATACGTAATTATCCATTATTCATCGGATATACAGGCAGTTTGGATTCTAACTATTAATTTATAAGAGTTTTTACTATGTGCACATATCAACTTTCAAGATGGTGTTAGAAATTTGTAAAAAAATATATATCTTGATAGAATTGACTACCCAACAAGTCATCAAAGTTAATTATATAATTTTTATTTAGACCTCATGTTACACATTCCTCCATCAAGTAAAATAAGAATCTTTCTTTAGAGCATTTTAAAAATCTTGTTATAGAAAGTAAGTAATGCATTCTAATTTCTAACCATAAAAGAATTTCAAGTATTACTTTTTTTGTAATTATTTACAGGTTCAGTGCAATTATGATAAAGTAAAACTTCTCTAAATACCACACAAGGATAAACCAATTTAAAATAAAAATTCATAGTTTTACAAGTAACTGAGCTTGGAATACATAAAATATTTTAAATAGGGTTATTGTACACTGCCTGCCAAAAGTTTAGCCAGCGATGCAAATTCTTAAATAGTGAACATATTCGTGGATTCTTTTGAGTGATTTTTACTCTTGTCGTCGATGGGAATATGCAAATATCAAATGATGTGTCCAAAAGCGATTAGAGCAATATGAAAATTAGACATGGATTGACAACGACACGTTTGCGCCTAAAAGTTTCAATGCTCAAGGAAAATATTTTGAAGATTGTTAATGTTGATTTTGGATTAGATTAGTTTTGTTATGGTATAAAGAATACGTTTGGAAGATCCTCAACGCTGGAGTGTTGTTGGGAGGGTTGATGCAGGACAATCCATTAAGGAAGTCGCCGCTATTTCTCGTTTATGGAAACAATTCCAAACAATTGGTACAGTTATTAAGAGACCCTTACAGGTCGTCTTAGGGCTACAACATCCACTAATTACCAGTACATCACACTGTTAGCCAAACGCAATAGACGGGCGATCGCATCAGCTCTCCGATCAATGGCTGTTACAACAATAGCAAAGTCGATATCAGCCAGTACTGTGAAGTGAAGGCTCCGTGTCGAAAAATTCTATTCCCGGGTATCACGAGTTAGTGTCCATTTGAGCGTCAAAATCAGAGAAGCATGATTAATTTGGTGTCGTTAGCATGCGACTTGGACAGAAGTGCGATGGCCCAATGTACTCTTCACGGATAAGTCTAGATTTGTAGCAGATTCAGACAATAAATGTGTAAGGATCTGGGGAGAACGAGGAACACACAACCAGCTCAATAACATCATTGAACACCACGTGGTAGTGTTATGATATAGGCTGTACTTTCTTTGGGATATCGCATCGACCTGCACTCAAGGTTGGACTAATCCACCGGAGCACCGGACTTTAAAGGGTGAGCCGAAGTTAAAAAAAAGTAACAATGGTTTATCTCCCGGTCTAATAATTTTTCGGTACATTACCGATAGACTGTCTAGCCTGGAATTATTTAATGAACATTTAGATCATGGAAATTTCTTGGAATTGCTTTTGCTAAATTGATGAGAAGAAACGTTGATGCGAAACTTGTGTCAAAGTCAGGTGAGGTCACATCCCATATTAAGACTTGTTTGGTTAGCTGTGAATAGTATACAAAACTTTTCCGAATGTACCTAGTGTGAAGTAACCACTTAAATTGTAAAAAATATACCTAAATATACTTTCTTTAATTTTATTATTATACTCAAGGGATATATTACTCAATTGATTACCTTCTTGTGAAATTTAGTGTCAATAAAAGCAGAACTTGTTTAGTTATGTCGTCTATATTGCCGCGTGTTTAACTTTCGGAAGACAGTGTATTTAATGAAAATGCAATAGTATCGCTGAATTTAAATGCTTTATTCGAAATTATACCATTCGTGCCAGTTTAATTCAAAGTTAAATTTTATACTTACGATGGTGATGAAGTAGGCAATCGCAGCAATTAAACCATCCAATCCATATTTCGAATGATTCAGGTATGCATATATTTCCTTAGCTAATTCGATAACACATATAATGAGTAGTAAAATTTTTAAAATCTGTAAGATATAAAGGACATTTATGCATGATTTAATAGAAACTGCACAACTTCATGTACATGTGCAAGATATCACTTATTATCGTATATTGGGTCTAATATATTGATATTTGGAACCAATTTGTATCAATCAGACATATTTATAGCCATGAGAATAGCATATGAATACATTACTATATATGCAAAATACGAGAACATTGAAATCGCACTTTTCACTAGGATACTACATGAAAAGTGCTAAAGCAAAAAGTGGAAAATTCAAAATGAAGATAATCAACCTACGTCTTTTAGACGACGGAACCGGCTTTTTATGCATTTGTAGAGAAAGCGGACCGGTGGTGGTGAGTTTAGAATCTGTTTTACTGTAGTCAAAGTACTAACTGGGAGCGGAGATAGTTAAGACCTTTGTTTTCAAGGTTATTCCTAAAATTACCAGAGACGACGGAATCGGCATTTTATGAATTTGGGAGAATGCTGGCAATTTGTGGTGTGTTTGGGATGTTTTTTTTTTGTGGTTAAAGTACTAGCTGGAAACGGAGATTGTTTGCATTTTCGTTTTCTAAGGCTATTCTTCAAATTGCCAGAGACGACGGAATCTGCTTGTTATGCATTTGAGGAGAAGGAGGACAGATAGTGGTAAGTTTGAAATGTATTTTTTCAGAGGTCAGAGTAGTATCAGGAGGCGGAGATTATTATGACCTATGTTTTCTATGAATTTCTTAAAATTGTCGGCGAAATCGGCTTGTTATTTATTTGTAGAAAATACGGGCAGATGGTGGTGAGTTTGGAATGTGATTTTTCCGTGAGCAAAGTATCAGTTTGAATCAGAGAGTGAGGCGAATAGAATAAAGACTGCTTTCGAAATTCTGTTTCGGAATGTGATGTATATTCCTAAGTTGCAAAGGGGTCTTTATACGAGAAGAATTCACACAGAAAAACATCGGGGCGCGGTAGCCCATTGGTTAGCGCGCTGGAGTTGCACTTGGTAGGCCCGGGTTCGATTCCAGCCACTGCCAAAAAACTGCCGCCGTGTTCATGCGGAGTACGATCACGTTAAACATGTGGGTCCGAAAGTCCTTCCGAGAGGTTGGTGGTAGGGGAAGGAGGGTACGGTCCCTGTGGATGCCTCCCCCACTGGGTTCCGGTCTAAATTGGGTGGCACTTCCCGACCGTCCAAACAGTTACCTTACACCTTTCTGGTAGGTCGGACGGTCTGGGTTTCAACAACAACAGAAAAACATCGGCGTACAGATCCTAATGCGGGTAAAGTACTTACTTTTCTCTTATCTCGTAAAGTAAAAAAATTTGAGAGTTAGCCACTGTAGAAGGCAGATATCTCAGATCGCAGTTCTAAGACACGAGGTGTGGTGTGATGTAATCCCTCTGAGGGATGTAGGCATGGGAACACAGGCTGATATATATAGACGTTTTAGTCGAGTTACTACAGCGCCCTCCAGCGTCGACCAAATTCATGGTTTGCGCGCTTGGCGATGGTCAGAAATGGTCAGCGACGGTTCTTGCCAAGACATTCTGTTAGTATAACCCTATTTGTCCCAAGCGAAACACTTAGACACAGATTTACGGCCATGCTTTCTTGTAGAGTTTTTGAGTAGCTTGCGAAAAGATTATTTGTTAAGTGAATAAATTATTTCAAGAAATGGATTACCAAAAGAAAAGTGATTACGTTACAGGGTACGTAATTTATTTTTATTTAAATAAAAAGAATATTTGTTATTTAAGCATCCTATATACGTGTTCATCATAAGAAATAAGTGCGGTATTATCACTGCCGACTAGAGTAAATTCTAAAGAGCAGTGGTATTATTAGTTAAAATGGCTTTGCTGCATTTTTATAAAATGTATAAAAAATGATTTGGATAACTTTTTCTTAGAGCTAGGTAAGTTGAATATGATATTGTGTGTGTATATATCTTGTATACTTTTTACTAAGTGATGTATTGCGGAAAATCCCCCTCCCCCTTGTTATTAAGGTTTGAGTTCTACACCTTTGATAGTGCATTTATGTAAATTTGTTGTTATTTATTATAAGAATATTAGTATATTAGAAAAATATATCATCAGCATCCCAGAATAAATTAAGAACCAAGTAATTTAACAATCGACACGCTACTACACTTTTTAGACTGAAAATATTATATAATATTTCAGTCTTTTGAGTTTGTTAGCTTGTAATTTTTTGTGCATAATGATTTATGGTGATGCAATGCGTCACTTTTTATTTAGTTTATGATTATTTAAATTATATATATATCTATGCTTATTTATTTAAATTTAGTTAAACTAATAAATATATTTGTTACAGAAAAGAGCATTTTTAAATGCTGCCCATATTTACAGTTTCAAAAATTATAAAAGTACAGTCCCGTACGCTTTTGGACGCGACCACATTAAAATAAAATCGCCAAGAAAGCGATACTCGCCAAATCTAACAGCCACACTTTGTTTACATCGTAGTTTCGATGGCTGGCTCCCCGAACGCTAGTGTCTATGCGAAATCCCATGTTAAAGGTGTTGCTATGGGCTCCTATGGAAGTGAACCTTCTAAATACAGTATTCTGTGAGTGGGAACGTCTTCCACGATCTTTGAACCTACCAAGGATTGGTTAAGAGGAACCCATGTGAATTTTGAAGAGAGATACGTAGAGCACGGGAAGATTACTACCTATTTTGGTAGGGGCTGAATAAGGAAGGGTGAAGCAAAGAAGAGGAAAACAGGGGATAAATGATATATATATATATATGGAGATCCTAGTAAGCAGAGATATCACATCAAAGATAGCAAATCATCGCTATTATATTCAGAGCATAATAATATCAGATCATTAGAGATGAAGATTAATGAGTTTTGATCGCAGTGCCGAATCTTTATATTGGCACCTAATAAGGAAAATACTTGCGAAGGATGCATGTCCAGGACACCCACTCCGATAACTGCAACTACCCCGATCAATTAAGGTAGAAAGTTTCATGCAGTATCGTTTAAGTGGTTTAGTATAGAAAAGCTTTCATATAAATAGTCATATTCATTAATAAATCTCATATCGAGACTAATGATCATGGAATGTGTGAATTGTAGGTCTTGAACATATTCATCAGGCAATGAAGAATCATTGTCCAACCATCCGATCACACTTACGGTAGTCGTAGAATAGTATTTTTGATGGGAGGTTGCCAGGTCGATTCGTGGACAACGCTTCTGTAATCTAGAAGGAACAAAGGTAAGTGACGGTTCCGATTTTGCTGGTTTCTGGAGTATAAAAAAAATTCGTAGGATAAAAAAAAAGTTTTGCCCATCGGGAACTTTGCACAATCTCGTGATAAAGTTCGTCTCTTGCTCAGAAAGGATGAGCGAGGAAACCCCATAGTGACAAATTCTATTTCGCGTTTGAACTTCTCTGACGGTTATAGACGCATGGCAAGTATCAACTTTTCAAAGGGATATTTGCCAAGTTTTATTCGTTGTTTGCCTTTTGAATTTTATTGGTTCAGTTGTAAAATATGTTGAAGAAGTTTATTCTGGATGTCTTCTGCATCAAAAAGTTTAGTTTATTAGATATAGAACATCAAAAATTATTTACATTTTCGGAGGGTTGCTTCAGGAATTGGCGCGAATATCAATCGGACATTCGTCGCCAAGGCTGATTTCTTGGTTTGTTTACATTATACATTTCTCTATTTCTCTTATTCTCGATTCATGCATACAATATTTGTTTTGATTATTATTTTTAAGTAACTTTGTACTTTTGATCCGATTATAAATCTGATGTTTTTTTATAATAGTAAATTTGAAGTGAAATCTGATGAGAAATGCACTTCTATTTTATTCATTAACTCTCGTTTTAAAAAATTTTCAAAATTATAAATTTCTTAATACTGTTTGATTTTACAATTTGTATCACATTAATTAATAAGTAGTGTTTATTTTATGAGTAATTAATTTATTTATTACCTTCTAATTACTGTAGAATATAGTATAGCGAAAGTATTGTTTTGGCCAAAATTTTCGATTTCGAGATCTTGATGACAGTATATGTTTTAGGACCTCCTGAACACGTTGTGACGATTTTTTACGTGATGTCAGTCTGTCCGTCTGTGGTCACTTTCTTGTGAACGCAATAGCTGACACAAATATAAATGGATTTTCACGAAACTTTATATTCAGCTTTGATAATGAAAAATATAGAACTAGACAGAAAGTTTTGAAATTCGAGCAAAAACTTCGAAATTTTATATTTCTTTAACATAGCATAGAACAAAATTTGGCACAATCATGCATGAAAGGGGGTTTTGAGACTTAATGATCACGAAGCGCAATCATTCTAATGGGAAATAGACTCGATACAATTATTGTGCTTGTGGCTTCATTAGACCTCTCGGGAGGGGTTTCTCTCGAAGAGAACATTATCAAACTTCGTATCAATCGAAAGATTTTTTTCAAGCCCTTTAAAATGGTGTGTATAACAGGCTATAATTGTGATCATGGACTAACGATACCCTTACGTGTATTAAAAATCCTGCACTTTTAATTCCATTTCTCTTATAAATACGCAAATAATAAATATTTACTTATATATGATTCTTGGGGAAATTTGCTTGATATATTTTGGTTTGTGTGTGTGAAGGAGGGGTGAAAACCCTTATCCCCTAAATATATAGTATATAAAGACCAATTTACTTTTTAAATCCGTTGCTGCTTTACATCAATATAATATTTAATATACCAATGCAGTATATACTGCTGTTTTGCTTATATATTTTTTTGAAACCACATGGATTAGCATAATGTAGTCAATTATAAAATGCCTGGACGGACTAGGCGTCGCTTAAAACATTCATAGGATGTGAATATGTTTTACTGTGTGAAAAGTGCATGATATGAGTGCGCCTAAGAAAGCAAATCAAATGCAGTCAAATTTTTAAGAGAAAATAACCATGATATAACATAGATTATCAAACTAAAATGTTATAAAAGCACAAAACGAAAAAAAGTAATTCTGATTTATGATAGTTAAAGTATACAAGTACGCCATACAAAAAATTGTATGTAAATAAAAATTAGTTGTGTTTTACAATTTTGTAAAAAAAGAAAAAAAAACAGAAAAATTGATTTCTTGTTATTATTTTCTCTAAATATAAAGTTTCAGATCGTTCTTTCTTTATCAACCTAATATCCATAGATATTACAAATGTTAATTTATATTCTAAAATTCACTGGTTAACACTAACAGTGTCGATGATTATTCAATACCGCAAATTAAAATTGTAAAAAGGACTCGCGTTAAATACTCGTCTAAGATTTTGTAGATGTTCTTCAAATGACCATCCAATAATAATTATATAATACAAATAGACGAGGCAGGATTCATAGCAGAGTCCTTTCAGTACGCTCTGCATTAGATGTTCAAATGTTGCGGGTACAATGTCCAAAAGGCATCACTTTAAACTGCCAGAGGCCTTGTTCTGTGGTAAAAGCTGTCTTTTCTAGATCATCAGGATGGATTTACACTTGTAAGTAGCCCCTCTTAAGATCTAGAGTCGAAAACTACTTTCTCCGAGAGAGGGTATCTAAAATGTCTTCAATTCTTAGCAGTGCTCAGCTGTCATTATTTGCCACGGAGTCTTCTATATTCGTCACAAAATCTCGTGCGCAATATTTCTTCTTCGCTAAAATGATTGATGAGGTCCATGGACTTGACGATGATTCGATCGCGTAGCTTTTTTGCATGTCATTTAGAAGCCTCTCTAGTTCTTTCTTAGCGAGTGGAAGTCTCTGGGGAACTTGCTTTATCTGCGATTGATTACCTGTATCGGGCCTATGTTGAGTTAATCTTGTTCGTCCTATAGCTTTTTAATCAGTTGAGAAGGTTTCCTTAAATTTAGAAATGAGATTCTTATACGTCTTCTGTCCTGCATAATTTAATCCGCCGAGGATGTTTAAGATGGCGTTTAAATATTCGGGACTGATGTTTCTTCCTTCCTTTCAATCATGCATCACTCTGGTCATCACAGAGCATGAAGTTAACTGCTCTCCTTTATGGATTATTCTAGGTCGACCGCCGATATTTTTGACTGTAATAGGTAATATATCCTTAAAAGATCCAGGAGAGGCGTAGCCACAAGAATTCCTGTTTCTTTATACACTTGAGACGGTAAATTTGTTGCAAGCATTCCACGTATTCATGTGCCTTTCCGTATTCCCTTCATCAAACACGCGCTACGTGCAGGCAATAAAAATCTTTTGAAGCAACTATGCTGTTGTTGTTGAGACCCAGACCGTCCGACCTACCAGAAAGGTGTAAGGTAACTGTTTGGACGGTCGGGAAGTGCCACCCAATTTAGACCGGAACCCAGTGGGGGAGGCATCCACAGGGACCGTACCCTCCTTCCCCTACCACCAACCTCTCGGAAGGACTTTCGGACCCACATGTTTAACGTGATCGTACTCCGCATGAACACGGCGGCAGTTTTGGCAGTGGCTGGAATCGAACCCGGGCCTACCGAGTGCAACTCCAGCGCGCTAACCAATGGGCTACCGCGCCCAAAGCAACTATGCTGTAATTTTGGATGCCTCCAGTTTTTTGTTCCAAACAAAGGAATATTTTCGGTGGTTGTCTGTATTTCGCTGTTTTTAAAGTGCAGGTCGAATTTGTGTTTTCTTTAAAAGTCGAGTCCGAGAATACATGGGTCATAAATGTCCGCTACATAAGCAACATAATGATAAAGTCTCCCATCGATAGAAATAGAAATTTCCATTTTTCCAATCACATTCGCTGTTTTGTTAGTAACTGTTCGCAGAGTAGCGGAGGGTGCAGTATAAAGGAGTTGACTGCTACTTGGGGTTCAATTTAATTCTTAATGATGATCACATTCGCATCCATGTCTAGAACAATTTGGCATTCGATGTTGTTTATACAAACCATAACGTAAAGAACATTATCTTCGTACGACGATGAAATCTGAAAAGTGTTTAATGGGGTATTTTCTTCATACGGCAACCTCAGCCCCACAGAATGGCAGGAGATTAGTTTTCTTGTGACTTTCCTAAAGGCAGTGCCAATTTATTCTCTTGATCAAAGTGTGAAAACTTTCTCCTTTTATGTCTTCTCGCTCCACAGTTCAGTTCCAGCACACCAGTTCTATCGACCAGAGAGCTAGATGATTTTATGAATTTATTATTTAATATGTGGAGTAACATTTTCATATCCTTCATAGTGCATCTCAGTGCCTGAAAAGTTTTCCGTCGTATATGCACCATGTATGATGGATAGACGATGCCCATGAAATACCTGTTGAGATGATTCAGGCTTACTGGCTGGGGCTAGTGCAGTTCTCCGATCCTTGCATTCTGCCAAAAGAACAGCATACTTAGTTTCTGAGTTACGAGTGGTATCTATAAAGTATTGGGCTATAAGACTTTCCTGAGCATCCATACGAAAGTCTGTAAAGGGTGATTGCGAAAGTATTTCATTATCAGACGTCAGCTCCTTTAAACTCTCTTCAGACTTTTGGCTGTGAGATTTTAGTTGAACTCTGATCGTTTCTTTCAGATTAGTCTCCCTATAACGCAGTTTCAGGGCATTTGCCAGGGCTTTGCAGTTTTGACGTTTCTATTCAGAGAGCGTCTGTGAAACATCAGTCACAGGACATCGAGGTGAAGCAGCGAGTTGACAAGTTTTTGTTTTTTCATTCCAATCGTTAGTTTTTGCGATAATATCGAATTGAGCTGAAAAATTCCTTAAAATTCTTTATCCTTCATACATAGGGGATGTATGAAGGATGCATGATGTTAGAATGTAAAAATCTGAATTGGCTACCTGCGATTTTCGCTCCAACGTCATTGATCTACGTATTTTCAAGCTTCTTAACAGTTTCATTCGTGTTGCGGAACTTCTTCTGAACACCCTTTTGAACTGTTCTCATCTCCTCCTTCTCCTCTTCTTTAAACACTTCTTGTATAACTTTCATTCAGGCTTGTTTGGATTTGATTTCTTCTTTCATCTCTTCTTGTTCTTGTCCGAATTTAATTTCAGTTTGTATAATTATGATTTATTCTTTCACGCCGGATTTAATTTCGTCTTTCATATCCACTTGTCTTGCTTTCATTTCTTCTTTAGTAGCTTCTTTGCCAGCTTTAATCTCTTTCGTCGCTTCTGTTTTGGGTTTAATCTTTACTTTCATCGCTTATTGTCCGGCTTTCATCTTTTCTTTTATAGCTTCTTGTCCGGCTTTCATCTTTTTTTCATAGCTCCTTTTCAGGCTTTCATTGCTTTCAACCGACTTTTCCGGCTTTCATTGAATATATACTCTCTCTTAACTATTCCTACATCGTTTTTATAGTTTTGGAGCGGGGGGGGGGGTCCCACAACTGCGTGTCAAGTTTTCAGAAACCTCACCCCTAATACCAATTTCTTACGACGCATCCTTTCAAACCGTGGATGTAATCCAAAGATAAAAAAAAAATGTCCGAATTTCTGGGTAACAAACGATTTTATTTAAAAGCATCAATAAGCAGAAACAGGAATAATGCATAGCTGATAACACGGTAACCATCTTACAAGATCAGTAAATAAATGTCAGGAACAATAAAATAGCAATTAAATGCTCAACTAACTCACAAAACTGCAGAATCTGTTCTCAAACCATTCGCGTATATCACAATTCAAATTGACCCGTATTAAGTTATATATGTCCAACCGAACGATGACTTCCTAATATACTCTTCATAGAAATATCTAGGAAAAAAAGCGTATCTTCGAAAGTAATGGAGATTTCAAGAAAACTCGAGTGCCATCCAAAAGTTGCCAAGTTGGTGATATTTCGCCAAATTTAGCAATAAGGTTACAAAAAGTGTCGGATAAGATAAAGTAACCCGTTTTTTTTTTAATCAAATAAAGCAATTGTTGCTTATAAATGTTTCTTTTCCTTGTTGAAAGATGGCATTAGCATGCCAAGGAGCATTTTACTCATTCGTAGCAATATTTATTCAATGATACACAAACTTCATTTATATTATAATTAACATTCCAAATGTAAAGTAAAACGTCCATTTTAGATCATTCGCTAAACGCGATAACAGCTCTCTTTCCAATCCTTCAAGTGCTTATTAGTATAGGCTTCTTTCTTTGATTGTCCGAGAGTGAACTCGTCGCTGAGTGGTTACAGTGCTGGACTGGTAGTACTTTTGCACTCAAATACTATATCGGTTCAAAGCTGAAAATTCCCAAATCAGATGATAAGGTGATTGGTTACTTCCTCATTGGGTCTAATGCCCTCCACAATTGTACAAAAGTGTTTGAGGATGCAAATCCCCCTCAAATTAAATAAGGAGCTTCACAGGTCATAGTCTTCTACGAAGACAACGAGAAGGAAGTAAAATGAAAACGAAATGTGGCATACACCACCGAATTCTGTCCCCTCAAATGTTCAGGTGAATCCCCCTTCTAAGTTATCTTATACTTGTAAAATACAAAAATCACCCTTTCAATGCGATTTCTCAAAGATTATTTCCGAGTGAATAATTACACAAATCATGCAGTTTAACGTTGTCAGATATTAATACATAAGTCAATATATTATAAATATTTCTACATATTATAAATATTTTTATAGTCTACATATATAGTCTACATATTATAAATATTTTTAAACATGAATTACTATCCGTTAAAACATTTGAATCATGGAGGTGAAGGTAAGGAGTATAAACTTCATATTTAATAGAAAGCACAGTATCGTTAGAGAGAATAATTCAGGTGGCGCTGGGATAAGATAAGTAGTCCTGGCAGAATTATATGCATTTTTATGGCGAACGACCTAAAATATTTATTTAAACTGTCACTTTTCCAGAAATAAATTATTAACTCAATGCAAATTAGAACTGAAACAATAAAGAGCATTCCTACGTATTCAACATTATTTTACTGTTCAATTTATTTTTATCAATAAACAGCATGGTAAACACGTCAACTAATAAACTCTAAAATCAAAGACAACCAAATAAGTGATTAAAAAGTAATTTATTAAAATTGCCTTATTATGACGTACACAATCACACAGCCAAAGCGCTTTCGGACATTATCATGCCCTTCATCAGTGGCGAAGTAAAATAAAGTGCGAACAAGTGCCTAAATATAGGCCATACCCGTCAGGCAAAATTTACATATATCAACTACATACAAAATTACATACATTCAAAAGTCAGGCTGGTCTCCCCCTTTTTGCTCCCGATAATAACTTCCTAATTCCTATATTGGCAGTACTAAACGTACTGTTGGTATTCGTTTAGCTGAACATGATCGCGATGCTAAAAATGGTAAACTCTCCACGGCTCTTGCCCACTATGTTATTAAAGATAATTTTCAGCCTATGTTTGATAAAACTTTTTTTTAATTAGCTGCAATAACCCCCCGCAATATTTTACTTTATGAATCCCTTTTTTTTTATATTTACCTCAATTCTATTTGTAATTTTGACCCCGTTCTGGCCCTTAGTTATGCTTGGCGAATCGTTTTTGACTCTCTACTGCCCAAGCCTTTACATGATTTTCTAAAAATTCAATAGCAGTTGCTTTTCAATTTTGTTGACATTCATGTTGGTTATTAAATTCTATTTGTTATTGTAATATGCATTTTTATGATTATTTATTTTATCTCGTTGTTTTTTTAAGATTAAAAATATATAAATTGATGTATGTAATTTTGTATGTAGTTGATATATGTAAATTTTTCCTGGCGGGTATGGCCTATATTTAGACACTTGTTCGCACTTTATTTTACTTCGCCAGTGATGAAAGGCATGATAATGTCCGAATGCGCTTTGGCTATGTGATTGTGTTCGTGTCATAATAAGGCGATTTTAGTAAATGACTTTTTAACCACTTATTTGGTTGTCCTTGATTTTAGAGTTTATTTTTATCTTCATATATTCTGTACCCTGTCCTACAACTAAGAAAAAATACTAATTAATTACATTCATCATTAGGGAACCTTTATTTAAAAGTAATAAAAAATACATATTCTAAATATCATGCCTGCCTGTTGTGTCAATTAATACAAGCGACTGCTTTACTAGCATTAGTGACACCTAGATATAATTCTCAAAGCATTCTGATATTTCTAGCGTATCATCCATATGAGCTTTTACTCCTTCTTTCTATCTCCATGATTTGAATGCAACATAAAATGTTTACTGCCAAATATACAAAATGCACATACTATTTTGATGATAGAAAGCCGCGTCCATGGTGCTGGAGTCCCATGGTATCTGCAGATCTTTACCAATTCTAAGGGAGCTACTATCCATAAAACTGCACAGGATCCAATTACAAGGACGAGGTGCTTGAAGCATTCACTAAAATAAGGATTTTTTGTGTCCCAAGAAATACTTTCATTCTAAGTAAGAAACAAAATTATATTTCAATTGTTTTGAAGTTATTATGTTTTGAAGCATATGAAGTAATATATTAATTACTTTGAAGCAATTGAATAAATTTCATAATAATTAATGGATTTGATATGTTGAATAAATTACATCCCTAAACAAAAACAACTGTATTGTAAAAAAAAAAAACATCCACCAAGTAATTTTAAGTAATTGTCCAAGTAATTTTAAATTTAGTAAATCTTCAGCCTAAAAAACAAAAGTTGAATACCCTTTCTAAGCCAAGTACAATTCCAGCCAAATGAGAACGTACTATCAACATTTCCCACTTATAAAAAGAGCAAGTAAAATGCCGGAGGAGAATGAGGAACAGTTGCATGTCTCCGCGCCCTACAGCGTTAATTAATGAAGTGTACATAAAATTAAATAGCAGTGCACTATTGCGGCACTGCAGTATAGGGGAGTATACCCTTAAGTCCATATCACATTCAAGAACTTTTGGAACGACCAACTAGTTCAGACAACTTTTCCACCAATTTTCTGGAAAAAAAGTTGGTGATAGGGCTGTCGGAGAATTGAAGAAGTTGAGCTAAATGAAAAACTGCGAGTGAAAGCACTGTACTTTTATCACTTTTTTGGCGAGAAATATACAGTTGTGTATTTTGCAACATTGCTGTTAGGGTTACGGCAGCGTGTTTACCGCTTGGCAATTCGTCTGCTTTACATTACATGGATATTATAGATCGATTTTGCATTGAAATCTATAAAATTTTAATTTGGCCTGATATTTCGCCCAATTATGGGTTTCGGATTATTTTATAGCAGGTATATAACTATATATATATATATATATATAAAGGTATTTATATAAACATATACTATATATACTAGTTTTAATTTGACTTACTCGTTGAATGGCTAAAAATTAGTTTTTATTGATAGGTACTCGACACATTCTATACAGCAAACACTACATCTATTGGAAACAAATAAGCAATTATCCAATATTTATGAAGTACTTTGACGTTGAATGAACTGCTAAATTTATATCAACCATTAAGCTATGGATTAGTTTGCTTTCAATTATTGTCATTCTTCATAGTTCCCGTTATGCAATTAACTACACTATAAAATACATTTATTGTGTTTAAAATTTTTTGTTGCTCAACTTAAAATTATTTACATTTTAGAGTCTTGAACATGTTTTTCAAACATTGTTTACAATTTAACAACCGATATTCAGACCTTGAAAATGTTTTAATCTGTACAGTGTTATGTATTGTCATGTACAAATTTATGATATGAAAATTTAAAAAGTGTAAATTTATATTTCTGATGAAATTCGAATTACGTTAATTTTCAAAGTTCAAAGTTTTTGTATCTGAAAAATTAGCACAAAAAGTAAAATTTAAATGTTAAATGCTATCCTCAAAATCATCAAAACTTTGAATGTTGAGTACATAGGTTTAAAGTTAATGAACAACTGTTCTTGATTATTAAACTTTTTTGCACCCATACGTGAATTATGTTTCTTACATAATGACAGTGCTCACATATACAGTCAATGCTCATATTTTAGTTATTAGTTTTATAAATAAACAGTATTGCATGCATAACTTCAAGTAAATTGCAAACGTTTTAAAATTACAATTTCGGAGATCACATACAAACAAAAAATGTAAACAAAATATTATTCAAACACAAGAAAAATTTAGGAACAGTATATGATAATTTCAAATCAAACTTTTACTATATAAGGCAATTTCTATAACGGGTTCAGCTATAAAATAGCATATCTGATATAATAAACAGATCGGCTGAAATATTGCAGTACACGTTTATTTCTCATCAAAGGGCTGCAACTCTGTACGTTTCACATAATCCCAGAAGCGTCCAATATTGTGAATATAAATAGCATGAACATGTCATAAGTCAGTTTATGATCATGCAACGAAATATAAACGAAAAATATACAAAACATACCTGTTTAAAAGTGTATTCTAATTGCTCATCCTCAAAATTTAAATAAAATATTACATCGATATGCGAATCAAAATCGGCTTAATTCTTCAAACCATGTTGGCAAACTTGTTGAATACTCTTTTTCCAGGAAAGAAATATAAAGAATTTCATCTTAAATAGTATAAATTCATCTGAAAATATTGAAAGATGCAGAAATTTCAACGTCCTTGCTTGGCGACGTTGCTCGTAGATTTCATTCACGCCATAAACCAGCTGCGCCAACCTGTTCTCTACATATGATATCTCCGCTACTCATCACTGATTTTCTGGTTGTTGAAAAATTATCCCAAACGAACAACTTTTTCTGCTCGGTCCAGAAAAGTTGTTCAGGGTTCTCCCAACTTTTTGCGCTTATCACACACGCATTTCGCCCCAACTCGGGGTAAAAATTGTTCAAAAAGTTGGTTGTCCGAAAAATTGCCTGAAAAGTTCTTGACTATGATACGGCCTTTATAGTGAAGAAAATCCGAAAGGTTGGCAGGACGGTAAGATACATGGAATCATTTCTCTTTCTCCTCTGACAATTTGTTGACTTTAGTTATAAGTTGAAAGCGTTGATGGTACCACGCACCTGAATGATGTTGTACTTGGCGCCAAACACAGTGACTTTAATTTTTTTTTGGACATAGGTTTTCTCATATTTGCATTACTTGGTGAAGTTATTTTACAATTTCGTTTGGTTTTGTATAGAGATATCGCACCTTTTTCTGGTGAATATTTAAATTTTTGGGAATGTAGTATTTATGTCAGTGAGTACTTTACATGTATTGTATCGGTAGCGACTTCCCAATCGAATGAGAAATACGATTGGGAAGTACGCCTGCGTTTAAGCAGTTTTATTTTAGAGGGCCTACCGCAAGTATTATTAAAATTTTTTAGAGATTTGCCATCTCTGTGCCTCTGTAGTTCACTTGTTGTAGGTTTCAATCGATTTTCGTATCCGAATTCAAATACGAAGTGGCCTAAATGGTAGGTAGCTCGATGTGTTAACCTCGAAGAAAATGACCAAAATTCAAATTTCTTTTTAATACGCACACCCTTGGATCACAAGGAAAAATATAAAATAAAATATCATCTAAATCGGTTGACTGGTTTGGCCTGTTGGCTTGTCAACAGTAAACGCGACCACAACAAGAACACGGAAAAGCAGAACGAAAATCGTTCAAACATGAAGTTTTTAAAAGTATTTATCTCTATTTGTATTCTACTGACTTGAATAATTATTTTCTTTATTTTCGTCTCTAGGCATGCCCCATTACATCTATGAACAAATTATTCTTATAGCTATAATTGCGGCCGAGATCCATTGTGCTGAAAACCCCATCTTGTGGTGTTAAGTAAATACACACTTGGCACCTCTAACGCTTTACTTGCATAAAAGTTCCGTTTCATTACTGAGGGCGGAACGCTGCCACTTTTCTAAATATTGCTAATTATTTTCATTATTTCTTTAACTTAACTATAATATCAAATACAGCTTTTGTATTTTCAGAAGTATTGCTGTGGTATTTAAGTGCAGATAGTCATTTTATGCATTTTATGAATTTATCCGCGATCAAATGTGTCTTTGAATGCAAAATGCTGTCTTATAGAAACAGTAAATGCAAGAGAATCAACATTTAAAATATTTTTTTCTAAAATGAATATATTTCAATAAGGACAAAATATTATCTTTTTTGACAAGAAAGTTAATTCTGGTTGTTAGAAAATATAAAAACGACCACTCACAGTCACAGATTATAAGGTCGAGTCCTCAGACTATTGACAGGGTGCTTTATTGAACACTGGACATAAATATGGAACAATTTCGTTTGTAAGATCATATATAAAAACATTCTACATTCGGTAGCATAATTTAGTTTTCCTAGTAGACACCAATATTTTGTCAATACTGTATATCTTGGTGTTTGATTGGAAATATTTTCAATGTAACGCCAACATTAGGGACACATTGGCAGACAATGCTTGCTAGATATTGGCATTATAATAATACGCCAATATTTGTGTCACATTGGAAATAGGTCTAATATTTACAATATATTGGTAACTAAAATTAGTTAAATATTGGGTGTATATATAGCTATGTTAATATTGGTTATCAATAGCTAGCATTATAGGGCCAATATTGGCTATATGTGTTTCCCTTTAAGAAAAATGCGAAAAACATACCAAAGAGGCATCGATATCATTATCAGCTGCCTACGGTTCACTTATGTAAAATTGTCAGAAAACTTCGTATGAGTGAGGACGTTAACACGTTTTGAAGGCAAAAACAAGCCTACTTCGTCAGCACTACGGCAGATCTGTAGATTAGATTTGTGGACTGAGCTGTCATGAAGTCCTAACAAGAAAAGCTGCTTTTTGCCTTCAAACCAATTAAAAATCTTGTTATATTATGTTTTTTAAGAAACTTAGAAGCTTTCTAACAATTTTACCTTATTGCATCAGTTTGAACGTATTTCGGGCATAAACTTACATCTTCTAATTGCAGAACCTTTGAATAACTAACTAACCATGTTAGAGAAAAGTCATTTTAAAATAAATTTGTTGTTTCCTCCTTCACTTCTATTTCCCAAATAGATCCATTTTCATTCCGATATGTGATTCATATTATTATTAACACTGTATGGTTTCCTTCCGTGCCCGGGTAGTTCAGACGATAAAGGGCCAGGGCATATTTAAGGTGTGGGTTTACCCCAAACTAAAAAGATTCAAAATGCTTCCTAAACATCCATGTGATAAAAATATCTACTGAATATCCATTCAGTTTATCATTCTGGAGTCCTACAATTAGAAAACAATCAGATTTTGCCTCCAATAGAATTTTTTTTAAAATGGGAACAAGTAAGGAGCTTTTTGAAACTAAGCTGAGAATTAAACAAGAAAGATCAATCATGCTTAAAGCATTGATTATGAAACACTTTCCAACTTCAATGCAATTTTATTTAAACATGTCTAAAATACAATACATTCCTTGGTAGTATTTTAAAACTTATCACAATACTACATTAATTTATTATATTTGAAAACTTAAACCTTCATCGAAAAAAATGAACTTCATTCAAATGACGGCATTGAAATATAAATTGCCTGGTTTAAACATCTCAAAATGTGATACATTCCGCGGTAATAATTTTAGAATTATCATAATACTACGATAATTTATTATATTTGAAAACTTCATCGAAAACAACTGAAATTCATTCAAATGACGTCATAGAAAAAATAACACGACTGGCTCTCTATAAAAGTAGCATTTCATTCATAAATAATTTCCCATTCATGTCATTCATCAAATTACTATAATAATTTATTTCATTTTAAAATTAAGACCAAGGAGCTACAGTAATTAAACTCTATGCGTAAAACTTCATCGAAAAAAATCGTCCTTTTATTTGTAAAATCAATGAATATTTCATTCATATCAGCTATGCAGACTCCATGAACTAAATGATTTTGTGTTAAAGAAATACAGCAATTCTAATACAACTCATTCTACATATTTTGCTGTTTACATATTACATAGGTGAAAAATAGGCTTCGTTGTAGAAATAATCAAATTTGAATGAGCATTTAAACTCAAATATATTGTAATTGCGTTGTTTCAGTATGTAGATGCACAGAATTTAAGCAAAAATAAAGTGGTTTTAGGACGGATACAACACTCAATATGAATTAAAAAGAACTTTAAAAATCACGATTTTGAGACAAGATGGATGCCATATATCATTTTGAAGTGGGTCACGTGATCTTTCCATATCATGGTCACGTGATCGCTCTATATAAGAGGTGTTATTATAATTTTAATTTTTATTTAAAAAACTACTGAATGTATTTCACTGAATTTTTTTTTTATGTATTTTATGGAACAATTTGAATATTACCTAAAATTTTCGAAGCAATTTGTGAATTTTAAATCCGCTTAAAAAATGTTTGAAAAATTAGGTCCCATAGGGCTCAATGTATTTTAATTTTTCAACCCGGGTTCAATCCAAAACTAAGTGGGTGATATTATTCATTTATATTCCCATAGGTCCTATAGACCGTCTGAATAACATACTAAAATTTCATTTTGATTAAGTCATTTTTACGGCAATTATCGTGCTAACGGACGGACAGACAGACAGACAGAATGAACAAAGTCATAAACACTTTTCAACTTTGTTGTAAAGTGTTAAAAATTGAACCCTTCTCCCACTGCTCCTAAATTGCATTCCAATATATGCCACTATAATGTGCATGTCTGAAAATGAAAGGGCGGAACTCGAAGCCTTTACTGGTGTACGAAATAAAATAATAATGTGGCATAAAAGAGGTGAAAGAGCATGAGAGAGAGAGAGAGATAGACAGATATAGATAGATAGATAGATAGATAGATAGATAGAGATAGAGAGAGGGAGATAAAGAGAGATAGAGATAGATAGATAGATAGATAGATAGAGATAGAGGGAGATAAAGAGAGATAGAGATAGATAGATATATAGATAGAGATAGATAGACAGATATAGATAGAAATGTAGAGATATAAATATAGATAGAGAAATAGAGATGGATAGAGGGAGGGAGAGAGGAAGGTGTAGAGAGAGATAGATAGAACAGAGAGGGGCGAGAAGGGAGGATGGGGGGGAAAGGAGAGAGAGGCGATATATATATAGAGAGGAGATATATATAGAGCGAGAGGGGATATATATATAGAGAGAGAAAGAGAGAGAAGGATAGATAGAGACAGATAGATAGATAGATAGATAGATATATTAAGGTCCCGCAGTCTTAGCCGCAAACTAGGGGATAACATTATTATGAGGTTTCCGTCTGATCTATAAAATCTCAAGGAAGTAAAGCATTTGTCTTTCTATGAGAAATTGGCTGAAAAATGTTTCAGTCTTTCCCTGGACGAGACTTAGCTACTTTGCAATTATGGTCCAATTAGTCAAGAAACAATAATCATATTATTATGCTAATGTAAAGCTCTCTAAGGACGATCTCTCTTAATCTAGTTTTAAAACAATGTACTACATACTGAACTGTCTAGTTCGAGATTTAAATCTGAATGTGAAGCTATTAAAAGTCGCGGACCATGATAAGACTGTGATAGGAATAGAAGAAGACTGATATCTAATCTACCCTGTGAATTGGTCTTTAATCTATTGTCTGAATCGTATAGATGCCAGTATTTTTCTGAACAACTATTCAGAATAGAATCAGAGTTTGCATTATCGGTTTTGATCAATTTAAATCATAAAATGTGTTAATTCATTACTTTTTGAAATCATCAATAATACATTTAATTTATGTGTGTATCGTTTTTAAAAAAATAGCAGTTTCAGGAAATTTTATATGCTTATCTGCACAATCGATTAATTTAAAATTAACAACTTCATCAATAAATTTTCATTGAGATCAAAGAATATTTATTTTAATTATTTTATGACTCATTTATCAATTTATTTCAAAATTATACTATAAATTAGGCATTATTCTGTCCTGTAGGATAGTTCCACTTTCCCTGTAGCATGCAGAAAGTTTTATCGTTAAATAAAAATTTCTCAAGAGAACGGTCTTTGACTGATTCTTTAAAATCTCCAATAGAACTGAATTGGAATATTTTGGCGCTCTAATAGTTATCTTTAAATATGTGTTGCTAGTTTGCTCAGGAGCTCCAGTTAAAAGTGGACTTTGAACTACTACAAGGATATATGCACACACTACACAGGGCTTTTTACCAGTTCTCGGTATTCAAACTTACCTGCTGGTTCTAAAGGATAGAAATTAAACCGTCCGGCCATATCGGTACAAAACATTAATGATAATTTATAGTTTTAGATCAACATCAAGTTATGGCAATTTTAATTATACATATATGAAGATTGTGTATACTATTATTTAAAGAGAGAGATAGAGAGATCTAAGGAAATCCTTATGTATAGAATGTCTGTGTTTGTGGCTTTAGGAAATATCTTGATAAGAGATTACTTGACTTTGAAATCTTTGTGCTTCTTAAAAGAAAACAACTGACTTTCCTAATTTTTCCTTTGCATGAAAAGTCTGCCGAAGTTGAAGACAAATATTTCAAATTGCAATTGAATGAGTCTTAGAATCCAATATATTTTGAAATGCATAATTTATATAGCTATCTCTTAATATAGGTTTCGCAATATTTTAAACATACAATTATCTTTTTAGTTTAACATCAGTAATATTGATAAAATACTGACAAGCATTTGAAAATAAAACAGTAACCTTGTGAAACATCGTTGATAAGATTCAGTATCAGAAAATAGATCAATATTCCAATTCAGCAATGATTTAATTTTAATTTCCTGCAGTAGGAAATTCTTTATTTTTTGTTGACGTAGCGACAAATCAAATGAATATGATAAAACTTCAATCGGAAAGAATGAACATTTTCGTCAGAAAAAATTATTTCCGGAAACTGAAACAGCTTATACACATAGGGATATTTAGTTGCAAATACTTTTTACCTACAAAGATATTAAAAAAATAATTTGAATACATTAATTAAAACGTCTATATTTAAAATAAATTTTATTATTTGGTTTATTGTTTGTTTGTTTCCGTGTACAATTTTCATATACGTGTGTTGGTATCACAATCAAAATTTAATTTCAAAATATTTCGCATTGAAAACTATCAAAGCAATTCATATATAAAATGAAATCTATTTTAGTTTCTTTAATAATATTTCTGCGTATTAGATCCAGGATCATAATAACACTTTATCTTAACTTATGAAAAGCACCAATAATTCGTTTGTAGAATTCTGTAAAAGGCAATATAAACTACGCTTAAAATGTTCTTTAGCAAAACTTTTGTAAAGCCCACTTTAACTATAGAAGAATACATTGCAGGTCCAGTAACTCAACGAACAGGGTATCACTGACCAGGCAAGGATACGGGATTCGGATCTCAGTTGTTTATTTATTTATTTATTTATTCACCGTCAGCGGGGGACCGACTCAAACGGTTTTCAATCTTACAAAATCTCGCTACTGATATTAATCTCTCACTTAACTTTTCTCAGATGATAACTTTGGATAAATGTCCATAATGTTAACATTAAAAATATGCTAGCTATAAAGAAGAAAAAATGAAATAGAAACCAAAAGCATTTCAAAAACATAATAATATTAATGCTAAAATAAGTACGTATCTGCTCAGGGTTCACTTCAAATGGAGTAGAAAATATCCCCGTCCCAGTACCTTAATGGATATAATAGTCCACTGGCTAAGCTGAGATTGCTCAATTTGCAAAGCTGGGACAATTCCTGTAATTAGCACTTATCGCTCGTGGTAAAATATTTTGCTTCCAGATTTATTTTCATATACACTTTTGGACTTTATGCATTTATTTAGCGTACAAACGGAAAACTGTTTTAAGATATAAATTTGAAGACAATATATATATATATATCAATAATCTTAAATGCATTTGTCAAGATTACCACTATCCGGAAGTATTTGTAAATAATATTATTAATAATTTCAAATACACCACGTAGTAGTTTTACAATTGCATTATTTATCCTTGCTTGAATAACTCCTTTTTGTGAGTTTCACCCGTTCTTTTCATTTAGAGCTTTCTACAAGGCCTGAGTCTGATACCGTTTACTATTTTCGAAAGACTACTGTCCACTTGTCCTGAGTCCTATACTGATTTATTATATAAAAATTAATTGCTGCAAATATTTCGACTCACACGTGGTGGTTGTGCCTGTGGGTTTGTATCTCTGTTTTTTGGATTTTTGTTTTTTAATTCATTTGGTATTTATTATTTCTCCTTCCACTAGCCAGTAGATAGTTTCAATGGTGTCCATAGCCAAATACTATCGCCATTGTCAGGTCAGAAACTGGCTATTCCATTGGATTCAATTTGAATTGTATGGTTGTCCTGACGAGAATGTAATTTTGAACTAACTGCCATTTTTTATGTAGTTTCAACTGGTTATTCTACTTCTATTGATATTTAATCTTGAGCTTATTATTATTGCATTTTCTCATTTTTGCTGTGTTTACTTTTTCCTTTGATATATTTATATTTATTTATATATACCTATTAAATTGTGATTTATGTATACTAATAATCCCCTCATCCCCATACCATTATTGTGATAAGTTACCTAATATTTTTATCCTTAGTCTTGGTCTATAGTTATTTATTTGTAACAGATATGCTAGCGATGCGTATTTTTGTATTTACCGTAGTTTGCATAGTTTTTGATTAAAAAATTTCAATTTATATATATATATATATATATATATATATATATATATATATATATATATATATATATAAGTGAATATACAAAAATACGAAACTTATCACATTACAAATATAAACAAATAACCAAGCGCCAAAAAGGCGCAAAGCTGCTCACTATTGCCTAGTATATATAAGAATGCCAAAAGAACAAAATGGGAAAGTGCCAACAGGTAAAATATTAAGTGGTCAAGGGGAATTGTGACCCCTTGTTCCCGGTTATAGTCAGTTATTACACCTAGGAAACACTTCCGGAGGCGATACCTTCCTGTGGCCTAATCTCCATGAAACGGCCAAGCAAAAGACATAAACCAGGAGTGGAAGCATAGACCACGAGTATATTCAATGAGATAAAAATGGAGTGAATGAAGGTGAAAAAGGAAATCAAATCCCGAAGATAGTGACGGTCCCCTTCTCACTTCGTCTTTAATGTTTCCGAATCGAAACACCGGTATATATAGAGATGCTTAAAATACCTTACTAGTATATACGTTGCGAACAATTTACCACAACGCCCGTACCGCACACGATGAGTATTTTCGGTGCAGAGCTGAACCGTGCGTCCCCTCATAAGCAAGTTTTAGAAAATTCTCCTCTTCTTTTTTAATCGCCAAGCCACCAGAACATTTTTCCAATTTCAGGCTTTTAATAATAAATTTTTACTTTAATTCCATTGTCCAGAAACTTTTCACAGCGCTCCTTCACAATAGTTTATAATATTAATTTCGAATTTAGCAAGATAAGCCACCGTGACATCAGCTACATCCGCTCTCAAAGAGTGAAGATCCCCCATGGAGTTAGAAGTAAGGAGTTAAAACTCCACATCAGGAAAAGGTCAAAATCGTTTGAGATAAAAAAATTCAGGTGGCGCTAATTGGTGTCAATAAATCTCCCGGCATTATATGCACTTCTATGGCGAAAAGCTCGTTTGAATTAAATAATATTTATTCAAATTGTTCATTTTGCAGAAACAAATTATCAGTGCAATGTTCATTATAGCTCAAACTATGAAGATTATTATCACGTAGTAATTACAGGAAAAATAGTCGGGAAATATTTTTCGGGAAATTCAAATTCTTCTCATTGACATATAGGTCATCTCTGGCATATAGGTCATGCGTAATGCGTCTTCGCATGACGTCATGGGATGTGGCAAAATCGCCAACTTCGTAATTGATATTGGTCACTATGGTAACGGACAAAATGCTTAAATGTAAATAAAAGAGGATTTCTTTCAGACTTCGGCGCAAATTCGGGATGTGGATGTCTTAGATCAACACATGTTCTTATTTTATCGAGTCACTAGAAAGTGTACCTGGTATTGCTTGGGATTTAAAGCAGAGATTCAATGAATTCATTCATTAAATTTTTCAAAAGACAATAAAGCTGACATTGGAAAAATGAATCTCTGCTGTAAATTACAGACAACGTATGTTACAAAGTAAATTTTAAAAAAATCGGAGTTTTGCGGGTTTCTATAAAAACCTGACTATGGTTCTCTTTTAGTTTTTTCAGTTTGACATTTTTTAACTAAGTGCTAGCTCTCTTCCTCCAAACCCCCAACATGATGTCATTGAACAAAAAGTATTACTTCTCGTTTACAGAAAGGAATTTAGTTTTAAAGGTGAAGCAATAAACATTTATTTAACTCCCTTAGAAAAGTGTGTTAAAAAATTAGAAAAACAATTGTGCGCTTTCTAATGACATAAAGATTTGATGAAATATGCAAAATAAACTGACTGAAATTTAAATATGGTCTGAAAAAAAAAACACTCAAAATATCAATAAATTAGTGGAATCAACGTTTCCGTCTTCAAATTCTGCTATATTTAACGCCATCAGCAAAATTTAAAGCAATTGAAAAAGTTGCAGAAACTCACGAGTGAAATTCAGTCACGAATACGGCTTGGAGATTTCCGGGTTCGCTGGGACTGTTTGATTTAATTTCTGTCCTTATCAATAATGTATATGACAGGATAAAGTTGAAAGAGCCAATCATGCTTCTTTTGAATTGTACATAAAATCCAGAAATGATTTTAGTAATTAGTTTTAGCAACGTGAAACAGATAACGCTACCGATCAAAGTTGGCTGATGTATTGCAATCGAACTGAATTTAATTACATATTTTAGCTTTAACATAAAGTCGAATTAAAAAAAAATATCTCGACGAGGCGTTTTACTCGGGAACCAATGTACACTTGTATCGAATTTCATGGTCGTACGAAACTTAGATTTTCACTACAGAAGATATAAGCAGATAGATAGAAGAAAAAAAAAAATATATATATATATATATATATATATATATATATATATATCATAAATACCGAAGCATGTTAAACGAATTAAGGATACTTTGCAAATATGAATAGTTAAAAATATTAAAGTTATTAAGTGATAAAGAATTACGATGTAAAATACATTCAATTTATTGCGCAAATGCAGCTTGTAAATAAAATGATTTCAATAATAATAATAGATTGAAAATCCAACTATAGAATAGAGAGAAGTTGTAACTCAAAAAACCCTAACATTAAAATATGCCTTCATAATAAAAATAAGTATTAAATAGAGAATCATCAATCAAGTGGAAAATAAAAAGCAAATTTCTAGTCATCAAGCTGAAGATAATCAACAAATATCAATGGAATGGAATCGATAATAGAAAATCAATTAAAATCCTTGCATTAAAGCTATACATATGGAAAAGCACTAGGTCTAAAAAAATAAATTGTTCATTTCGAAAAACTCCTCTTCAAGTTCAAGTATTTAATCAAAATGAACACAAAATGCATGTTTCTGATATTGAGATAGATTATATCTATAAATAGTAATAACTTGGATTACATGCATAAAGATGGAAAATTTATAAAGGAAACAAGAATACCTGAAAAAAAAAACTCTGCAATTGTCCTATCCATTGGAGCACAGAATAAAAAGACCATTGTTGCCAATCGCTAAAGATAAAAGTAGAATACTACTGTTGCCAATAGGGAGGAATAAATAACAGTAATGCGAAAAGGCAATAAAAGGTGATATTCTATAGTAAGAACTACAAAATGATGGGGCGCATAATATAATTGAAAACAATGAGGCTAATGTATAAGGGGATGTAAATACAATGTAATGTTTATTCAAGAGATTGTTGATGTCTGGCTAATATAAGATATTAAGGAGAGAATTCAAGTATATCCAGCTAGTCCAAACTTTTTAACTATACACCATTTACTAAATAAGCTGGATATTTATATAATTTGCTGGTAATTTTTAGATTATTAATATGCATAGAATGAAATTTTTTATCTGATAATCTATAAATTCTAAAAAGTTGATTAAGTATAATATTTCTAAACAATTGAATCGAGGTACAGGAATTAAATGGTAATATTTTATTAATGTTAAATTTAAAATAGCCTTTTCTATCACATAAATTAGTAACTATTTCATTAGTAGGTTCACTAATTAGATTTAAATCCAAAAAATTAATATTATTACTAATAGTGGCTTCATTTGGAATTAGTTCCAAATTATCCTTACAGAAATCTATATCTATGACACAGTTGTCTGTAAAAACCAAGCAAATCAGATCATCAACATATCTGTAAATTTTATAATCAGTTAAAATAAAATACTGTCCATAATGATAAAGGTATAAATTAGCTAATATACTGCTACCGCAGCCACCTTGTGGAACCCCTGAGACTTCAAGTTATTACCTTGAAATATATAATTGAAAAGAACAAAGTGAAGAAATTTGGGAAAATTGGTAAATATTGTATGACTAGTTTGATTAGTAATATAAGCATTATATAGAGCTAAATTTACAGCATATAGTTCAGAGATCTTAATATTATTAAAAAGATCTTTAAAATTAAATGTTTGAATTTCAATTAGTTTACCTAGTGATGTTAATTTATTCTTTAATTCTTTACTATTATTTAGAATAAAGTAATTATTGCTAGAATAAGGTAAACTATCATTTATTAGATTTAAATAATTTAGTAATAATTTACTCGCAGTAGTAGAGTAAGTATTATGACCACCAGTTACTGTTCTAAATTTAATAGGATTTTTATGAAATTTAGGAATAAGCACTATATATGAAAATTTAAGAAGCAAACACAAACCGTTCATATTCTCCAACTAGCAACATACCCGTTCTTCGTACGGAGTATATAATATAAAAAAACTTATAATTCGCTATCATGTGCAAATTCTGCTAAAATATTAAATTTATTGTTCATAAAGAGAAGTTTAAGAATATCTGTTCTCACTATGCAAAATTATCTTCACGGGCAGATCTGAAGAATAAAACATCCTGGCCTCTTTTGTAAGCAAATTTACAAAAAAAAAGAGAATTGAATCAATATATGCAACCCCGTACTACTTATATTGTCGCAGATTAGAAAATATGCCAGTGTGTTAGTAGAAGCTTACCCGTATTGCAGTATGAGTCTCATAAATATTTGCCAAAATAAAAGAGATGACGTAATAAATTGAAAGTATCAAAAATCAGCGCAATCTTAATACCAGAAGGTCGTAATTGATTCCAATATATGCCAATATATATCAAAATAAATGCCAATATACCTGTACTACTTATATTCTCGTAGAATAGAAGATATACCCGTGCATTTGTAGAATATTGCTCGTACAACGTACTATATATGAGTTTCAACAATTTTCGTTATAATAAAACAATGGCATAATAATTTGAAAATATCAATAATCCCTGAATCAACAGTCCCCAAAATATCATTAATAATGATGTTTGAACCTGAAGACCGTAATTGATATTATCCAGTCAAAAATGCAATGTCAATGAAATTTATTTTATATACATATTTTTATTATTCAAATCTGAAAAGATTTAATAAAAATCGTATGTCGCATAACACATTGGATCCGTTGCTAAGCGACATGATATCATTTGCTTCAAATAAATTGATGGAAATCATATCGTCTGAATAATGCAATCTCCATGGAAGGTTTGGGGACATTTTCGTCAATTTAGCGATAACTTAAAAAATCGCCAAATTTATCGCCAAGTGGGACTGTAGAACTCATAGTCCCATTTTGCGACAAAGTGACGAAACATCATCACAATACTATCCCCTAACAAAACACAATTAATTTCATTTATTAAGCGCGATTTTATCAATTCCATGATATTTTTATGGATTTACAAATATTTTTATCAATTTGGTGATATTAAAAAAATTCGTTAAATGTGTTACTAAGTAGGATGGATGGACTGACCGACAAATGCTACAGAAAAATCATTTCAGTACTCTATTCTAAAATAAAAAAATTAATTTCATTGATTTGGGTCATTTTTATCAATTTGGAGACATTTCCGCTTATTTGGTAAAATCTAAGAAACGTTACCAAGTTATTTAGAGATATTCAGCTAAATTCGTAGCTCTGAATTTGCAGATCTGATGAATAAAATATTCTGATCCCGTTTGTATATACTAAATGAAAATACTAAAATTGTATTAGAAGATACATACACCCGTTCTACTCTTTTTCTGCTTCAACAATCGGCTAAATGAATTTATTGGGTAAACACAATATATGAGTTTATTAGCTAAACACAATATATGAGCTTGAAACCTCTTTGCTAAAATAAATGAAAGTGATGTACGCAGTCCGCAATTTATATAATTAAAAGAACAATCACACTGCTCATTTATAAAATATATTTTTACATCCATTTATTTATTATTCAAATGGGAAAAAAAGTAATAAGTATTAAAAACACATTTAATTTCATTCCGTTGCCGAGCAACATGATATAAGATAGAATCTTCCTCATAAAATGCGAAATTAAATAGCCATTTTGATTTCTTTATACTTTTCATCGTTGAGTAAAAGCTTGCGAAATATGAACCAAGGAGGTAGATTTTTCCATTTAAATTCATGTTTCAAATAATTCATGTTTTCCTATAGTGACTAATTAATGCAAAAATCCTGCACCAAACTCGGAAATAAAGTTTTATGTCATTTTTATGTTTTAAACAAACGATTTTCATCCTTTCCGTTTGGATAAACCAAGGAGTTGCAGAGTAGAACTCCTAGGAAAAAGTTCCGTTTTCCATTAATATCTCGACAACCCCTGATCTTAGAAACTTGAAACTTAGACTAAATTTATGGGGGACTATTTCAAGGCTTTTCCCAAAATTTCATTAAATTCGGTTCAGCCGTTTTCTCGTGATGATGAGACAAACGAAAATTTCGTTTTTTACTAATATCTTGAGAACTACTGGTCGTAGAAACTCAAAACATAATCTAAATTTTAAGTGGGGCTATTTCTAGGCTACCTACAAAATTTCATCAAATTCGGTTCAGCCGTTCTCCCGTGACGATGGGACAAACATACAGACAGACAGATTTTCAATTTTACTTATATAGATAAGTAAATACACTTTGTGCGAAGGATAAGGAAAACCTGAGCAACGTATATAAGCACAAATAAAATGATAAAGTAGCATATAGCTGTTTTGAGGATATGTTGGATCCTCTTCGTCAGTGTAAGAGAACCAACAAATTTTGTATTTATTCATATTTTTCATTTTTTGCTATATTCCTTCAGATATGTGGAATGTATGTAATTTTTTAAAATATTTTATTTTTTGCCACTGTAATAGTGTATAAATATAAATAAATAAATTTTAAGGCATATATTTGTATTTAGAAGATTCATATATGATCCTGTATATACTTATCTATTCAATATAATGTTGAAAAGTTTTATTAATTATTTGTGATTCAATTGACGAATCTATGGAGTCCGACGATACCAGTTATATACAAAAAATTTCTATGCCGGTTAAGGGATAGTGATAAAAAAACAAACACTATTACAAAGTAATACGAAGGAAATTTACCCAGAATGGAGTTGCACATATTCCTCCAGTATCCATTTGCGTTAAATTCACTCTACAAATTTAAAAGATGCCACACTTGAACCGACGAATCATATTCAGGCTCTGTTTCACTTTATTTAATTCAGCTTGCAAAAAAGAAGTAGATATGACATCTATGATTCAATTACCGAAGGCAATATCTCACCTGTCATGAGAGTCCATATCTCTCCTGCCAGCACATTATCAGTTCTGATAAAGCATCGTATCATTGAAAATCGAGAAATTTTAGTATTATGTTTGTTTATTATGGTATATTTGGCGTATTGATTAAAGCTGCTAATTTTTTTTATAATCCTACACAAACAATTTGTTGTCTATGTTATTCTGTTCCATTACATGAACAAAAATAATACAAATAAGAAAAGCATGAGCAACGTATTTAAGTGCAAATAAAATAATAATGTAGTATACAGCTATTTCGAGGATACACCGGATCACCCTTCGTCAGTGCAAGAGAACTAACAAACCCGAAGTGAAAAGGACGAAATGGGCGTAAATAGAAGAAACAGAGGGGTTTATATAAAGACATGGATTAACAGTTTAGATAAAAGAGCCAATCAGAAAGCAGGGAGAAAGACGATTCAGCCAATCACAAAATGAGAAATAACACACAAGTTTTACGTGTGCCAGAGCACATGACAAAACGAATCAAGGCCAAACAATAATAAATGAGACCCAACAAGACGAAAAATAAGTTCAAAAGACACATTAGAGTCTCAAATGCTAAGAAATAAAACAAAGAAAGTGTAATTTTTTCCCCAGGACATTCTGACAGACCGTGGACAAAAAGGGAGTACTGAAGAAGTCGTTAACTAAATTACTAGAATTTTTCTTGATATGGAAGGCTTCAAAGAAGTCAAGATTATAGATCGACGTGCATTTATGAATGATCCTTGCTGAAGAAAACTCAAAACGGTGGTCAAAATTAAGCAATATTGAGCAATTGAAGATTTATTAAATTACTGTTTTTGACATAGTTTTCATGTTCCTTAATACTAAATTATAGAGTACGCTTAGTTTAACCAATATAAGAAAGACCACACTGGTAAGAAACACTGTAAATGCCCCAACTATTAGACATTTCTAAAGGATCTTTAAGATTAGAAAATCTGAATTTATTAGACGACCAAAACGCAATATTGAATTTGAATTTTTTAAGGATTTTAACAATCTGCTGACTGATTTTAGAAAAAAAATGGTAAAATTATAGAGCTCTTGAAATTCTTTTCAGAAGAAAGTTTAAAAAAATTTTGAATAGTCAGATCAACAATGCTGGGAAAGAATGCATGACCCACAGCAACAGCAAATAATGTATTTTAGAACTGAGCAAATAGCACAGTAGCACAAGCGTTCAAAGCACGATGGACAAACGTATTGAAAGCAGGAATTTTCTGGTTAGATGGATAGTAGAAATTTTTATGCCGAGGCAGAACGATCGAAAAAGATTTACGAAAGACTGTAGTGAGAAATCCATCATCGTTACGGATGACCAACACATCCAAAAACGCAAGACGATTGTTGTTTTTCATTTCATATGTAAACAAAGGATATCCAGTCTTCAAGATTCTTCAAGCAGCTGTATGCTATATTATTATTTTACTTGTACTTAAATACGATGCTCATATTTTTCTTATTCTTTGCACGAAGTGTTTTTAACTTATTAATAATATAGATAGTCTTTATTAGGTCTCCTGGTGAGTCAAATCGAAATGTAAAAGGACAATATCCAGAAAAGCTATTTAACGTTGGGTGTTTTTTTTAATTTATCTTCAAAACACAATAAAGTATCAAAAAGTATTTACACCCTTGAAGCAGTTTTTCATAAACTTATATGACATTTATGTTAAAAGGTAAATATTGTAAAATGGTACCTTCAGTATATAAAATTTTAACGAAAATTTATATTAATATACAAACTATACACTTATAGTAATTATTATATACTTTCTATATACGCTACTTGTATACATATATTTTTAATATTAATAGCAGAAATACCCGTTGTTTTCAAATATAAAACAGTTCAATAAAATAAAAAACTTTCGTTCATTTCCCACAATTTTTAGGGAATGATTTTTGTTCAAAACAGGTGCTTCCTATACTGACTGGTGTTTTCTATGTCTGTACTATTTAATTGAGTGATTTTATGGAAATCGTGCGATGTCGGTTAAGTCGTTCTAGTTTAATTATATGTATCAATTTTACAACAATGGGAGTATTTGTATTCCTTTCAATCCAATAGCATTTTTGGATAACGGGGATATAGGACATATCTGCTATATTCAGCAAATTAAAATAGAAGAATGACGGTATATTTGAAAATAAAGAGAAAATAGAGAGATAAGAGAAGATATCAAAAAGTGCAATCGTTCTTCAGAGGTATTTAATATTTATTGGACCCTATAAATTTGCTATCGTTGGAAATATATGTATCTCAAAATTTCTGCACGTATTAAATGTCTTACATAAAACAATTTATTTCGTATTCATTGGAGGAAAACTGGTCAGTTGAGTAATATTCGAAATCGTGCTTTTGTGTATATTGTGTGTATCAAAAATTTCAATCATTCTTCAGAGCCATTTATTATTTTATGAAACCCATGAAATTGGTATCATTGGAAAGGGGTTTATTATTTTATAGTACCTATATATTTGGCATCGTTGAAAAGATATTTATCCTAGAATATCTCCACGCTTTAAATTTCCTGGACAAAACAATTTATTTCGTTTTCATAAGAGGAAAACTGATCTGTTGAGTAACATTCAAAATCCCCTTTAAGTGTATATTGTGCATCAAAAATTTTAATAGTTCTTCAGAGGCATTTACTATTTTACGGAACTTAAGAATTTGATATCATTAGAAATATATTTATCCCAAAATTATTCCACGCGTTAAGATTCCTACATAAAACAATTTATTTCGATTTTATAAGCGGAAATCTTGTCAGTTGGGTAATATTCGGAATCCCGTTTTAGTGTATATTGGGCATGAAAAATTTCAATCGTTCTTCAGAGTCATTTATTATATTTCGGAACCTATAAATTTGGCGTAGCTCATACACGCTGACATGAAAAATTATTGTTTAAATCGAATAACCCATGCATTTTTCAAAAAATTAAGTCTAATTTACATTTCATTCCAGATTATCTAGCACAATAAGACTTCTGAAATGCTAAAATGAAGCGAATTATAGTTAATTCCCGAATTTTTTTTTCTTCAGACAATTATTTATTTCATTTATTTTGCTTTTGAAAACAAAACCTTTTATATACAATATGCAGATACCGTTTGAATTTCCAACTCAATTATCGTTATTAAAGTTACAAAAAATGTAAAATTTATTTTTAGGTAATGTAAAATTTATTTAATGTAAATTTATGTTATATTTAATGTAAAAATTATTTTTTATTAATGTTAAAAAAGGTCAACAAATTTCTATTTAACTTATTTCTGAGTAAAAATCTTGTATTCAGAACATAATAAACAGTCAGGGAAGTAAATTTCTATACACATTTTATATATAGTAAACAGGAATTTAATCATAGGCGTCGACTTAAAATATTATTGGGGGTTCCGGAAATTTTAAATCGAATGACCCTTACATTTTTCAAAGGACTTAAGTCTAATTTATATTTCATTCAGTCAGATTACCTGCCACAATAAGACGTCTGAAGCAAATTATAGTTAAGTACATGCAGATATTTTTTATCTTTAGATAATTATTTATTTCATTTATTTTGCTTTTGTAGGCGCAGTACAATTACAATACAATATGCAGATACTGTGTGTTCCAACTCAATTAGCTTTATAAAAATAAAAAAAAAGTGTAGAATTTACTTTTAGGTATTTTTACCAATATTAAAAACGTCACCAAATTTCACTCTAAATCATTTCTGAGTTAAAATCTTGTGTTCAGAATAAAATATACAGTCTGAGGGAGAATTTTCTGTACACGCGGCTTTATATAAACAGGGAATGAATAATGAAAAACTTATTAAGAATTAATAACGAAAACAAAATTCATCCATGTATGCGTACATTTTCCGTACTAAATATGCACAAAAATATCAGAGGTTCGAGGAACCCACAACAAAATTATTCGGAGTTCAAAAAGTATCTTGAACTCATGAATGAAGTCAGAGCAGCAGCTCTATCACATTCTCTTGAACCCAAATTTGCCTGCCTCCAAATGTAACTCCCCTTCAACCTATATGCCAGGGAAGGGAGTATGAAAACTCTACAATCTTTTATGGCCTAACAGAACAGAATGCTTAACTCTTGACGAAAATGTTCATGGTTATGAGAACTATGCGGACAGTGCTATTGTTTTTAGAGACCAAAGAAAATTAATATAAATCTGATGCAATTGGTGAGGAGATGAAATAAAACTGATACAATTGCCTTGACTTCAATTCCATTTTGTTCAAAGTGTAGTCACGCAAAACTAAATCGAAATTTATATTCGAATTCCTCTAATAAAATTATCTCTATCTACTAAGTTAGGTGCACATCAAAAAAATTAAATGTTTCGACAAATGCACGTGTGCAAAATTTTTAAAACATCCAGTAACACTATTCATATAACCGTACGAAATAATTGTGCAAAAGGGTATAAAATGCGTAATATTTTCATCGAAAATGATGTATACACACCACTTGTGAGACATGAATTCAAGACATTAAAAATGTAAAAATGCAAGAAAAGTATATCTTATAGGAGGGGGGGGGGGTCTTAATCCAGTAGCTACTAGCCCACACCAGATTTTATTCTCGATTCTTTGATTAACGCCGCTTTCGCGAAACAAAACTCTTGATGGAGAGTGGCATTTCGATGATGCTAAAGTTTTCCCGCCCATAGTTTCGTATAACTTTATACACGTATCTCTATATTCCCTAACCTTGACTTCTAACTCAGTAACGTCACGCTTCAAGTTGCTCTCCCGGTCGAAAAGCAATCCCCTCTCTCTGACCTGCCTCTTGTTTAAGGTACCTTGTATAATGTATATGTTTATCTCTTTAACTGTTGGGGAGGGGGGAGGGAAGCCTCAATTGTTTAAATCAACGTTTTTATCTCTCTTGACAACTCTTGCTCCGATCTTTATTCAATTTTCCCGTTGTCTTTTCTACTTTGCAATGGAGCCACTCATTCTGTTCACGCTGAACTTCGACCCACTTTTGTTGTTTTGCGACTTCTGAGCTCGCAGAACTTGTTAGAAAAGTGAGTACTATATTTAGTGGCCGCTAGCTACGGACACCGCACTTTTTTTTTTTTTTTTTTTTTTTTTTTTTACATGGATAAATAGACTGAAATCGGACCTCCTGAATTCACTCAGCCTCAGTAATAAAACCACTGCAGCCATGCTGAAAACCCAGACCACACGATCAACCCGAAGGCTAATGGTAGCAAGATGTGTGGCCGGTACTGCAGCCATGTGAGGAATTTCCTTGTATTACCTCACAAAGTTATGAGAGAAAATAGGACAAATTCCACAGTAGTGATACAAAAGTTACGTTCTTGTTTTATTTACAGAAAAAAAAACTCTTAAAATAAGTATTTTCAAGATATACCAGTAGAGTCCTCAACCTATTTGTCGTGATGGCCGACTTTTTATATTAAATTTGAAGATATAATACACTATATACTCTGCAATACACAATACGATTATCTGATTTAGCAATTTTTTTATGGTGAAATAAAATTTAGTGAGACTATAATCTTACCAGTACCACCCCCCTCACTTCCAAATGTTGCATGTGTATCCTTTTCTCATAATCCTTAGCTATTTTCTTTGTATCTTCAACCATGTTTAAATTTTTAAAGTTTTTTCGAAAGAGACATCTAGTTAAACCAAAATAGCTGTTGTTATAGTATCAAATAATTTTGTACTGGGTCACTTAAATCTCAACAGTATCTATAAATTAAAAGTCACACATTCATACCTAGTTTATTCAGAATGCCTTTATTTTATTTATTTATTTCAAGATTTATGTGTTGTAAACCTAGCCATTTCTGTTCCATAGATAAAAACTGATACCAATCAAAGTTGGATTTATCAACTGAAAGATAAAGAAGGTCTGCTTCTAAATATATATATACGGGTGGTCAGAATTAAAACACCCCTACTCTGAGCTCTCTATAGATCGAACTACTCAGTGTAAAGGCTCCAAAATTGTTGAACATACTATTCAAGACATGGGGAAAGGGATTACGCGAAAAAAAAAAAATTAGTTCCAGAAACACCGATAGGTGGCGCTGTACAACAGAAAATATGCTGAAAAGACTCAAAATACACATTTGTAACACATTTTATTCGAACGTACCAAACATTCATATCACAAGGACCTTATCGATAGAGTTTTATCCCCTTTTATGCCCAGAACATAGTAGCTGCAAACCAAGGGTTTATGCAAATTTTTGTGCTTACAGTGCGAAATTACAGTTACAATGACAGTTTAAGTTTCTTCACTTTTTTATCTTCTTTTTTTTTCATATCAGCAAATGAAATTAAAAAGGAAAAATTCCATATCGCATGTGTTTGTTTTTTGTGATTATTTTGCGTCTTTTCAGCATATTTTCTGTTGTACAGCGCCACCTATCGGTGTTTCTGGAACTAATTTTTTTCGCGTAATCCCTTTCCCTATGTCTTGAATAGTAGGTTCAACAATTTTGGAGCCTTTACACTGAGTAGTTCGATGTATAGAGAGCTCAGAGTAGGGGTGTTTTAATTCTGACCACCCGGTATATATATATATATATATATATATATATATATATATATATATATATATATATATAAGAAAAAAAGGTTTGAAGGTCCAATGAAAGAAAAGTGAGAAGCTGAAACACACACACACACACATATATATATATATATATATATATATATATATATATATATGTGTGTGTGTGCAATATCGATATAAATGATGAGTGATTAGTAGTGACGATATAGTGATTTTTGCAATATCGATATAAATGATCTGTTTTGCATATTAATGGAGATGTATGAAAAGTATGAGATGCAAACCTCATTAAAATACATATTTACATGTGTCTGATCGAAATGGTCTTGTTTGAAACTGTGCTTTATGATGGAACTGAATTTTATAAACAGTGTAATGGCAGTCCAATGGGAGGGGCTTGCTCCTCTATTCTTGCCGATATATACTTGAACAAATACGAAGAGGGAACTCATATATTAAATGAGATTGTATATATTCGTTATGGGGATGACATATTATATGCATGCCACGCTGACCGGGAACACTTGGATTTTACCTTTTTCCCATCAAATTTGACATTGACAGAAACTTCCCGTAACATAGATAATAGTATTAATTTTTTAGATTTAACTATATATAAACAATCTAATGGTAAAGTAAGTTTTAAATTATATGATAAAAGAAATGACTTTAATTTTAAAATAAATTACGTAATTAATTGGCATTTTTGTCTGCATCGTAATGTTTTTAGAAACATTATTATAAATTTTTTAACAAGAAGCAAACGTTTAAATAGCAGTGCAGAAAATCGTTTTTTAAGTGATCTGGGCTATCTAAATGAAGCAATTGCAATGGGTTACCCTCTACGTTTTCTTAGTGACATATTATGTAAATTTTTCAGCATAACCGTAACTGAGAGTTACAACTTGTATTTAAATGGGAGTACACTCAGTCTGATCTGAAGATGCGCAGCATTGCGGATGTCTTTGTTTAACAGTCTGATGGAGATCAATTTGTACAAAGTATGTGTCTATTACTTTTTGGAGGTTAGAGTGGTGAAGTGTATGCGGGGCTTGTTTATCTTGATATTGGTATAAGATATTTGATATTTACAATGTATTTTGAGTTTCTGTTTGGATGTTGTAAATCTCGTTATTAAGGTTTAGGTGTAAAGTCAGTATTGGTCTTTCAACTTTTATACATTTTTAGTTTTAGTATATGTACTAGGTTTGCGACATTGTATCCGCTTCCGGGAGTGTCGTCATGACATGAAGCTGGCTAAACCGAGAAGTGGGGGTCACAATCTCCACCGCCGAAATTTTGATACATTGTCATTCTTCAATTTTCTATTTCTTTTGTAGTATATATATATATACACTCAAACCCATCTTTGTGCGGTGGATAGGGATCGCATAAAAGAAAACGCATAAAAAAATCGCACAAAACTTCACGAGTAGCTATAAAAAAATAGGTTTCGCAACACAATTAAAAAGTATTTTTTTATGCGGTGAATAGGGACCGCATAAAAAAAGTCTCACGTAGAAAATAACTCAAAACCTTACGAAATAACTAGGAATTGCTTTTTTAAACGAAATCAAGACACGAGGCTTGGCAGCTACTTGGAATCTCGCAAAACCTTTTGGAATCTGATTTAGAAAATACACATGCGAACATTTTTAAATATTTTATTTACATATGCACTTATTTCACACATACAAAACTTTTCAAAACGTTTAACCATTATCCTTCGTAGTCTGACAATACGCGAACTTTCTTGTGGTAAACTGGTTCAAAATCGCTTTCGTCACTTGAAGATACTACCTCGCACTCGTTTAGAGTTGACTTTTTTTCAGTTACCATGTAGTCGGTGATCAGTTTTTGCGACGACTGTTGTTTCACTAGACGCTTGTATATGTCTCGGTAGCCAGATATACAAGATTGAAGCTCCTTTAGGAATTTTGAAGTTCTTTCAGAATTGGCATCGAAAAACTAAATGGCCGATCAAACCTACTAATTTTATTTTATTGATAACTTCGTCAATTATGTTCCAATTTAATTGAAATTTTCATATACCGCACAAAAAAAATCGCACAAAAAAGACCGCACAAAAACAGGTTTGAGTGCATATGTATGCTTCCATATATATATATATATATATATATATATTCCATCTGCTTTAGAGTACCTAGGGATGCCATCTTCTCTAGAATGGCCTTTTAAGGTAACACCTATAAAGAATTGTTTCAACTATTTATTTATCTATAAAAATGTAATTTCCACAAATTTTATAAAATGTAACATATATTTTCTCTCATAATACATATATTTTTCTCTTACAACGATACTCAAACTTATTTCTGTACTACAACTACACTACTTGTTCATATGCCGTGTTCATGCGGAGTACGATCACGTTAAACATGTGGGTCCGTAAGTCCTTCCGAGAGGTTGGTGGTAGGGGAAGGAGGGTACGGTCCCTGTGGATGCCTCCCCCACTGGGTTCCGGTCTAAATTGGGTGGCACTTCCCGGCCGTCCATACAGTTACCTTACACCTTTCTGGTAAGTCGGACGGTCTGGGTCTCAAAAACAAAAACTACTTGTTCATATAACTCACAGTAAAGGCATAGTGTAATTTAATATTTTAATCATAGTTGGTAAAAAATTAAATTTTAAGATGTAAATAAATTATTAAATATGAAACAAATATACCAATCTTCAGTACATAATATAAAATGACATATTGAGGGTATCAACATAAATGGTAAAACATGCCACTCTATTGAAATGTTAGTCCACAAAACTTTATATTTAAATATAAATGTGCACGTTTCTGTATTTCATCTTAAAACACTGATCTACACTTCCCGAAAAAACTAATTTTTCTCTATTTTTTAAAAATATTTTGAAAAGTCTTGAGAAAATTATTTTTATGGTAATGAACAATCTATTTTGTTTATTGCAAACGAAAATATTTACCACAATCGTGTTTGGGTTTTGTAGCTTTAAAAATATAGATCTGTGTCTCCCGTGTAAGAAAGGTAGCAGTGCTACTCTTCCGAAAACTACCTAATTTGAAATTCTCATTTGATTCTATTTCATGATACTGCCAAATTTTAACTGTATTGATACCTTGTTATATGATTGTTTATTTTTCACGTCACACAAAATCATCTAGGATAAAAAAAAAATCAGTATTACACACCAATATTTATACTGGGAGCTTACAATATTGGATATTTAAAAACATTTAATTTAGTTATGGGTTTTCTTGTTTTCATTATAAATTTTATATAAGCTGGCTTTATTAATGCTTTACCATTACACTGAAACTGTCAAGTGAATCTAAAACAATTGTGGAGTTGCATTTAGTCCTTGTGTATCTGCAAAAAATAAATTGGAAAATAAACATAAACATGTGGTTCCGCACTATTTATTATGGGTTCTGTATGCATTGCATATGTTATTATTAGATTATTTTGGTTAAACTGTTAACCGTTTAATAATATCACCAAAGCAGCAAATTAAGGGGGTAAGCCAAAATACATCAATTTTTTCACTACGAAACCAAGGACCATCCATGAAATTTTAAATCAAATTTTAAAGCATGGTGGTATGGACTGATGGACTGACACAAATACCTCATTAATAGAGTACCAATTTTTAAAGATGGAACCCTAAAACGCAAAATTTTATTTTATTTTAATACTATAAAGTTTTCTCTTTATTGGTGATTAGAATAAAGCTGTGGACAGAATCCTCCACAAAAACGTTCTCGTCACGCCGATACACAAAAACTCAACCGCTGTACCACGAATGGCGTTGCAATTTTGTTTTATTTTAAATATATAATGTTTTCTCTGCATTGACGATTAAAATAAATCTGAGGATAGAACCTTCCACAAAAACATTCACATCACGACAACACTCTACCTCTCTGCTACGAATGATGTTGCAATATCATTTTATTTTAACTACATAAAATTTTCTCTGGACAGGGGATTTGAATAAAAGTGAGGACAGAAACCTCCACATCACGCATGGGAATTATATTTAATTTTAACAATATAATGTTTTCTCTGGATTGGCGATTAGATTAAATTAGACAGAACCCTCCGCAAAAACGTTCTCATCACGCTGGTACCCCAACACTCTACCGCTGTGCTACGAATGGCGCTGCAATTTTATTCAATTTTAACAATATAGTGATTTCTCTGAATTGACAAGTAAAATAAATTTGAGGACAGAACCGTCCGCAAAAACATTGCCATCACGACGGTACGCAAGCACTCTACCGCTACGCTAGGAATGACCTTGCAATGTTATTTTATTTTAAATATATAAAGTTTTCTCTAAATTAGCGATTAGAATAAATCTGATTACAAAATCTTCCACATCACGCTGTTACCGTGGCACTCTACTGCTTTGCTAGGGCTGCCATGGAAATTATATTTAATTTTAACAATATGTTTTCTCAGGATTAGCGATTAGAACCCTCCACAAAAACAGCCACTTCATTCTGTTACCGCAGCATTGTACCACTGTGCTTCGAATTGCGTAGCAATATTACTTTATTTTAGCTGTATGAATTTTTTTCTGGTTTGGCGATTAGAATAAATCTCAGGACAGAACCCTCCACGAAAACTTTCACTTCACGCTGTTACAGCGCCTCTCTACCGCTGTGTTTCGAATGTCGTAATTTCATTTTATTTATATAATGTAAAATTTTTTCTGGTTTGGCGATTAGAATGATTACAGGACTGAACCCTCCACAATAAAGTTCATTTCACGATGTTTTCGCAACAGTCTACCACTGTGCTATGAATGGCGTTGCAATTTAATTTTATTTTAACTATATAAAGTTTTCTCTGGAATTGAGATTAGAATAAATCTCAGGACATAACCCTCCACAAAAACGTCTACTTCACTCTGTTACTGCAACACTCTACCGCTGTGCTAAGAATGTCGTTGCAATTTCATTTTATTTTAATAATATAAAAAATTTCTCTGCATTGGCGATTGGAATAAATCTGAAGACAGAACTTTCCACAAAAATTTTCGATTCACGCGGTACTCTACCGCTGTGCTACGAATGGCGTTGCAATTTTATTGTATTTTATTAATATAAAAATTTTCTCTGCCTTTGAGATAAGAGTAAACGTGAAGACAGAACCCTCCACAAAAATATTCACTTCATGCTGTTACCGAGGCATTCCTCGAATGTCGTTGCAATTTTATTAATGTAAAGATTTCTCTGGATTGGCGATTAGAATGAATCTGAATGACAGAACTTTCCTTGGAAAAGTTCACTTCAAGCTGTTACCACGTCACTCTACCGCTCGGCTACGAATGACGTTGCGCTGTCATTTTATTTTAACTATATAAAGTTTTCTATGGAATTGCGATTAGAATAAATCTGAGGAAAGAACCCTCCACCAAAACGTTCACTTCACATTGTTAGCGCTGCGCTCTACCGTTGTGCATCGATTGACTTTACAATTTTTTTTATTTTAACTATATACTCTTTTATCTTGATTGGCGATTTGACTAAATGAATAAATTTTCTCTGAATCAGCGAAATCTGAGGACAGAACCCTCCACAAAATCTTTCACTTCACGCTGTTACTGCAGAGCTACGAATGGCGTTGCAATTTCATTTTATTACAACTAAATAAAGTTTTCTCTAGATTGGCGGCAAGAATAAATTTGACGACAGAACTCTTCTATGGAATTGCGTTTCTGTTTGGATGTTGTAAATCTCGTTGTTTAGGTTTAGGTGTAAAGTCAGTATTGGTCTTTCAACTTTTATACATTTTTAGTTTTAGTATATGTACTAGGTTTGCGACATTGTATCCGCTTCCGGGAGTGTCGTCATGACATGAAGCTAGCTAAACCGAGAAGTGGGGGTCACAATCCCCCCCCCGGCGAAATTTTGATACATTGTCATTCTTCATTTTTCTATTTCTTTTGTAGTATATATATATATATATATATACACTCAAACCCATCTTTGTGCGGTGGATAGGGATCGCATAAAAGAAAACGCATAAAAAAATCGCACAAAACTTCACGAGTAGCTATAAAAAAATAGGTTTCGCAACACAATTAAAAAGTATTTTTTTATGCGGTGAATAGGGACCGCATAAAAAAAGTCTCACGTAGAAAATAACTCAAAACCTTACGAAATAACTAGGAATTGCTTTTTTAAACGAAATCAAGACACGAGGCTTGGCAGCTACTTGGAATCTCGCCAAACCTTTTGGAATCTGATTTAGAAAATACACATGCGAACATTTTTAAATATTTTATTTACATATGCACTTATTTCACACATACAAAACTTTTCAAAACGTTTAACCATTATCCTTCGTAGTCTGACAATACGCGAACTTTCTTGTGGTAAACTGGTTCAAAATCGCTTTCGTCACTTGAAGATACTACCTCGCACTCGTTTAGAGTTGACTTTTTTTCAGTTACCATGTAGTCGGTGATCAGTTTTTGCGACGACTGTTGTTTCACTAGACGCTTGTATATGTCTCGGTAGCCAGATATACAAGATTGAAGCTCCTTTAGGAATTTTGAAGTTCTTTCAGAATTGGCATCGAAAAACTAAATGGCCGATCAAACCTACTAATTTTTTTTTATTGATAACTTCGTCAATTATGTTCCAATTTAATTGAAATTTTCATACACCGCACAAAAAAAATCGCACAAAAAAAGACCGCACAAAAACAGGTTTGAGTGCATATGTATGCTTCTATATATATATATATATATATTCCATCTGCTTTAGAGTACCTAGGGATGCCATCTTCTCTAGAATGGCCTTTTAAGGTAACACCTATAAAGAATTGTTTCAACTATTTATTTATCTATAAAAATGTAATTTCCACAAATTTTATAAAATGTAACATATATTTTCTCTCATAATACATATATTTTTCTCTTACAACGATACTCAAACTTATTTCTGTACTACAACTACACTACTTGTTCATATAACTCACAGTAAAGGCATAGTGTAATTTAATATTTTAATCATAGTTGGTAAAAAATTAAATTTTAAGATGTAAATAAATTATTAAATATGAAACAAATATACCAATCTTCAGTACATAATATAAAATGACATATTGAACGTATCAACATAAATGGTAAAACATGCCACTCTATTGAAATGTTAGTCCACAAAACTTTATATTTAAATATAAATGTGCACGTTTCTGTATTTCATCTTAAAACACTGATCTACACTTCCCGAAAAAACTAATTTTTCTCTATTTTTTAAAAACATTTTGAAAAGTCTTGAGAAAATTATTTTTATGGTAATGAACAATCTATTTTGTTTATTGCAAACGAAAATATTCACCACAATCGTGTTTGGGTTTTGTAGCTTTAAAAATATAGATGTGTCTCCCGTGTAAGAAAGGTAGCAGTGCTACTCTTCCGAAAACTACCTAATTTGAAATTCGCATTTGATTCTATTTCATGATACTGCCAAATTTTAACTGTATTGATACCTTGTTATATGATTGTTTATTTTTCACGTCACACAAAATCATCTAGGATAAAAAAAAAATCAGTATTACACACCAATATTTATACTGGGAGCTTACAATATTGGATATTTAAAAACATTTAATTTAGTTATAGGTTTTCTTGTTTTCATTATAAATTTTATATAAGCTGGCTTTATTAATGCTTTACCATTACACTGAAACTGTCAAGTGAATCTAAAACAATTGTGGGGTTGCATTTAGTCCTTGTGTATCTGCAAAAAATAAATTGGAAAATAAACATAAACATGTGGTTCCGCACTATTTATTATGGGTTCTGTATGCATTGCATATGTTATTATTAGATTATTTTGGTTAAACTGTTAACCGTTTAATAATATCACCAAAGCAGCAAATTTAGGGGGTAAGCCAAAATACATCAATTTTTTCACTACGAAACCAAGGACCATCCATGAAATTTTAAATCAAATTTTAAAGCATGGTGGTATGGACTGACACAAATACCTCATTAATAGAGTACCAATTTTTAAAGATGGAACCCTAAAACGCAAAATTTTATTTTATTTTAATACTATAAAGTTTTCTCTTTATTGGTGATTAGAATAAAGCTGTGGACAGAATCCTCCACAAAAACGTTCTCGTCACGCCGATACACAAAAACTCAACCGCTGTACCACGAATGGCGTTGCAATTTTGTTTTATTTTAAATATATAATGTTTTCTCTGCATTGACGATTAAAATAAATCTGAGGATAGAACCTTCCACAAAAACATTCACATCACGACAACACTCTACCTCTCTGCTACGAATGATGTTGCAATATCATTTTATTTTAACTACATAAAATTTTCTCTGGACAGGTGATTTGAATAAAAGTGAGGACAGAAACCTCCACATCACGCATGGGAATTATATTTAATTTTAACAATATAATGTTTTCTCTGAATTGGCGATTAGATTAAATCTGGGGACAGAACCCTCCGCAAAAACGTTCTCATCACGCTGGTACCCCAACACTCTACCGCTGTGCTACGAATGGCGCTGCAATTTTATTCAATTTTAACAATATAGTGATTTCTCTGAATTGACAAGTAAAATAAATTTGAGGACAGAACCGTCCGCAAAAACATTGCCATCACGACGGTACGCAAGCACTCTACCGCTACGCTAGGAATGACCTTGCAATGTTATTTTATTTTAAATATATAAAGTTTTCTCTAAATTAGCGATTAGAATAAATCTGATTACAAAATCTTCCACATCACGCTGTTACCGCGGCACTCTACTGCTTTGCTAGGGCTGCCATGGAAATTATATTTAATTTTAACAATATGTTTTCTCAGGATTAGCGATTAGAACCCTCCACAAAAACAGCCACTTCATTCTGTTACCGCAGCATTGTACCACTGTGCTTCGAATTGCGTAGCAATATTACTTTATTTTAGCTGTATGAATTTTTTCTGGTTTGGCGATTAGAATAAATCTCAGGACAGAACCCTCCACGAAAACGTTCACTTCACGCTGTTACAGCGCCTCTCTACCGCTGTGTTTCGAATGTCGTAATTTCATTTTATTTAAATAATGTAAAAATTTTTCTGGTTTGGCGATTAGAATGATTACAGGACTGAACCCTCCACAATAAAGTTCATTTCACGATGTTTTCGCAGCAGTCTACCACTGTGCTATGAATGGCGTTGCAATTTAATTTTATTTTAACTATATAAAGTTTTCTCTGGAATTGAGATTAGAATAAATCTCAGGACATAACCCTCCACAAAAACGTCTACTTCACTCTGTTACTGCAACACTCTACCGCTGTGCTAAGAATGTCGTTGCAATTTCATTTTATTTTAATAATATAAAAAATTTCTCTGCATTGGCGATTGGATTAAATCTGAAGACAGAACTTTCCACAAAAATTTTCGATTCACGCGGTACTCTACCGCTGTGCTACGAATGGCGTTGCAATTTTATTGTATTTTATTAATATAAAAATTTTCTCTGCATTTGAGATAAGAGTAAACGTGAAGACAGAACCCTCCACAAAAATATTCACTTCATGCTGTTACCGAGGCATTCCGCGAATGTCGTTGCAATTTTATTAATGTAAAGATTTCTCTGGATTGGCGATTAGAATGAATCTGAATGACAGAACTTTCCTTGGAAAAGTTCACTTCAAGCTGTTACCACGTCACTCTACTGCTCTGCTGCGAATGACGTTGCACTGTCATTTTATTTTAACTATATAAAGTTTTCTATGGAATTGCGATTAGAATAAATCTGAGGAAAGAACCCTCCACCAAAACGTTCACTTCACATTGTTAGCGCTGCGCTCTACCGTTGTGCATCGAATGACTTTACAATTTTTTTTATTTTAACTATATACTCTTTTATCTTGATTGGCGATTTGACTAAATGAATAAATTTTCTCTGAATTGGCGAAATCTGAGGACAGAACCCTCCACAAAATCTTTCACTTCACGCTGTTACTGCAGAGCTACGAATGGCGTTGCAATTTCATTTTATTACAACTAAATAAAGTTTTCTCTAGATTGGCGGCAAGAATAAATTTGACGACAGAACTCTTCTATGGAATTGCGTTTCTGTTTGGATGTTGTAAATCTCGTTGTTTAGGTTTAGGTGTAAAGTCAGTATTGGTCTTTCAACTTTTATACATTTTTAGTTTTAGTATATGTACTAGGTTTGCGACATTGTATCCGCTTCCGGGAGTGTCGTCATGACATGAAGCTAGCTAAACCGAGAAGTGGGGGTCACAATCCCCCCCCGGCGAAATTTTGATACATTGTCATTCTTCAATTTTCTATTTCTTTTGTAGTATATATATATATATATATACACTCAAACCTATTTTTGTGCGGTGGATAGGGACCGCATAAAAAAAGTCTCACGTAGAAAATAACTCAAAACCTTACGAAATAACTAGGAATTGCTTTTTTAAACGAAATCAAGACACGAGGCTTGGCAGCTACTTGGAATCTCGCCAAACCTTTTGGAATCTGATTTAGAAAATACACATGCGAACATTTTTAAATATTTTATTTACATATGCACTTATTTCACACATACAAAACTTTTCAAAACGTTTAACCATTATCCTTCGTAGTCTGACAATACGCGAACTTTCTTGTGGTAAACTGGTTCAAAATCGCTTTCGTCACTTGAAGATACTACCTCGCACTCGTTTAGAGTTGACTTTTTTTCAGTTACCATGTAGTCGGTGATCAGTTTTTGCGACGACTGTTGTTTCACTAGACGCTTGTATATGTCTCGGTAGCCAGATATACAAGATTGAAGCTCCTTTAGGAATTTTGAAGTTCTTTCAGAATTGGCATCGAAAAACTAAATGGCCGATCAAACCTACTAATTTTTTTTTATTGATAACTTCGTCAATTATGTTCCAATTTAATTGAAATTTTCATACACCGCACAAAAAAAATCGCACAAAAAAAGACCGCACAAAAACAGGTTTGAGTGCATATGTATGCTTCTATATATATATATATATATATTCCATCTGCTTTAGAGTACCTAGGGATGCCATCTTCTCTAGAATGGCCTTTTAAGGTAACACCTATAAAGAATTGTTTCAACTATTTATTTATCTATAAAAATGTAATTTCCACAAATTTTATAAAATGTAACATATATTTTCTCTCATAATACATATATTTTTCTCTTACAACGATACTCAAACTTATTTCTGTACTACAACTACACTACTTGTTCATATAACTCACAGTAAAGGCATAGTGTAATTTAATATTTTAATCATAGTTGGTAAAAAATTAAATTTTAAGATGTAAATAAATTATTAAATATGAAACAAATATACCAATCTTCAGTACATAATATAAAATGACATATTGAACGTATCAACATAAATGGTAAAACATGCCACTCTATTGAAATGTTAGTCCACAAAACTTTATATTTATATATAAATGTGCACGTTTCTGTATTTCATCTTAAAACACTGATCTACACTTCCCGAAAAAACTAATTTTTCTCTATTTTTTAAAAACATTTTGAAAAGTCTTGAGAAAATTATTTTTATGGTAATGAACAATCTATTTTGTTTATTGCAAACGAAAATATTCACCACAATCGTGTTTGAGTTTTGTAGCTTTAAAAATATAGATGTGTCTCCCGTGTAAGAAAGGTAGCAGTGCTACTCTTCCGAAAACTACCTAATTTGAAATTCGCATTTGATTCTATTTCATGATACTGCCAAATTTTAACTGTATTGATACCTTGTTATATGATTGTTTATTTTTCACGTCACACAAAATCATCTAGGATAAAAAAAAAATCAGTATTACACACCAATATTTATACAGGGAGCTTACAATATTGGATATTTAAAAACATTTAATTTAGTTATGGGTTTTCTTGTTTACATTATAAATTTTATATAAGCTGGCTTTATTAATGCTTTACCATTACACTGAAACTGTCAAGTGAATCTAAAACAATTGTGGAGTTGCATTTAGTCCTTGTGTATCTGCAAAACATAAATTGGAAAATAAACATAAACATGTGGTTCCGCACTATTTATTATGGGTTCTGTATGCATAGCATATATTATTATTAGATTATTTTGGTTAAACTGTTAACCGTTTAATAATATCACCAAAGCAGCAAATTTAGGGGGTAAGCCAAAATACATCAATTTTTTCACTACGAAACCAAGGACCATCCATGAAATTTTAAATCAAATTTTAAAGCATGGTGGTATGGACTGATGGACTGACACAAATACCTCATTAATAGAGTACCAATTTTTAAAGATGGAACCCTAAAACGCAAAATTTTATTTTATTTTAATACTATAAAGTTTTCTCTTTATTGGTGATTAGAATAAAGCTGTGGACAGAATCCTCCACAAAAACGTTCTCGTCACGCCGGTACACAAAAACTCAACCGCTGTACCACGAATGGCGTTGCAATTTTGTTTTATTTTAAATATATAATGTTTTCTCTGCATTGACGATTAAAATAAATCTGAGGATAGAACCTTCCACAAAAACATTCACATCACGACAACACTCTACCTCTCTGCTACGAATGATGTTGCAATATCATTTTATTTTAACTACATAAAATTTTCTCTGGACAGGTGATTTGAATAAAAGTGAGGACAGAAACCTCCACATCACGCATGGGAATTATATTTAATTTTAACAATATAATGTTTTCTCTGAATTGGCGATTAGATTAAATCTGGGGACAGAACCCTCCGCAAAAACGTTCTCATCACGCTGGTACCCCAACACTCTACCGCTGTGCTACGAATGGCGCTGCAATTTTATTCAATTTTAACAATATAGTGATTTCTCTGAATTGACAAGTAAAATAAATTTGAGGACAGAACCGTCCGCAAAAACATTGCCATCACGACGGTACGCAAGCACTCTACCGCTACGCTAGGAATGACCTTGCAACGTTATTTTATTTTAAATATATAAAGTTTTCTCTAAATTAGCGATTAGAATAAATCTGATTACAAAATCTTCCACATCACGCTGTTACCGCGGCACTCTACTGCTTTGCTAGGGCTGCCATGGAAATTATATTTAATTTTAACAATATGTAATAATAATTTAACAATATGTAATAACAATATGTAATAATAATAATATTTAATTAACAATATGTAATAATAATAATAATTTAATTTTAACAATATTATATTTAATTTTAACAATATAATGTTTTCTCAGGATTAGCGATTAGAACCCTCCACAAAAACAGCCACTTCATTCTGTTACCGCAGCATTATACCACTGTGCTTCGAATTGCGTAGCAATATTACTTTATTTTAGCTATATGAAGTTTTTTCTGGTTTAGCGATTAGAATAAATCTCAGGACAGAACCCTCCACGAAAACGTTCACTTCACGCTGTTACAGCGCCTCTCTACCGCTGTGTTTCGAATGTCGTTGTAATTTCATTTTATTTTAATAATGTAAAATTTTCTCTGGTTTGGCGATTAGAATGAATTACAGGACTGAACCCTCCACAATAAAGTTCATTTCACGATGTTTTCGCAGCAGTCTATCACTGTGCTATGAATGGCGTTGCAATTTAATTTTATTTTAACTATATAAAGTTTTCTCTGGAATTGCGATTAGAATAAATCTCAGGACATAACCCTCTACAAAAACGTCTACTTCACTCTGTTACTGCAACACTCTACCGCTGTGCTAAGAATGTCGTTGCAATTTCATTTTATTTTAATAATATAAAAAATTTCTCTGCATTGGTGATTGGAATAAATCTGAAGACAGAACGTTCCACAAAAATTTTCGATTCACGCGGCACTCTACCGCTGTGCTACGAATGGCGTTGCAATTTTATTGTATTTTATTAATATAAAAATTTTCTCTGCATTTGAGATAAGAGTAAACGTGAAGACAGAACCCTCCACAAAAATATTCACTTCATGCTGTTACCGAGGCATTCCGCGAATGTTGTTGCAATTTTATTTTATTAATGTAAAGATTTCTCTGGATTGGCGATTAGAATGAATCTGAATGACAGAACCTTCCTCGGAAAAGTTCACTTCAAGCTGTTACCACGTCACTTTACCGCTCTGCTACGAAAGACGTTGCACTTTCATTTTATTTTAACTATATAAAGTTTTCTATGGAATTGCGATTAGAATAAATCTGAGGAAAGAACCCGCCACCAAAACGTTCACTTCGCATTGTTAGCGCTGCGCTCTACCGTTGTGCAACGAATGACTTTAAAATTTTTTTTATTTTAACTATATACTCTTGTATCTTGATTGGAGATTAGACTAGATGAATAAATTTTCTCTGAATTGGCGAAATCTGAGGACAGAACCCTTCACAAAATCTTTCACTTCACGCTGTTACCGCGGCATTCTACCGCAATTAAATTTCAATTTACAATATAAAATTTTCTTGGAATTGGCGAATAGAATAAGTATAAGAACACGACCCTCCACAAAAACGTCCACTTCACGCTATTACTGCAGAGCTACGAATGGCGTTGAAATTTCATTTTATTACAACTAAATAAAGTTTTCTCTAGATTGGCGGTAAGAATAAATTTGACGACAGAACTCTCTACAAAAACGTTCACTTCATGCGGCACTCTACCGCTGTGCTAGAAATGACGTTTCAATTTTATTTCAGTTTAACTTTATACAGTTTTATACGGATTGTTAAATAGAATAATTCTGACAGCAGAACCCTCCCCAAAAACGTTCACTTCATGCCGTTATCATGGCATGCTACTGCTGTTCTAGGAATGGCGTTGCAATTTTATTTTGTTTTAACTGTATTAAATTTTCTCTGAATTGGCGATAAGAATAAATCTGAGGATAGAACCTTCCACAGAAACTTCATTTCACGCCGGTACCTCAGCACTCTACCGAACTTCATTTCACGCCGGTACCTCAGCACTCTACCGAACTTCATTTCACGCCGGTACCTCAGCACTCTACCCCTTTCCTACGAATGGCGTTGCAGTTCCATTTTATTTTAAATATATAAAGTTTTCTCTGAATTGGAGATTAGAATAAATCTGAGGACAAAAACCTTTCAGTTCACGCCGGTAACGCGGCACTCTACCGCTGTGCTAAGAATAGTGTTGCAAATTTATTTTATTTTAATAATATAAAATTTTCTCTGGATTGGCGCTTAGAATGAAACTAAGGACATTACCCTCCCCGAACACGTCCACGTCGTGCTGTCACCGTGGTACTCTACCGCTGATCAGCGAATGACGTTGCAATTTTGTTTTAACAATATAAATTTTCTCTGGCTTGACGATTAGAATAAATCTGAGGATACGGAACCCTCCACAATAGAGTTCACTTCACGCTGTTACCGCGGCACTCTTCCGTTGTGCTGCAAATGGCGTCGCAATTTTGTTTTATTTTCGCAATATAACGTTTTGCCTGGATTTGCGATTAGAATAAATCTGGGGCAGAACCCACAATATGTATTACCCTGAGAACGGTGTTTATTTATTATTTGAAACAGCAATCGAATTGCGTTTGAAGTGAGGTCTAAACTCGCCGTCAACAGATCTGTGAATTCAATGGACAACTCTTTAACCACCAAACCATTTGAATTACGAAAAATCCTGAAACTAGGAACTCTTTAAATTTGCTTTATGGAAAAATAAAAAAAGTGCCAGGATGTCCTGGAATGCTATATTTTAGTTTATAATTATATATAGAGGACAAAATCAGATGCTATATCGAATTTTCATTATACTTTATAATAGAAAATTGCAAAGATTCATAAGATTTTGACCTCTTATATATAAAATTCGAAATTTAAATGTAGCATTCAAGAACTTCCTAGCTCCTTTCCCCCCTTTTAATAATCAGCAATTTCCACTCGTGAAAAGCTCAATTATCATCTGATTTGAACTAAAACTAATATCTATATGTTTAAAAAGTTTTTTTTTTGCTATTCAATTTCTGAGGATCTATCAAAAATATTTTCAACATTAAATTTTTGTTTGATAGCTTATACTTTCCGGATGAGCAGATGATATAGAATTGGCCACGATTAGCAGGAGATCGGACCTGGTTTAAATATTGGCCTTAATCGACATATTCAAGAGCATGCCAAGTTCTTTAAGTGACCCATATTTTTAGTAAAACCTGGATTTTCAAATGTTTTGTTACTTTTATATCAAGTATTTAAATTTTTAAATTTTACTATTTACTGATGCGTAATCTGTATATTTTTTAATTAAAAATATAAATGAAAAATAAGACATTTACAAAACATTATGAATTTATTTAAAATATTACATAAGTTTAAATTTTAGGCATTGATAGAAGTATTTGTATTGACATTTAAATGGTGCCATAAATTTCATTAAAGTGGGCTTTTGAACCGCTTCAAGAACCTATAAGCGATTTAACTGCCAGGAATACAAGGTGTCCGTTGAGGGGGCCCAATAGTTAAGACACGGGAATTGCTTTCGGAAGACCCGAGTTTGATTCCCGGCTGTGCCCAAACTATCCCTGTGTTAACGCGGACTACTGGCACGTTACAACAATCTGTAGGTTCGAAAGTCCTTCCGATAAGTTGGTGGTAGAGCACGGAAGTATGGTCCCTGTGGATGCTTCTCACACTGAGATCCAATTTAAATTGAGTGGCACTGTCTCGGCCGTCTAAACAGATACTTTACATCTTTGGGTGGGTTGGACGATCTAGGTTGAAAGAAAGAAAGGTGCCCGGTGAAGGTACAATTTATTTATATGCATCGTTGCTCTATTTTTTGAACTATTAAGATGATTTTTTTTTTATCCCTAAATTCTCCTCTCATTCAGATTTAAGATCGAAATGCCACTTATGATCAAATCCTCTTCCTCCTCATTCTCATGCATCTTTGACACAGGATTGCATCTTGTTCATCATAGTTATCAGTTAATTGAAATCGCTGCCATAAATCAAATGCTGATGAGAGAATTGCAATTTCATTGTTATTCAAACCTGAGTCATTCATTGTTGCTCACCTACAGGGTTAAATTACTTGTTTACCATTAAAATAACATTTGTAATTTCTAATGGCAAACGAGTAGACGAAATAGGGATTGGATGTTTCAAGATTATAACCCTCTACATTGGATAATAAGAGTCCCATTGTGTCTACGTTGGCTAAATGACTTAAAGCACTGAGAACAATTTGACCGTTGACCGACCTTGCCGTTATCTTGGCTATGCCTGAACACCGAGATTATTAGCCTTCCTTCTGTGTTCAATGTCGACCTTACAAATTACTGAAACAAAAATGAAATTGATATTTTGTGAAATACATTAAAGACAATACTACAAAACAGACATTTAATCTGTAATGTAGAAAAGTGCCACTCTTTAATATATTTACATTTGCAGCATTGTATAGTAAAAAGTATTTTGCACAGTAAGAACAACAAATTCCTGATGCACGAATTCCTGAGTTTGTGCTGCTCTAGTCATCCTTATTCTAAAATCACAACTAATTCTGGAAACATGACGACAACTTTCACAAAAGGAGTCCAAGAACCATAACCTCAGATTTCTTTCGAAGATCTGAAATAAAAACTTTTGATTAAACATCATCTTAGAATATACTCGTATTTCCAAATAAAGTATGATTTAAAAAATTATTAAATATGAAATATGTTCCAGTTTATAATCTACATCAGTTATGATCAAATGACGATCGATGGAAAACGTAAACTGGGATTCGATAATATAACTAATGTTTAGAATTAACTGCATAATATCAGACTATTTTCTTTGTTCAATCTTTAAGTACTAAACAATATTCCGGTTATAGATTGTTTCTTTATTTCTTAGCCTCTATCGAAGTATGTTATTAAATTGTCATGACGTCATTAAAAAGTTCGCAATATATCAATTAACTTAAAACAGCATAGAACAATATTACATAACATGAAACATTAAAGAGTTTTATTAATTTGTCTATACTTAAAGATGTAATGTCGCTGTATCGTAATTTTCAGTGGAACAAAATATTGTGGATTCTACACTATCCACAGAGACGACACTAGATGTTTATATTATCACTCGAAAATTTTAGGTATATCTTCCTCTAAATGCATATCAGTTAGCTTCGATAGCTCAATTTCTCTGATCAAATCCTATAATCTGCTAAATAAAAGATTTGGCTACCCTGTTAGGAATTTTATTTTAACGTATGTGTTAGAATTTAAGCCTATAAATAACATTAATATTAATTACTGGTGTGAAACAAAATAAGTACAATATAAAAGGATTGAATATTATAGATAACAAATTCAGGAAGATATCCTTGTCTTGCAATATACCAAAAATTGTGTCAGAGCAATAAATTATTAACACTAACAATCTTACTTGTATATTGACTGCCCCAAAGAATGGTTTTGCTTTTATATGCATCTAATTTAACTGACGTTTTCACTTAACCTTTTCACTTTTTAAGTAACATCTACAATAGTTCTACACGGTTTAAGATTTTAGGCTCTAGCTCGAAGGAATTTTGTGCTTTTTAACACTTTACAACAAAGTTGAAAAGTGTTTAAGACTTTTTAACACTTTACAACAAAGTTGAAAAGTGTTCATGACTTTTTAACACTTTACAACAAAGTTGAAAAGTGTTTATGACTTTGTTCATTTTGTCTGTCTGTCTGTCTGTCCGTTAGCACGATAACTGCCGTAAAAATGACTTAATCAAAATGAAATTTTAGTATGTTGTTCAGACGGTCTGTAGGACCTATGGGAATATAAATGGATAATATCACCCAATTAGTTTTGGATTAAACTTGGGTTGAAAAAATGAAATACATTGAACCCTATGGGACCTAATTTTTCAAACATTTTTTAAGCGGATTTAAAATTTACAAATTGCTTCGAAAATTTTAGGTAATATTCAAATTGTTCCATAAAATATATATATAAAAAAGCAAAATACTCGTAGATTCAGTAGTTTTTTAAATAAAAATTAAAATAATAATTACACCTCTTATATGAAGCAATCACGTGACCATGGTATGAAAAAATCACGTGACTCACTTCAAAATGATATATGGCATCCATCTTGTCTCAAAATCGTGATTTTTAAAGTTCTTTTTAATTCATATTGAGTGTTGTATATGTCTTAAAACCGCTTTATTTTTGCTTAAATTTTGCGCATCGATATATTTGAGTTTAAATTGAGCATCCAAATTTGATTATTTCTACAACGAAGCTTATTTTTCACTTATGTAAAATGTAAACAGCAAAATATGTAGAATGAGTTGTATAAGAATTGCTGTATTTCTTTAACACAAAGTTATTTAGGTCATGGAGTCTGCATAGCTGATATGAATGAAATATTCATTGATTTCACAGAGAGAAGGACGATTTTTCTCGATGAAGTTTTAAGCATAGAGTTTAATTACTTGTAGCTCCATGGTCATAATTTTTAAATAAAATAAATTATTATAGTATTGTGATGAATGAAATAAATGGGAATATATTATGAATTAAATGCTGCTTTTATAGAGAGAGCCAGGCGAGATATTTTTTCTGATGTCATTTGAATGAATTTCAGTTGTTTTCGATGAAGTTTTCAAATATAATAAATTATTGTAGTATTATGCTAATTTTAAAAATATTACCGAGGAATGTATCGCATTTTAGAGATGTTTAACCCAGGCAATTTATATTTCAATGCCGTCATTTGAATGAAGTTCATTTTTTTCGATGAAGGTTTAAGTTTTCAAATATAATAAATTAATGTAGTATTGTGATAAGTTTTAAACTATTACCGAGGAATGTATTGCATTTTAGAGACGTTTAAATAAAATTGCATTGAAGTTGGAAAGTGTTTCATAGTCAATGCTTTAAGCATGATTGATCTTTCTTGTTTGGATCTTAAATTTGGTTCGACATTTCCAAACTAGGCCCTGTCAGAAACGTTACTAGAAAAATGTAGTCCAATTCAGATAGTGCACACCTATAATATAGACTAATGCTATAAGTAGTATTTAGCGTATTTTCATATTAAGTATCTTTAAAAAATAAAACTTCCCCAAAAGTAAAATGGCGTCCATGCAAAACATACAAATCTATCTACATACTACATCCATCTATCTCTTATTTCAACTCGTGTAAAATAAATATTTTTCTCTTGATATATTTTGAAAGTTAAACATTTTATACCCCAAATATACCTAATTTGGGTCACTTATGCATTTGATAAATGATGTAATATATCCCTTGCTCTTTACACTAAATAAACTGGACGGATTAATATTAATTCAACAAAAGCTGAACTCAAAACCAAGAAGAAAGATCAATCATGCATAAAGCATTGATTATGAAACACTCTCCAACTCTAATTTTATTTAAACATCTCTAAAATGCGATACATTCAGTGGTAATATTTTTAAAATTATAACAATACTGCGATAATTAATTATATTTGAAAATTTAAAACTTCATTGAAAAAAAACGAACTTGATTCAAATGACATCATCGAAATATAAATCGCCTGGGTCTCTGTTGTTGTTGTTGAGACCCAGACCGTCCGACCTACCAGAAAGGTGTAAGGTAACTGTATGGACGGCCGGGAAGTGCCACCCAATTTAGACCGGAACCCAGTGGGGGAGGCATCCACAGGGACCGTACCCTCCTTCCCCTACCACCAACCTCTCGGAAGGACTTACGGACCCACATGTTTAACGTGATCGTACTCCGCATGAACACGGCGGCATTTGTGGTAGCGTGCAAATCTAGCGCGCAAACCACGGGGATACCGCACCCGAGATGGCCAACAGCACGCGGTGTTCCGAGGTGGTCACCCACCAAGTACTAACCGCGCCCGATGCTGCTTGACTTCGGTGATCTAACGAGAACCGGTGTTTTCAGCACGGTACGGCTGTTGGCCTGCCTGGGTCTCTGTGTAAAAACAGTAAATATTTCATTCATATATTTTCATTTCATTCCCCACAGTACTACAATAATTTATTCTATTTAAAACTTAAAACCATGGAGGTAAAAGTAATTTATAACTCTATGCATAAAACTTTATCGAAAAAGTCTGCAATTAAATTGTCTGCTTCTCAACGTAAAATCAATGAATGCTTCATTCATATCATCTATATTGCAGACTCCAGAATAAAATACTTTTGCGTTAAAGAAATTCAGCAATTCTTATACAACTCATCTTACAGCCTAATCTGTTTACATTCTCCATAAGTGAAAATTAAGCTTCGTTGTAGAAATAATCAAAGTTTAATGATCATTTAAACTCTAATATATTGTAATTGCGTTGTTTCAGAATGTAGATGCACAGAATTTAAGCAAAAATAAAGCGATTTTAAGGCGGATACAACACTACATATAAATTAAAAAGAACTTTAAAAATCACGATTTTGACACAAGATGAATGCCATTGATCATTTAAACTGAAATACACTGTAATTGTGATGTTTCAGAATACAGATGCACAGAAATTAAGCAAATAAAGGTGTTTTAGGACGGATGCGACCCTAAATATGAATTAAAAATAACTTTAAAAATCACGATTTTGACACAAGATGGATGCCAAATTTTATTTTAAAGTGGGTCAAGTGATCTCTTCATATAAAGGGTTTAATTGTTATTTTATTTGTTATTTAAAAAAATTACTAAATATATTTTGCTGAACATTATTTTATATATTTTATGGGATAATTTGAATATTTCCCAAAACTTTCGAAGCCATTTGTGAATTTTAAATTCGCTTGAAAAGGTTTGAAAAATGAGGTCCCATAGGGTTCAATGTATTTCACTTTTTCAACCCGGGTTCAAACAAATTGGGTGATATTATTCATTTACATTCCCATAGGTCCCACCGACCGTCTGAACAACATACTAAAATTTCCTTTGTACGGAAATTATCGTGCTAACGGACAGACAGACAGAATGAACAAAGTCATAAACACTTTCCAACTATGTTGTAAAGTGGTGTTTAAAATGGTTATTTAATTATCAGCATTTTATGACTTATATATGTAGCTATGACTTATATAATGCAATGATTTTTTTTTTCTTACATAATGCAATGAATTTACGCCTTTCACAGTGAAAAAACAATATATAAGATTAACGGCCCTATATGCTCCGGTGTAACTTTTGTCACAGCTTTGCATGGAAAATCCCGAGCAACGCCGGGTAATAGCTGCTAGTTTATTATATTTGAAAGCTTCACCGAAAACAATTGACCTTTATTCAAATGACGTCATCGAAATATAAATCGCCTGTCTCTCTATATAAAAGCAGCATTTCATTCACAAACTTTTTTCCATTCCTTTCATTCGTCACAATACTACAATAATTTATTTTATTTAAAAACTTAAAACCATGGAGGTACAAGTAATTTAACTCTTAAAACTTCATCGAAAAATCATCTGCTTCTCTATGTAAAATCAATGAATGTTTCATTCATATCAGCTATATTGCAGACTCCATGAGCTAAATAATTTTGCGTAAAAGGAATGCGGCAATTCTTAAACAACTCATTCTACATCTTTTGGTGTTGACATTCTCCATAAGTGAAAATTAGGCATCGTTGTAGAAGTAATCAAAGTTTGATGATCATTTAACCTCAAATATATTGTAATTACGTTGTTTCACAATGTAGATGCACAGAATTTAAGTAAAAATGAAGCGGTTTTAGGACGGATACAACACTCAATATGAATTTAAAAGAACTTTAAAAATCACAATTTTGACACAAGATAGATGCCATATTTTATTTCGAGGTGGGTCACGTGATCTCTTCATATAATGATCACATGATCTCTTCCTATAAAGGGTGTAATTATTATTTTATTTAAAAAACTACTGAATATATTTTGCTGAAATTTTTTTTATATATTTTATGGGATAATTTGAATGTTTCCTAAAACTTTCGAAGCAATTTGTGAATTTTAAATTTGCTTAAAAAATGTTTGAAAAATTAGGTCTCATAGGGTTCAATGCATTTCCTTTTTTGAACCCGAGTCCAATCCAAAACTAATTGGGTGGTATTATTCATTTATAGTCCCATAGGTCCCACAGATCGTCTGAATAGCATACTAAAATTTTATTTTGATAAAGTCATTTTTACGGCAATTATCGTGCTAACGGGCAGACAGACAGACTTAACATGAACAAAGTCATAAACACTTTTCAACTATGTTGTAAAGTGTTAAAAAAATGTAAATTAAAAATTGACTTTAGATGCAAATTGAATTTTATTCTTAGTATGGCACAATATAATTGCTTATCGTTGACTCGATGGCAAAATCATATTATGTTCCTCAATTTTATCTTATGTATGATAGTAACTATATTTCAATGAAATGCGTGAATTATAACATGGACTGTTGAATCTTCAAATGTGCATTAATTTTTAATCTTGAGAGAAGTCCACCCATTGGGTTTACGGCTATCAAAAGGAAAAACCCTCGTCGCGGAATGACTAACCGACGGTTGGTAAGAAAATGAAAATTGCTTGTATGCGAAAGATACCACGTAAAACTGTTGAGAAGCTCGACCTTGGCACTGGTGCGAAATTACAACATGCCATGTGAATAAGTGATGACATATGAGCACATATAAAATATATACATACTTATCGGACATACAAGCACTTTTGAGACATATAAATACTTATGAATGTATTTACAAATAGCGCTGGCATGTAAAATTATTTAAACATTTTTAAAAACTCTAAAATTGGGAAATAAGCAGATTTTGCTGTGACACCATAAAACAAATATACATAATATTTACAAAAAAAACTTTTGTATATTTATTGTAATATTTACAATAGTTACAGAATGAATTGTTATACACAAATAAATGCTTGTATGTTCATAAAAGTTGAAAGATGGAGATAAAAAAGCTATATTACTTAATTTATACACTTAAAATACCTCCATAGACTGCAATATATATACAGATATATATACATTGGATTTCAAATTATGCTATAATAAATTACTCACTATGTTGAACACACTTATATAAACACAAATACTAAATACACCAGTTTTCAGGCTTTACGCAAACATTTTAAAATGATGTAATTATCTCAATGCCATGCAAGAACTGTTGCCTGTAATATAGGTTTAGTTTTGCTAAATGATATACAGTTTAAAAAATTATCTTACCAGAAAACAAGTAGATATTCTAAGCTACAGGTTGTTCGAAAGATGCAGCAGATGGCGTATCTTGAAAGTGCTAAACCACGTTGTTTGAGCAGGCAGGGTATGAGGAATATTTCTTGACCAAACCGCTAGAGAGTTAACAACCTCTGTCATGGGTGATTGGACCATTTCCTAGCTTTCAAAAAGAAAAGCACGAATTTAGTGCCTTAATAACTTATAAAGCAAAGCCAAATTTCATTGTTCACATCTGTATAATGTAATTAGTTTGAATTCAACTTAATAATCGTTAGTCTAAAGCATTGAAAATGTTAAATAAGAAAAGTATTAAAAATAGCAAATTTAACTAGCTCAAAATTTTTATCTAATGCTTAGTGTTGTGGTGCAGAGCCACTGACCACTCTAGGAAAAATATTCTAATAATTTAATAGGATACCTATTCAACTGAACAGTGCGAGAAAAATGTTTTAAGTGTCTATAATATAACGCAACCCAAATAAAACAAAAATACTTTTTTCACAGTCAAATATATCTATAAATATGCGGGATGTGCTTTTGAATTGGAATAACAGAAAAATGAAATATTTTATAAGCATACCTCTACAGATCTTATTTAAAATTTCAATAATAAAATTCATTTATTACATTTCTTGCCAATGTGGATTATCCTGTATAGGTTAAAGTGAGCATTGTTTGAGAGAACATCAAAATTATACCAAAAATCAAGAATTTAATCAATCTTCAACTGCAAATTGTTGTTGAACGACTACTCATCGATTTGATGGTTCTTCTGTCTACATGATTCACACTCTCGTCAGATTTTGATCTGAATTGCTTTGAAGCTTTTCACATCAATAAAAAATTCCAAAAATCTGGTTAATAATTTTGTGGTTCATAACGAGCATTTTGTTAAGCGGCACCTATAAAACAAGAAATATTTGTAAACTGAAATTGTCTTTCCATGATTTCCTATCGAAAGATCTTCCCTTGTATCTACACTGGATTCCAAAAGTTAAGCACGGACGGTTAAATCAACAAAAAAGGAAAAGTAAAGCTTTGATTAACTCAAAACTGTACATGAATTAGCAAATGTGTTTATGCATTAAAGAAAACAAGAATTGTGTACAAAGATAAAAAAAATATTTACTTTTCGTAAGTTATATGATGACGTCACAGTTGGATCATTAACAAAATGATGTTTAAAGGCAAACAAACCAAACAAAACTTACATTAATATGGTATGTGATCATCCCGGGCCTTCACACAAACTTTACAACGATTTTCCATGCTTTCAATGAGATGATCAACCATCGTAGATGCGAGCAATGGCCATTCCCCCAATAGGGCAGTTTCCAACTCTCTGAGACGGGCTGGGGGAGGTAAACGTGCAGAGACAGCTCGCCCGAGGGCATCCCAAAGGTTTAAATGGGATTAAGGTCGGGGTATACGCCGGCCACTCCATACGAGAATTGCCCTCACTTTCCAGGTATTCGTCAACGATGTTAGCTCGATGGGGACGTGCATTGTCGTCCATAAGGGGGAAACTCAGGACCAACTGCTGCAGCGTAGGGTTTCCAAATGGGGTCTAGGACTTCATCCCGATACCGCGCAGCCGTCACAGAACCGCCTTTAAAGATGTACAGCTCTGTGCGATATTCCACTGAAATTCCAGCCCACACCATAATTTTGCCACCTCTGAATATGTGATGTTCGATGATGTTCTTGGCCTGATTGCGTATACCTCGTTCTCTTCAGACCATAGGCTTATCATTTGATTCCAGAGCAAATCTGGACTCGTCCGTGAACAGGACGTTGCACCGATCTGAGACAGTCCAATTGACATGTTGACGACACCACTTTAATCTTGCCCCTCTAGCTTGGACGGTTAGTGGAACACAAGAACGTGGTACTCGGACGTACAGTCCCTTCACGTGGAGCCTTCGAAGCAGAGTACAGGCAGATATTGTCTTACCAAGTGCCGCTGTAACCATGGATGCAACAATTGTGGAGGTCGCTCGTCGATTCGGCTTGGCTACTATAGCAATATACCGATCATCAAAGGGGGTGATAACACTTAGACGACCGGGCACAGGTCTCCAAACAACTGTTTGACGTGTTTGGAATTGTTTCCATAATCCAGAAATTACCGAATGATCAACGTCAAAGAAAATAGCAGCATCTTTAATTGACTGCCCTGCTTCAATGCGTTCGACAGCACGCCAGCGCTCACTATCTGTCATTCGTCTTCTTTCAGCCATAGAAACACGAATATCATTAAAAATAATCTTACAAAAGTTATAAACACTTCGTATCAGCATTTAAATGCACCTTCTCAAACCTTTCAGAATGCTAGCGTCTTCAACGACTGCCTAATTAGCATATATCCGGACAGTCAACCGTGATTGGTTGTAACATACGATATTTGCATACTGCCATCTACATCCGCAGTGATTTTCAGCCACTGAAATTCAAATACGCTTCGGAAAAATGAAAATTTGCATTGCGTGCTTAACTTTTGGAAGTCAGTGTATTTGTCCCTACATCTCTTATTAGCTTCACGTGAACACTATTCGACCCTTCCTTCAACATCTTTTACAGGCTCGTTCTCAGTTCCAAGAGCACGTACAGAGCTGAAACTTGGCACACAGTTTTATTTCCCAAACATTTTCATCTGGTAAATTTATGCGCTATCACATTACGTTATTTAATTACGTCATTTTTTAAGGGCTCGTTCTCGGCTCGAGAGCTTATGGAGAGCTCAAACAATTCTCATGTCGTTGTGTTATGTCGTTACGTCATTGACGTGCGTCATTTCTGTAGCAGCTCGTTCTCGGCTCTCATAGCATTTAGACATCTGAAAATTTCATTTCATGGAATATTTCCATCTATCAACTTTTCCAGTCATTACGCTACGTCATTGCGTTATTTACGTACGTCATGACTAGGTTTTTGGCCTTTAATACATTTTCTTTGCGAATTACAAATTCAGTGTCTTTAGATGAAGTGTTCTCCTGCTTTTAAATACATAGGTTTGGACGTATATAAATTAATAAAAATAAAATTTGAACAATACATTATGAGAAAAAACATGTGTTAATATCATTTCCTACACAACTGTGGCTCATGGAAAAGTAGAAAATAAATGTTAAACATATTCAAAATTTAACTAAACTGATAGGGTTAGCAGATTCAATTCAAAACAATACTACATGAATTTTATCATTGCAAAATTGTCGAAGCCATTTCATTTACTTACACCCTCATTTCCCTTCTATAATTTTGCACATGCATCCCCCAAAGCTACCCCCTTGTTACTTTCCCTGCAATGCATGGTAATGTATAGGGAAAGTATTGGAATCATGTCGAAAATCGCAACTCGAGTTTTCGACGGATCTGCACGTTACGAGACCTCTAGAATACGAAAAAATCTGATGTGGGCAGCACATGACTTTCCCTGCAAACTCAAATTCATATTTCTTTAATAATTTATTAGATTGAGTTTAATTGCACCAAATAACACTAAATTTGCATTTTTAATTCAATTATTGTTTTTATTTGGTAATTGGACATTTTTCCGATAGCGGCGTGACAAAAATGCAAGAAATCTCAAATATCTTGACAACGGTTAGTCCTAAAATATAATAGACTGTGTTATATTCTTTTCCTCTTCAAAAATTGCGTATAAAACAAGAATTTAATTGATACATTTCAGCATACATAATCTTTTTTTTTTTTTTTAGATTTTGGCGATTTTTGAGGGCCATTTCGTAAAAAAAGGCGGGTTGTTTTTTTCCGAATCATACCAAAATCTAATCAGCACCAGAGTGTCCCACAAGTAACTAATCTACTAAATTTTGTGAAATTTGGTCAATTACTATTTTAGCTTGGGTGGATATATGAAATTTTTGCGGGCCATTTCGTAAAAAAAGACAGGTTGTTTTTTTCCGAATCAAAACAAAATCTAATCAGCACCAGAATGTCCCACAAGTAACTTATCTACCAAATTTTGTGAAATTTGGTCGATTAGTATTTTAGCTAGAGTGCATAAATGAAATTTTTATGGGCCAATTCGCCAAAAAAGGCGGGTCCTGTTTTTATGAATACTACCAAAAACTAATCAGCACCAGGGTCTCACCCAAGTGACTTACATACCAAATTTTATGAAATTCGGTCCATTAGTTTTTTAGTTAGAGTGGATGCATACATTGCACAGACAGACAGACACACAGACACACAGACGTCACGCTAAAAATAGTTTTTTCGTATTCAAGAGGTCTCGAAACGTGTAGGTCCGTCGAAAACTCGAGTTGTGATTTTCGGTAGGATTCCAATACTTTCCCTATACATTACCTTGTATTGCAGGGAAAATAAAAACTATTTTTAGAGTGACGTCTGGGTGTGTGTCTGTGTGTCTGTGCAGTGTATGCATCCACTCTAACTCAAAAACTAATGGACTAAATTTCATAAAATGTGGTAGGTAAGTCACTTGGGTGTGACCCTGGTGCTGATTAGTTTTTGTTACGATTCGTAAAAACAGAACCCGCTTTTTTTGCAAAATGGCCCGTAAAAATTTCATGTATCCACTCTAGATAAAATACTAAATGACCCAATTTCACAAAATTTGGTAGATAAGTTACTTGTAGGGTACTCTGGTGCTGATTCGATTTTGGTACGATTCGGAAAAAAAAAACTCACCTTTTTTACGAAATGGCCTACAAAAATCGTCAACATCTAAAATAAAAAACTACGTATGCTAAAATATATCCGTAAAATGCTTGTTTTATACGTAATTTTTGACGATGAAAAGAATAAGATCAACCCCATTACACTAGGTCTAACCGTTCTCGAGATATTTTAGTTCTCTACGCCACCTTTAAAAATAAGTCCAGTTACCAAATGAGAACGAAAATTGAATTAAAAGTGAATTAAATTTAATTAAAATAAAGAGAACGTGAATATAAGTCCGCAGGGAAAGTCATGTGCTACATACATCAGATTTTTTAATTTCGGAAAAAGTTGTAGTCTGTCAACAATATTTTAAATTTCTTATAAATAAAAAGTTACATTTAAAGTTTGTTTTCCAGAGTCATTCATATCGTATTTTTACTTTTATATAAGTATTGGAATCATGCCGAAAATCGCATCTCGAGTTTTCGACGGATCTACACGTTTCGGGACCTCTAGAACACGAAAACACTATTTTTAGCGTGACGTCTGTGTGTGTGTCTGCGTGTCTGTCTTTGTGTGCAATGTATGTATCCACTCTAACTCAAAAACTAATGGATCGAATTTCATAAAATTTGGTAGGTAGGTCACGTTTGTAGGACCCTGGTGCTGATTAGTTTTTGGTACGATTCTGTAATGGTTTTCGAAATGACCCGCAAGAATTGCCTTTATCCACTCTAGCTGAAGAACTAATAGATCAAATTTCACAAAATTTGGTAGATAAGTAACCTGTGGGTTACCCTGGTGCTGATTAAATTTTGGTACGATTTGGAAAAAAATAACCTGCCTTTTTTTGCGAAATGGCCCGCAAAAGTCGTCAAAATCTAAAATAAAATACTACGTATGCTCAAATACATCAATTAAATGCTTGTTTTATACATAATTTTTAAAAATGAATAGAATAAGACCAACCCCATTACACTAGGACTAGCCGTTCTCGAGATATTTTAGTTTTTCATATTTACGCGTCGCCACGGTTGAAAAAACTTCCAGTTACAAAGTGAGAACGAAAATTGAATTAAAAATGCCAATTCAGTGTCATTTTAAATATTTGTGAGCGTTGTTTTGTGCATTTAAACCGTTGCGCAAGCCGATCTCGAGATATTTTAGTTCTATGCCGATTTTGAGTCCATTATTTATGCGTGTTATTTAGTGCAATTAAACTAAATTTAAAGAATTATTAAGGAAGTAAATAGATAATGAATTTGAGTTTGCAAGGAAAGTCATGTGCTGCTCACATCAGATTTTTTTTACTTTCCCTGCAATACATGGTAATGTATTATAGGGAAAGTATTGTAATCATGCCGAAAATCGCAACTTGAGTTTTCGACAGATCTACACGTTTTGAGACTTCTAGAATACGAAAAACTATTTTTAGCGTGACGTCTGTGTGTGTGTGTCTGTGTGTGTGTCTGTCTGTCTCTGCAATGTATGTATCCACTGTAACTCAAAAATTAATAGACCGAATTTCATAAAATTTGGTAGGCAAGTCACTTGTGTATGACCCTGGTGCTGATTAGTTTTGGGTACGATTCGGGATAAAACAACCTGCCTTTCATTGCGAAATGGCAAGCAAAAATTGCCTGTTTCCACTCTAATTGACAAACTAATTGATCAAATTTTACAAAATTTGGTAGATAAGTCATTTGCGGGTCACTCAGGTGCTGATTAGATTTTGATAGGATTCATAAAAGAGGAATCTGCAGTTTTTTACGAAATGGCCCTCAAAAATTGTATATATCCTCTCTAACTCAACTAATCGACTAACTTTCATAAAATTTGGTAGATAAGTCACTTGTGGGCAACCCTTGTGTGCTGATTAGATTTTGGTCCGATTCGGGATAAATGAACCTGTCTTTATTGCGGGAATGACCCGCAAAAATTGTATGTATCCACTCCGGCAGACAAACTAATTGATCAAATTACACAAAATTTGGCAGACAAGTCTCTCGTAAGATACTGTGATGCTGATTAGATTTTGATACGATTCGAAAGAAAAGAATCTGCCTTTCTTTTGCGAAATGACCTACAAATCTAATATATTCGATCTAAAGTAAAATACTACATGTGCAAGATAGTGAAACTCTGAAATAAATGACTAAAATTGATGAAATGTATTAATTAAATACTTGTTCTTCAAGTAAAATTTGACAACTAAGCGAATAACGCTGACTGTAGGATAAACCGTTCTCGAGATATTGTAGGAATTTAAAGGACCTGTTTAAAGTGAATTAAGTTGCCAAACGAAACGAAGATGCAATAAAAAAAAGCGAATTTGATATAATATCAGAAAATTATCCATATTATTTCCTGCAATTAAACTCAATTTAATGCATATTGAAACAAAAAATTGCAAAATGAATTTGAATTTGCAGGGAAAGTTATTTGCTGCTCACATCAGAGATTTTTTACCTTATCGCTGAATATTAGACGAAATATTATAGTATTATAGATGAGTGTTTACAGATTGTGGACTGATAACAATACATTTATTGTTAATGTATTATATTAATATAAATTTTTACAATTGGACTCGACAACCTCTAGCAAAGCGTTATTTGTCAATTATTAAATTGTTATAGACTTTGAAATTAATATACAGAGCTAAGATCACCAATCCAGAACTTTGATAATTGCTTCTTGATATTCCCATAACCCATCGATATGGCGCAACAAAGCTTGGAGTCGCACTCAATATACATCTCACGCTTTTTAGCGTTTTCTAACACGATCAGATATTACGTGGAAGAATGCTAAAATACAAGAAACTTGTGCATGGATACTAGCAGCTAGACAGTGAGAGCGATTTGAATTATTCTGGTTATTGATAAATATAAGGCGCTAGAATACACCTGAGGATTATTTCTGATAGTTTTGTAGAATTCTAGAATCAGCTGTGGCATACAAAGATAGCATGACGCCTAAAACAAACCGTAAAGATGAAGCTCCTCCGCATAAGTATTTAGAGAAGTAAGTAAAATTTTAAGTAATGCGCCCTTTCTCTTTTGGCTCCAGGTTACCGCAATCGCATTGACCTTGTTACGGACTGGGAAAGAACTCGTAAAACATGCAATACCTTATATGCCCTTTATCAAAGGATATTTGCAAAGAACCTTGCTGCCCCAACCAGGAATCGAACCACGAATCTTCGTACTGGCCAGCTGATGCTCTACCGTTGAGCTACTGGAACGAAATTACAAGCTCTTATCGTCGAAGTGGGCGTTTCACATTGCGTCACAGATCATTAATTACAAATGATCAAATACTACAGAATTTCAAGACACACACACACACAAAGATTAGTTTACCCGGAATCTAACATTGGATATAAATAAAATCAATTCGTCACAAATATTTTGTATTTTCACGTAAACGAGAACTGTGAATCACCTAAAAGTAAAAAAAAAATATTAAAAGCATGGCCATGGACTTGCACTAACATTTCTGAAAACGAAAAAAAGAAAAAACTCTATAAAAACTATAGCACTTACTGAGATGCTTTATGTCTCACAACATGCAAATCACGCAAGCTAGTGTTAAAGCGATATTTTAAAGCAAGCTTAAAGAAATTTGGTTTAAGATATGTAATAGTAGAAATCCGAACTCCTTTTGACGTGTTCTATCATGGGATGTTCGCACGTCAAGACGCGTTAAACATCCGCTTGAAGAATTCAAAATAGTGCTCTCGGTCGCTATAGAGGGTATGGTGTAAAATGATATCAAAATATATTCAGAAATTATCATATTTATCTTTATTTTATAAAAAAAAATCTGATGTGGGCAGCACATGACTTTCCTTATATAATGCAATGAATTTATTCCTTTTACAGTAAAAAAATAATATATTTGATCCACAATACAGTGTTTTTAACGTTGAATTGTACATTTGGCGATTTTTTGAATGACAACATGTAAAACTATTTCAAAGTACCCAATTAACTTATATTTCGCGCAACTCTAAATGAACAATGATCAATATTGATGGCATCCTCAATAAGCGATATACTCCATATGTTAAAATATTTTAATAATTAATTGATCTATTAGGCGTCATTTTCATTAATTTAGCTTCATTTATGCAATTTTGACGATATTTTTGTCTATCTGGGGCTAAATATTGCCTAATTGGTGATACTTTGCTAGATTATTGGCCAAGTTCGCCAAATGCATCACCAAGTGTTACAGACAAACGGAGAGAAGAGTATTTCTTATATACTAGAAAGTATGCCCGTCATATGACGGAAATCAGAATTTGCAAAACATTATTTTCATTTGGCGTCATTTATCAATCTGGCAACATTTTTGTCACTTTGGTAATATTTAAAATAGTTGGCGATGTCCCGCTAAATTTCTCGCCAGACGTTAAGGGCGGACGGACGGAGAAATGGGTTATTCTTATTATCTACTCCTATGTTCTTTCCAAGATATTGAATGTTCATCAATTAGTCGTCGTTTCATTGATTTAGCGTCGGTTTTATTAATTTGGCGAATTTTTATCAATTGGGTGACATTTTCGACAATTTGGCAACATTTAAGAAGTCAGCAAGTTGGAGATATTCCACAAATTCGTCATCAAAATTTTGTCAACAGTTACGTACAGAAAAATTGGTTATTCTTGCAGTGTGCTTTTATATTTTTTCCAAGATATTGAATTTTAGTCAATTAGTCGTTATTTTCATTGATTTATCAATTTATCGACATTTTCGTTAATTTGGCAACATTAACATAGTCGCTAAGTTGGCGACATTCCGCCAAAATCTCACTAAGCTTTATGGACGGAGAAATAAGTTATTCTTATAGCAGATAAATAAAAATTGGCGTCCAAATACAAAAGTATTACCCAAAGTATATTTTCTCATCAATGGAACGATCTAGATCCACGGGAATAATGTCGCTAAATTTATTGTGTGATATTACATATGGAAAGTGAATATATTTCATAATACTTGATATTTTTTTTATTTGTGTGATATTTTGATAAATTAATTTTAAAATGTGCAATATCTCGAGAACAGTTCGTGCTAGCGTTCTAATGTTTATGTCAATCATTTTCTAATGAGAAATTACATAAGAAATAACTATTTGCGTAACTTCATTAAATGTTACGATTTTTTGATGATTTTTCAGAATTTACTCGAAAATTTAAGGGGGGGGGAGTCTGAACATTCGACTGTTTTTGAAAACAATAGGCTTCCAGTATTCACGGATTGTAATTTCTGTACCAAATTTTGGTCGCATCGATCCATTCTGTCGTGAAATATCGTCTCCACAGACTCACTGACACACATACACACACACATACACACATCACTTCAAAAACGTTTTATTCGTGATCAGGTATGCTTGAAATGTGCTTTCGATTTTCGAACTCGATTTCAAATTTTCGATCCCGTCACAATACTTTCCTTATAGATTATACTATGCATAATAAGGAAAGTAATAAGTTTAAATGCTTTAAAAAATGATCATGATATATTTATCTGAGACAAAAATTTGCATCTGAAATCTTCTACGCATTTCAATTTGTAGCTAGTCCCTTTATTTTTGGTAAATATATTTATTGTGTAGATTTCTGTAAACTTTAAAGATGAAGAGATAGATATCCTTTTGCAACAAATGAATATTCTATCAATTTGAAAGTTTACTCCGCGGGGCCAATGTAAAAAGTTAGACGTGCTTAAAGATTAATGTAAAAAGTTAGACGTGCTTAAAGATTAATGTAAAAAGTTAGACGTGCTTAAAGATTAATGTAAAAAGTTAGACGTGCTTAAAGATTTAAAATATTTTAATATATGTCTGCATCAAAGCTTTAAAATATTTTAGAATACACCATTTCAAGTTTAAATATTTAAATTCTTGAATAGAAATTAAATATATTGTTAAATTTAAATTATTTCATACTAAACAAAATATCTTTATATGTAAAATAGTTTAAATTAAATAAAAACATAAAAATATTAAGCATTCAAATTATGTAAAATATGCAATTTTAATGTACAGTAAAAATAGATAATACAATTAAATAATAAAATGAAAAATATACAGCATTCTTTCAAAATATATTGCTAATTATTAATTTTATACGTCACTTTTAATTTTCTCTTTAGTTTCGACTTTGTGAAGTTTCATTGATTTGCTTAAATTGTTTCAAAATACGCATAGAATATTAATCTATGCGTGAAACGCACCAATAGAGAAGCATAATAATAATTTTTAAACAAATTTTTGAGAGAAAAAATAAAAGCAAATCGCAAGTTCAATTTCTTTATTTTTCAGATAGAGTAAGAATTGTATGAATTTTCATATAAAAAATAATAGGAAATCCCATATGGTGGCTTTATAACCCATAAAATTCGATTTGTGTACCTATTACTCAAGTGCGACTTAATAATATCCTTTTATTTACTTCACGAAGTTTCCTCTGTATACTTTAACTGTTGCGGACATAATTTTGTTTAGAGAAACAAATTAAGGGTTATATGACTAAGTGCGTACCAAGTAGGAATCTAAAAATGTGCATGAATATATTTAAGTACAATAGAACATACTGATTATCGATGTCTTTTAAAAAGAATGCAGAGAATACTAAATCATGGGACAGCACAAATGCACATTTTAACATCAGCCATTATAAGTTCGTTCAGAAAATGGGTAATTATTAAAATTACATAATTTTGTCTTTCTATTAACTGCTGGAGATAATGGAAAAAAAAAGAAAATGAATTATGATCAATAAAAGTTAGTTAAGTGGTAATTCCATTTCAAGCGATACTGTTGTCAGAAGTGGACATTGTGAGTTTCCCTCTGCGCTGCTACCATTATATTGAATTAGGTTTGAAGATAATGGGAAGGCGAGAACGTTAGCACAAGGAAAATAAATTCAAAAACAAACTGCGACAAATTGATTGGGACCCCCACTTCCTATAATAATGGTAGCAAGGTTGATAGATTTTCGTTCGTAAATTGCTTTATTTGAGGAGCATCGTTAGGTCTGGAAATGACCTCATCATTCAAGCACATCGCAAAAAAGGAGAGTCGTTCCAAACAACAAAATCCATTAAATTGTCATCGCAGAATAGAGTCGCGCATATTTCATTTCTAGGTTTCTTTTACTTTTTAATCAAGTGACGCATAATATCTCATTTATGTAATCGTCGTTTAATAATACAAATTCGATGTGAAAATTTTACAGATTAGAGCAAATCTGTACATTTTCAGGTGGCTGAGTTAAATTCTTCGATCAGAGTATTCGCTACATGCGTGGGAGAATTTTCATCCTTTACACAGTGTTTTCGAATGATATTTTGAGCATATTAATATTAATATTAAGAAATCAATTTTCAATTATTTAATTCATTTCATGCAATATTTACATCTGAAATGATCAATTATATATCTGATCAATTATTTAATTCTATTCACTACATGCGTGAGGGAATTTTCATCTTTTATATAGTCTTTCCGAATGATATTTTGAGCATACTAATATTAATATTAAGAAATCAATTTTCAATTATTTAATTTATTTCATGCAATATTTACATTTGAAACGATCAATTATATATCTGAATAATTATTTAATTCTATTTGCTACATGCGTGGGGGAATTTTCGTCTTTTGCACAGTTTTTTCGAATGATATTTTGAGCATATTAATATTAATATTAAGAATTCAATTTTCGATTATTTAATTCATTTCATGCAATATTTACACATGAAACTGCATAACCATCGGCCCTACCGTGGTGAAAACACCGGTTCTCGTTAGATCACCGAAGTCAAGCAGCATCGAGCGCGGTTAGTACTTGGATGGGTGACCACTTGGGAACACCGCGTGCTGTTGGCACATTTTCGGGCGCGGTAGCCCGGTGGTTTGTGCGCTGGATTTGCACACTGCCACAACTGCCGCCGTGTTCATGCGGAGTACGATCACATTAAACATGTGGGTCCGTAAGTCCTTCCGAGAGGTTGGTGGTAGGGGAAGGAGGATACGGTCCTTGTGGATGCCTCCCCCACTGCGTTCCGGTCTAAATTGGGTGGCACTTCCCGGCCGTCTAAACGGTTAACTTACACCTTTCTGGTAGGTCGGACGGTCAAGCAATAACACGAAACTGCATAATTTGCATAATTATATGATGTTCATTCTTAAGATACGACCGAGATTAAATACATCATTTTAAATAATTATAATGTTGAATTATAATTTAGTTATCAATAAAATTCTTCTACAGTGGAACTCGTTTATAAAGCCTTCGCAAAATACGAGATTTGGGGTTAACGAAGAAATTATAAAGTTTTTAATTGATACAATGTTAACTGAAACTGGATTTTTTCTGTTATAATGAGCAACATTTTTAGGTCCCCAGGTGAAATGAACATACAAAATAGTAAAACTGATTTGAATGGAAAAATAAATGATAACAATAAGAAAAGAAGAAATCTTGATTTGATCAATAAGTAAAATATACATTTTGTACAGAGGATAAAGAAAAGTTGAGCAACGTATTTAAGCACAAATAAATAAATAATTCAGCATATAGCTGTCTCGAAGGTACAGCGTATATACTGTAAAGAGCCTTGCTGTCCCAACCGGGAATCGAACCCTGGATCTCCGAACAGGTCAGCCGACGCTCTACCGTTGAGCTACTGGGACGAAATTGCAAGCATCGCCGAAGTGAACTCTGCAAGGCTTGCAAAAAACAAGGAAGTTAACACTCTTAAATTAAGCTACAAGATTTTTAATAAGTTTCATTTTGTTTAACAAGCTATGATGCTTAGTGTCACACATAGTTGCTTCGCTTGAAAATTGGCACGGTTAGATTCTGTCTTATGATCGAGTTTCAGCCTTTTATGTTCCCGGTAAGATTCGTGAGGGTTCTGAGGAACTTAACCCCCCCCCCCCCCCCCACACACACACACACTCATACACACACTTTGTTCACTCCGGTAGTAAAATGGAAAATACGGCTACTTTAAGTTTGGTCTAGTAATTAGTACTATAAATGTGTGAAGAATCAGCCTTTTGAGTCAACAAATGACTGCTTGACGATCTGGAAATACTTCAAGAAAAACCCAATCTCCTCCCCGGTGTGTGTGTGGGAGATTTAAAAATTTAACTTCTTTTGATTCTGTCCGATTTTTAATACTATAAGTTTGCAAAGACTCAGCTCTGTAGGCCATCAGGGCTTCTGGAGGATCTGAAAAGACTTTTCGAACCCCACCCCATTTTTCCATCGTCGGGGTGGGGATCGAAAATCCGATTCCCTTAGATTCTATACCGTAGTTAGAACTATAAATATGCCGTAGTTAGAACTGTAAAGATTCAGCGTTCTAGATCAACGGAAGATTTTCTGGAGGGTCTGGAAAGATTTTTCAAAACATTCCCCCCCCCCCCGTTCTCTCTGCTTCCAGGGAAGGGGCAAATTGAAAATCCGGTTCCGTTACATTCTGTGCCGTAGTAGATACTATAAGTGTAAGTTTGATTCAGCCTTCTAGGTCACCGGTAGGTCTTTTAGAGGATTAGGAAAAACAAAAACACGTTAGATATCTTATACAATTATACAAGTGGCCCAGGCAGTCCATTATTTTCTTATCCATTTGTTGTAGACTTTAACGTAGACGTCCGTAGTTTGTCGTATACTTCAAGTTACAAAACTGTTTTAATAAAGTTTCAAGTTATCAAATAGGATTCAAGTTATCTTATAACAGTTTTAAATCAAGGAATGCATTTGTCTGAAAAATACGAAATCTAACTTTTTTATACGGTCTCTCAATCCAAAATGGTTTAATTAATGAAAATTTCTTTATCCATTAGTATATAAAATTTAAAAAATTACATTCTTTTACAAGAAAATTTCAAATTTACCGACGTATGAAACATTGGAGTACACTTTCTCACGTCTGCGAATCCAACATCTCAGGCTAGAATTAAGGGGCCGCATAAATTAAAAATAAAACTTTCCGGGATATTTGTTTCACATTTCGTGTAATGGCATATCTTTAGAATTTATCAAGGTGTTCCAGAGTGTCCTTTAAGGTGTGGGACAGCTCAGTGGATGGCGTGCGGGGATTACACTTGGACGACCAGAGTTCGATTCCCGGCTGAGCCCAAACTGCCCCCGTGCTCATACGGACTATAGGCACGTTAAATATGTGGGTCTGTAATTCCTTCCGAGAGGTTGGTGTTAGGGGAAGGAGGGTATGGTCTCTGTGAATGTCATCCCCACTGGGTTCGGATCTAAATTGGGTGGCACAGTCTAAACAGGTACCCTACACTTTTGGGTAGATCGAATGGTCTGGGTCAAGGAAGGAGAGTGTCCTTTAACACCTAAAAATTTGTTTAAAAGGGGACTATAGGTATGCATAATATGGGATGTTTGCTGATAATGACATGACCCGCAATTCAATTTAAGGACAATCCACAATTTCATAGCGAAAAGACAGCTGCAAATTTGAAATACAATATTTCGATAAATTTTGCTTGTTTAAGGGCAATTTTTTTTTTTTTTTTTTTTTTTTACCAAGAGGAAAGAAATCCTTAGTAATTTGAAAATTTTGGATTGGAGGACAATAGGTAAAGTTAGGTTTCGTATTCAAATACGTTCCTTGATGTACAGCAGTTAATGTAAGATAAATTACAACCTTATATGAAACATTTTTGTAATTTGGGATATATATATATATATCTATGACAAATAGTTCAGGTAATAAAAGTCGTTCCATCAGGACTTCCCGGGTCACCTTGTATACAGTGATAGTATTTCAGACTGCATTTCTCATACCATACGTTTATGTTGTTCTTACAAACAAATTTGAATTCAATATTTTAACGGAAATATACGTTTTAAAATAGGAACATTTCGAATGTGTGTATGTACGTATATGGATTCAATAACTCCAAACTGAATGGACACATCGCCACGCAATTTTATACTTTGATTCTGCAAAAAACTATAAATAGCTATATTCATTATAGGTTACACAATTTAAAGGAAACGTTATTTTACATTTAAGATCAAAATAACATATTATTCTTCATAGAGAAACTGAATTCTCGGAATTCATATACAACAGTTTCACCGATAATCTTGATGTTTTTTATTCATCGGAAATGGCTTTCAAAAATCATTAGTTGTAAATATTTTATATTTTAATGTATTTATTTATTTGCAGGTACTTTCGAAATTTATTTGTTGTCAATAGTGTGCAGTTTAGTGTATTTTATTATATTTTAATTTGTATATTTTTATTGTATTTTATCTTGCACGCTGTTACTGGGACTTTGTCCTGTAACTTGCATTATTTTAACACTAGAACGACGGATATTTTGAACTGCCTAGAACGACGGGCAGCGGCCAATTTGACCGTCATAGAAAAAATACAATATACCTTTAATTTAAAACCAAAACATCATACTTTCAGCATTTAGAATGTTTCTTCTACACAATTTTTGCAATAAGTTTTCTTGATGCACCGTTCATGGCATTTTCCACTGGTGGACTTATCATGGCATTTTCCACTGGTGGAACGCGCAAGATATCGCACGATCTTGCGTTTTATCCCGGAAATAGCGGTGCTTTGATCCAATCTTTTCCACTCAGTGCCATCTTTGGCACGAAGATTTGCTGAAGTAGAGGTATTGCGTTGAAGGCGAGTTGAATTGGACGTATCGTTACCGTCGGAGTCTGTTTGCTCCTCTGCGGAGCTGACGCTGTGCTCTGCAATTTCATTTCCATCAGAAACTGCAAAATCTGCATCACTATCACCGCCGTTATTACTGGAATTCTCGCTAAGTGGCTGCAAAAGTGCTAGTGCACTCATTCAGTAGTCGGTTCCCATGAGACATCGCGCCAAAATTTTATGCAATAATTTACATCCAGCTCAGGCACAGTCGTTGTTCGTTCTTGAAATACGCCGAATAATGCTTAAAAGCTAATGCAATCATTCTTACGGCTTACAGTAGCGCAACGCCGCAGTCGGATTGCACCATCGTGTGAAATCTCTCTAGCGGTCATTTTGACCGCAGCCGTCGTTCTAGGAAGATCGTTGATTTGTTCTCTTATTATAAAACCTAGAATAATTTTCTTCTGTATTTTCAATAACTTTAAGAAAATAAGAAAAGTCATAAAATTTCAATGGGCTGGGATTAGCCGATTTGGAGGAATCGTTTCTCAAAGTAGTTAGGCAGTCAAAATGACTGCTTCCGTAGTTCTAGTGTTAAATAAATAAAACAAGAAAGATCCATCATGCTTAAAGCATTGATTATGAAACACTTTCCAACTTCAATGCAATTTTATTTAAACATGTCTAAAATGCAATACATTCCTCGGTAATATTTTAAAACTTATCACAATACTACATTAATTTATTATATTTTAAACCTTAAACCTTCATCGAAATAAATTAACTTCATTCAAATGACGGCATTAAAATATAAATTGCCTGGTTTAAACATCTCTAAAATGTGATACATTCCTCGGTAATAATTTTAGAATTATCATATTACTACGATAATTTATTATATTTGAAAACTTCATCGAAAATTATCGTCCTTCTCTATCTAAAATCAATGAATATTTCATTCATATCAGCCATGCAGACTCCATGGACTAAATGATTTTATGTTAAAGAATTACAGCGATTCTAATACAACTCATTTTACAAATTTTGCTGTTTACATTTTACATAGGTGAAAAATAGGCTTAATAGTAGAAATAATCAAATTTGAATGAGCATTTAAACTGAAATATATTGTCATTGCGTTGTTAAAGTATGTAGATGCACAGAATTTAGGCAAAAATAAAGTAGTTTTAGGACGGATACAACACTCAATATGAATTAAAAAGAACTTTAAAAATCACGATTTTGAGACAAGATGGATGCCATATATCATTTTGAAGTGGGTCATGTGATCGTTTCATATCATGGACACGTGATCGCTTCATATAAGAGGTGTTATTATTATTTTAATTTTTATTTAAAAAACTACTGAATATATTTCGCTGAATTTTTTTTTATATATTTTATGGAACAATTTGAATATTGCCTAAAATTTTCGAAGCAATTTGTGAATTTTAAATCCGCTTAAAAAATGCTTGAAAAATTAGGTCCCATAGGGCTCAATGTATTCCATTTTTTCAACCCGGGTTCAATCCAAAACTAATTGGGTGATATTATTCATTTATATTCCCATAGGTCCTATAGACCGTCTGAACAACATACTAAAATTTCATTTTGATTAAGTCATTTTTACGGCAGTTATCGTGCTAACGGACAGACAGACAGACAGACAGACAGACAGACACACAGAATGAACAAAGTCTTAAACACTTTTCAACTTTGTTGTAAAGTGTTAAAAATAAAAAATAAATAAAAATAAAATATTTATAACATTATTTCTTTATGAATGCTGTTATAGTGTGGATTTCATCATGCTTGAAAATTGCACTGATTATATATTAACATCCATCAACCAAAGTGTATTGATTGGATCACCCTGGAAGTAAAGTATACTAATAGTAAAACGAATTACTTAGGATAAAATTATTTAAAACACAAGAAGCATCATTACCCGTTTGATATATAAAGGATTTCAAATGTCTTAAAATATTACTCATGGGCAATACATTGTTGCATGAAATACATATCCCAATAATGCTTTGTATTACCTATTTTACCAATTACAAATTATTGCTTCCGGTTAAATACGTAAATGCATAAAGAAAATTGTGATCTCAAAAAAATTTCATTTCTATCGCATTGATTGATTATATAAATTAATGTTGAGAATGTTCAAAATTGAAACTTAAACTCATACCTTCGTAACGAAAGTTGCTTTTCATCGTTGGACACTTCTTACCCTATAATATACAAAAAGATCAATCATACAATTTATATTAAACAAGAAGGATCAATCATGAATAAGCATTGATTATGAAATACTTTCCAACTCAAATTCAATTTTATTTAAACATCTCTAAAATGCGATACATTCAGTGCTGACATATTTTAAATTATCACAGTACTACAATAATCTATTATATTTGAAAACTTAAAACTTCGTCCAAAAAAAAAATGAACTTCATTCAAATGACGTCATCAAAATATAAATCGTCTGGCTCTCTATGTAAAGGCAGAGAATATTTCATTCATACACTTTTATTCCAGACTCCAGAGTTAAATAATTTTGCATTAAAAAAATTCAGCAATTCTTGTACAACTCATCTTATAATCACTTGTTTACATTCTGCATCCATTAAAATTAGGCTTCGTTGTAGAAATAATCAAAGTTTGGTGATCATTTAAACTCAAAAATGTTGTAATTGCATTAGCACAGAATATACATTATACATGCACAGAAAATACGCAAAAATAAAGCGGTTTTAGGACGGATGCAGCACTAAATATAAATTTAAAAGAGTTTTTAAAATCACGATTTTGACACTGGGAGAAAAGATGGATGCCCTATTTTATTTTGAAGTGGGTCACGTGATCTCATCATATTATATGGGTGTTATTATTATTTTAATTTTTATTTAAAAAACTACTGAACATATTTTGCTAAAATTTTTTCATATATTTTATGACATAATTTGAATATTTTCTAAAATTTTTGAAGCTATTTGTGAATTTTAACTTTGCTTAAAAAATGTTTGAAAAATTAGGTTCCACAGGGTACAGTGTATTTCATTTTTTCAACCCGGGTTCAATCCAAAACTAATTGGGTGACATTATTCATTTACTTTCCCATATGTACCATAGACCGTCTCAGTAACATACTAAAATTTCACTTTGATAAAGTCATTTTTACTGCAGGCATCATGCGAACGACAGACAGACAAACAAACAGAATGAATGAACAAAGTCATAAACACTTTTCAACTATGTTGTAAAGTGTTAAAAATAAGTAAATTAAACAAATTGCATTAAATATTAAGCAAATGAAAATGCCCTATACTTATTACTCGTGTACAATGTGCTCATTTAAAAGCAGAACTATTAATTATGAATCTCCATACACGTATGCGTACAGTATACTCCATAATCTAAAACTGATTAACGTGCTTAGATTGTTCAATTGAGTGACATATAAATGTAAATATATAAGTGCAATTTTACTTATTATTATTATGCAATTATATTTAATTTAGGACATTCCATTTTTTTATATTTTTAGAACAATCTCAAATTTCCAATATAAATTTTCCATTAAGTAATGTATTTGGAGATATATTAAAACAGTAGAAATTAAAAATAAAAATACAGTTAATAAATGATATGCGAAGTATAAAAAATTTAAAACTATTATATTTATAATTGAATCTGCCACAACTCCTCCAGCAAATCAACTTGAAAAGAAGGAGGTTTCAAAATAGTTAAATCTTAACAAACTACTCAACCGGATTATTGTTACACGTTGAAAACATGTAGTAAAGTAAATATCAAAAATTTAAAGTCATCACACATCAGTAAAAATATGAATATTAAAAAAATTCCTAAACAGTAAAAACTGCAATACAAAATTATTTCTAGGAACACACCTAATTGTGTTCCTAAAGTAGTAATCCATAATTGATGTCTGTTTATCTTTTAGAAAATAGGTTGTACAGAATATCACATAAGCATCAATTAAAAATACATACATTATTAAAATATATAAAATAATCATATATTTTAAATTTGCATCACAAGATTAAAATAAACAAGTTTAAAGTATACACATGTACTACCATGCTATTTTTTCTGGCTGAACTACAAGCAATCAACATCTACAATGGAAGCACATGATATTGTCAACCAATCAACAAACAATACCGTTGCTTCCTGTATCCCCTCTTGTATTAAAAAAGTGAAACAACTTGGTACTCAGTAAAGAGCGATCTTTTCAAGGGAATCGCGGAAATCTGTTGCAAAGAATAAAATGAGTAAATTCAATTTAAACTAAAATATTTGTACCCATTTTTTAAAAGAAAAATCTCCAATTTCGGTTTTAGTGTCATTAAGCCAAATCAGCGAAAGCACTATGTAAATCCGTTGAGCTGTTATTAAGTTATAAGCGGTCGTGACAGACAGAAATATAATTCCATTTCTCATTATTTTACTCTTCACTGTAGAAGAATAAACTTTATATCAGAATATTCCACAGACTCAACCTCATTACTTAAAAATTCATTTTGATCCATCTAGAACTTCAAAATATGTTTCACTAAAGGGTCTCAGGAGTCTCAAGGTGCCATAAACAGAGTGAGTTCCAATGCTTCACATCTTGTTCTCTACCTTTTTTCTTATATATAAATAATACCTAAAAACTTTATGGCTAATAAGTTAATACCTGTAGCATATATGATCATTTTTTCAATAAGGGGAATCTGATAATAATATTTTTTAAAATTACATAATTTTCATGAATATATTAAACTTTAATTTCGGTATATGTTACTTGACCGTATGATTGCAACAAAATTATTGCTTCAGAAACATAAATATTGCTGACTACGATGAAAAGTATCCAATCAAGGAGTTATACATTAAAAATAAAAACATTTGCATAATTAAAGTATTGAAAATAAAATTTAAAATTTTATTAAATTTTAAAAGGTATTTACGTATTAGCGATAAAATTTTTAGGTATTATTGATGCATAGGAGAAAATATACAAAATGAAATGTGATGCATGGGAATTCACTTTGTTTATGGCACTTTAAGACCCCTGAGACCCCAAGCCTATATTCGAATAGGATGAATTTCAAATTTTCAACTAGTTTTGCTATTTCACAGTAAATGGCTTTGAATTGAAACTTGCATTTTAAGTTGACAGAAAAATTTCGTACCTCGGTTCGCAAAAAGTCAAGATTTGTTCTGATGACTCTCTGGTTCAGAGGAAGTGGCGGTCGGAAATTATTACCAAGGGGTGCTTTGGGGCTGTCTTCAACACCTTGCATTAGTTTCCGTAGAATATATAACTAGAAACATAAAACAAATAACCTTCCTTAGTAGAACTTGAAATTGCAGCAATAGATAAAAAACAGATACCATAATTCAAATAAATCTCCAAAATACAAAGGCAATAAAATGTTTGACTTTAAAATTTTAATTGAATTTTAAGATCACTTCAGATATAATTCGAAAAAATAAAGTTGTTGAAACGTGTAAAATAAATCTGTACTCAAAAGAAATAATTTCTTTCATGAAACCTTTAGTTATAAAGTGCTAAAATATTGTAATATTTGAATGTAAAAGAAAAAAATATTAATAATTCGGCTACAATTTTCGCGAATAATAAAAATATTAAAAGTAGAATGTGTGTATTTGTGTTCAAGGAAGTTCAATAGATTAAAAGCAAAACTGCAATAAGTTGATATAATTCTTGCAGTAAAATGAAAATTTAATAATGTGAGTGAGTACCCATCAAAATTTCTGTTATTTTGTTCAGCATCTTGAGAATTTTAATCTCGCTCGTCAAATATTCAAATTCGTACCTTTCGAGAAAATTTCATTAAATTATATTATTATCTTAACTTTCCAACTCATTTTAAATAAACATATTAACACTCATATATTACATTATAACCCTCCATATTTAAAAAAAGGATCTAACGTCGTCGCTGTTTGACATATTTCGGCTCACTCCAATTTCTATATGTCTCTTACCGCAAAAACTATATAGCATACAAAAATATGAAATTTGATACATTTCTGGAGGAATGTTAAGTAACTACGCTAAAATAAACCGTTTTTCGATTTAAACTTGTTTATGAGATATTTAATGTCAAAATCAAACAAGATTATTCGAGCTGCGAATTCACGTCCTGGAGAGATTATCAGTGGAAAGACCATGGAGTTTTGTTGAATTTTTGCAAGACTGGGTACTTTTTTAAATTTTGAGTTAGTTTATGATTTGTTCTATTTTTATGCACTTCTGAATTGAACATTTTTCTTCAATATGGGCAAATATTTAATTGGCCGAGCCCGTTGGGAGCACGATAGCGATCTTGTGCGCCTGCAGGGTTAAGAGAGTTCGCGATACGAGCTCCGGGGGATTAGTGAGCTTGTTGGGGGACTGCCAGCTAGGAAGAGACGGACCCCCAACAAGCGTGTTATGCCTACGTAAGAGGCGGAGAGAAAGATCTCGTAAAGCGAGCTCATCGAGTAGAAGGCGAAGCCCTCTGACTCGCGAAGTGAATTACTGGAGTCGACGATCAGGAGTTGACTAACAGAGCGGATCCTTCTAATGCAGTTGACGTCGCTGTTTGACAAATTTCACGTCCCTCAAATTTCTCTGCCTCGTATTGCAAAAACTGTAGCATACAGAAGTATGGAAATAAAACAAATTGCAGCATAAATTTAGCATAGGAGCTCTAAATTTTAAGTAGTTATATATTTTACTCAAGCCGTTGGGGAAGCTATAAATTTAATATGAATTTGGAAGGCTTTGACCTGGAAAATCAGAATATGTTATCAAAAATGGGTGTTTCCCTTTGAAAAAAAGTTAAAGTTTAATATGAAGATGACCCCCTTATGCAAATTAAATGTACATTTATTTATGAAAGGCATTATTTCGAGTCTAATGAGATGCATTTGGTTTTACTGCACAATTTTAGGAGCCCGAATAAAGAGCGCTGTTCGATTTTCTATTTGGCCGACTGAGCCGTATCACAAGCTCAAATTTTTTTGAAAGGATAAACATAACTAAAAACGAATGTATATTTTTAGTTGTTAAATATTTTATAAAACTAGAATTTTGGTTCATTGGGCCGTCCCCAATTTCTGCTTGTAAACTAAAATTCTATATACTACATAAACTCAAATTTGAACTCCTACCTGCCTAACAAATGGAATTTGCTGAAACAAATAGAAATTCAATTAAGTGTTTGTTCATTTATAGGATATTTAGAAATGTTCACCTAAATTTAAACTCACTGTTACGTTCACAGTAATATTGATTGTTACATGAAACATTTATCCAAATTAATATTTTGAAATTTGTACTTAATTTTGTAAATACCTGTTGTTTTGTTATGTAAATAGGCCGGTTCATAAGGATCCACGTAACTGTTTCTTGACATCCAGGCATCGTTAATGATCCCTCATACGTCATGAAAGAATATGTGTTTGGTAAAAGATCTCTTATAGATAAATGCTCTATATATGCTTCCTGGCCTAAAAGAAAAAGTGTCAAAAAGAAATACATCTGCTTCAGACATTTGAAATAAGAGGTTTACGGGCACATATTTTCAGTGACAAAGAGTGAAGTGAATTTGGTGTGACAGTGTCTGCAGAAACAGACAGCTACTGGGCAACTTCACCTTTAATTGTACATTATTTAAAATATTTTATGTACTTACTTCGAATAATGTACAATTAAAACAAAAATTAGTTTATAGCGAATTGTTTGGGTAGACGCTGTCTCCCCAAATCGTCTTTACTCTTCCATTTCAAGTTGAAGGAAAGAAAACAAGTTGTGTAATCCCTTTAATGTGGAGAGACTGATATTGATTAGAGATAGGATACATGGGAAAGACTTTCTTCGGGAATCGCGTTGTATTTGGGTAACATTCTAAGAAAGTTCTAAAAATCTAACAGGCGCTGACCGTTTATCTAGCAAGAAGCTTGAACTCGCAAGATGTTGCTCAACTACCCGAGATTCAGTGGCCAATGTCATTGTCACTGAAGTATGGATTGACCTACTTTTATGTAAAATATTTGTAAGATGACATGACCGGGATGATGCAGGGATCAGCATGACTAAGCATTAATCAGAAGACTCGGGTTCTATTACGAGTTGTGGTTTTTAAATGAAAATTTAAAGTTCATTGTTTAAACAATTGGCTCTTGGACAAAATACAGTGAGATAGTGACCGGAGGGTGTTGAGGAGGGTATGAGGAGAGGTGCCAGCATGGGAGATCGGGGGAAAATTTGTGCGATTCATAAATTTTATATCAAATTTTCGCAATTTTCTATTTCATTTTTTTTTCACTTTTTAAAAACACTTAATTTGATTTCTTCCTTGGGGAAAATTTCCTAACTACGTCTAAAAAATTTCTCGCCGTGGTAAAAATTCTTTCGTTGCCGGATCTAAAAAAAAATCTCGACGATGAAATATCACTAATTTCAATTCTAAAAAGCTTTCTCGTCGTATTTAAAATTATTTTGCTGTCGGATTTAAAAATTTCCCATCAGGGAGATATCACTAATTTTATTTATATAAAAAAAATCTCTTTGTGTTGGAAATCTTTTCGTGGCCAAATTTGAAAAAATCTCCAACATTTCTAGGTTAAAAGAGGAAGATACTTATAGACCCTGACAAATTCATTCCCGATAGTTCTTCTAACACCGAATTCAAAGACATTAAGTCAGTTTGCAATAGCAATTCATTTTTTTAATATTTACCCCCACCGCCAGTTATGGCCAATTAGAAAAATTAAATGTAATGTAGTATATATTCCTCATATTTTTATTTTACATATGTATAGTTCATTTGAATTCAATCTGTGCTTACATTGTTTTACAACAGTATAGTCCATTTGAGTTCTATCTGTGTATGCGCTGTTTTACAACAGTATATAATGATGCGCTTGATTTTACAAATATAAACTTTTTCTTTTTTCATTAATATTTGCCACAATCATTTTACTAATATTTATACCTATTTGCCACAATCAATTTATTAATATTATATAGTAATAAGCATTTTTGCCTTTGAAACTGGATGATACATTTAATCGACTGTTATATTCTGTTAAAAAAATAAATAAATAAATAGAATAAATTATTTAAGACACCAGATTGAGCAAATTTATTATATCTATATATAATAAGTTTCATCTTTTATTACCCCAAGAAAAATCCATTTTAAAATAATAAGATATTTGGAGAAAAATAAGAAATTAGAGTAATTAGATAAAATCTTTATTAAGTCGAGGGAAATATACGTAAGGTACAACTAGTAGAAATGGAAGTTAAATAGAATTTAAGAAATGTAGTCTCCCTAAATCTAAAGATAATTTTGAAAAGTTAAAAAAAAAAACGAAGGAAAAGCATCAAATTATGAAAATGGTAGTTCTCAAGCTTATGTACAAACTTTATGCGAATACCCGTGAAAATCCTGGGAAAATTTTTATTCACCGAGAATTAATAAATGTGAAAGATATTTTATTTTCATTTTCTTATGTCAAAGATAACTAAAAAAATAATGTGTTTGATATAAATATTATATAGCATTATTAACTTTAGTAAAACGACCCAAATTATAAAGTTCGATGATTGCTTGTAAGTGTAAATAACATTTCAAATCACGAATCTTTCGCGTATTGGAGTGGCTACTTGTCCTATGTTTTCAAATAAAAATGATATATTTTTACGTTTCACTGAAATATTTGCAATATCTAGATTAGTTTCAATCTTTGCACTGGAAATAATTTGTGTTTTCATATATTCATTTTTAGTACTTTAAATCAGTTTTGATTCTCTTCCTTAAATGACTGGAGAATTTTGGCTGAAGGACTATGTGTTTGTTAGCTGTACCCTTACGGAGACAGACTGTACGCTTACAGAGAATCTTCGGTGGTCATATGGAACTTTTACTCTGATTTAAGATTTAATTAATCAGCTAAAAATTATAAAATAAAGCAAAAATTTGTGTATTATAAAGTGTTATTGCAAAAAGGTATTTCAAAATAACCTAATTTCTTACTTTATTAAACACGAATAACTTAAATAAAATCAAATTATCAAGCATTTGTTATATGGTTACATCCGATCCAGAGCAGATTGTACATATGATTGTTGCCATTCGGCAAACTATAACAACGTGCATAAATTACTAACACTCGAAATTATGTTGTTTGATAATATGCTTGTTACCATTCGTCAAATAATAATAACATTCATAAATTATTCACACTGTAAATTATATTGTTTGATAATATACTTGTTGCCATTCGGCAAAGAATAATAACGGGCGTAAATTACTCATACTCGAAATTAAGTTGTTTGATGTTCATGTTAAAAAAAATCTAATGTGAAAAGAAGTTAAAACAGTATTTATCATTATTATAGAATGAATCTAATTAAATGTGTTTGAAAACATAATATATTGTAAACATAAGGAAAACTTTTATCATATCTTATTTTTATTGAGTTCAAAGCAAATTTAGTAATCAATAAAGATATTTTATTGCATAATGGAAAAATATGATTTTAAAATTAAATTCAATTTTAATATCGTCATAACCTTTTCTTTCTCAAGCGTACTGAAAAGTTACATTTCCATTTCCTGTATTTAGTTATTCACCTCTATTTTAATCAGAAGCACATTTATACAGCCACGAAACACTTGTTTTAAATTCCAATTTACTTTAAAGTTATATATCCTCGTTTGTTGATAAAATGTGTTCTGCAAACATGAGCTGTTTGCGCAGTAAATTGAAATGTTTTTAGATTGTGTGAAAAAGCAAATTATTTTATTTATACAATATTTCGTAACTTCAAATTTTTATGTAAACTTGATTTATTTTGTGATCTGTCACTAGAATGCATATTGGCATTTTGGCTATGTTTGTTTTATTTCCAATAAAATCGTTTAAATGATCTCATATCAAATCGTAATGAAAAGTCACATATAAATTAACTATTTTGAAACGGTTTAAAATGTAATTATGTTTAATTGCTTTTTTCATCGATTTTATTTTAAATTGGGGGCTTCCCATGGTCCGTTCATTCCGAAAATCAACAAACCCCAGACTTCACTCACTGAAACAATTGTACCAACTTTTCTCCATTAGTTAAAGAGAGACAGAGAGGCAGACAGACAAACATGCATCATTGAAAAAATGTCTGATTTGTACTCGGAGAAACTTAAAGCGCGTACATTCCACCAAAATCTGAGAGTCGGATTGTGACAAGCAATCATAATACTTTCTGCATATACTGCGTATTGTAGGGAAAGTAAAAACAATTCCGAATAGTTATAAGTTATTCGGTTATTGATCTAATGCTATCCTAAAAAGATGTCAATAAATGAAAAGTTATAGCAGCCTTCCTCTGTTTCCTGAGAGGAATACGGCTAGTTAGGCGAGGTAATAAGTGTTTGGATCGCGCTTTCATTGCAGATAACAGCACTGAAATTCTGTTTTATCACACAGCCTGCATAAAAAATTTTCCAAATATATTGAAAGTGCCTTTTTTCTTTTCTTGCCGAAAATTGCAGCGAAATATTGAAAATTCCGCATATTGTCAGCAGTCTGCAAAAAGCAAGGTGAATTTTAAAGCGAATTGGATAATTTTTGTATGAATATTGCTTGCTCTTGTCATTTAACATTGCTTACGTGATAGTAATGCGTTAAAATATTTATAGTAAAATAAATTTCTATTAATAAATTCTAAGCAAAACAGTTAACTTCTTTATCTATTACAAATTTATTCTTAAACAAAATATCAATTTTGGACAACTCTTTATATGGTCATATTCGACTATTCCCCTTTTAAAATCCACTACATTTTAGTACAATATTTCCTGGCTGATAAACATCTCTGAAAATGTAAACTTTTAACATAATGTCAGAGAGGAAATATTGAATCCATTTTAAATTTACTCTTTAGGAAATTTATATATTGAAAAATCCATATTTGTCTCGAAGTTTGAGCGTAGAATTTTCAAGCATCATAAATTAAAAATTTGGAGGAAAGCAATTATTACCCTGGGAAAGCCAACAGCTTCATTTTATTATTTACATCAACAGAGTTTTGCACTTAATTCGCTTGTATTTTTACCGATGTTAAACATATGTTTAAAAAGGCTTGCAAGAGCGAAGCGTTATTATAATACACTATTTTAATGTATTGTAATTTGAACTGAATTTTCTCCAAACACATTACAAAAAATCTGACGTGGGCCTTATATAATGCAACAAATTTACTCCTTTTACAGTCAAAATATAATGCATAAGATCCACGGTACTGTGTTTTTAACGTTAAATTGTACATTTGACGATTTTCCGGATGACAACATGTAATACCCAATTTCAAAGTACTCAAATAACTTATATTTCACACAACTCTAAATTAACAATTATCAATATTGATAGTATCCTCAATTCATATATTAAAATATTTTATATGGCGACATTCCGCCAAATTCGTCGCCAAAATCTCGCCAAGCGTTATGGACGGAGAAATAAATTATTCTATAGTAGGTTAATAACTATTGGCGTCCAACGACAAAAGTATTAACAAAGTAGCTTTTCTCATGAATGGAACGAGCTAGATTCGCGAGAATAATGTCACCAAATGTATCGCATGGTATTACAAAAGTGAACATATTTCACAATAGTTAATACTTTTTTCTTAATTTTATGTGATTTTTTGATAAATTTATTTGAAAAATGGGAAATATCTCGAGAACGGTTCGTTCTAGCGTTCTAAAGTTTATGTCAATTGTTTTTTAATGAAAAATTACATAAGAAATGACTATTTGCGTAACTTTATTAAAGGTTTTGATTTTTTCATGATTTTTTCAAAATTTCACTCGAAAATTTAGTGGGGTTCTGAACATTCGATCGCGTTTAACAACAATAGGCTTCTAGTATTCACGGATTGTAATTTTTATACCAAATTTCATTCGAATCGATCCATTCGTTCGTCAGATATCGTCTCCACAGACTCTCTCTCTCTCTCTCACACGCACACACATCAGCTCAGAAACGTCTGATTCGTCTTCAGGGATGCTTGAAACGTGCTCGAATTCGAATTTTTGACCCCGTCACAATACTTTCCTTATACATTATACTATGTATATAAGAAAAGTAATAACAGGAAACTGAATTTGCCTTATTAGGCACGTATTGCTTTTGGTAAAGTAGAAAAGCCAAGTAATTTTGATAAAATCACATAACGATTCCAAAAAATCGAGATGGAAAAGTGAATTTTATGTATACACAATAATCTTACACAATAAATAAAACTGCTGTTTGGGGGAATATAACTTTCTAATATTTCCTTAAAGAAATCAGCGTATTCCTGCTTTTTTTTATGCCTGCTTTCTTAAAAGGAGCATTTGGCAAGTTATATTGTCAATTTTCTTATTATAAAACTAGCAGCATACCCGTTCTTCGTACGGAGTATATAATATAAAAAAACTTGAAACTCACAATCGTGTTGAAAATTCTATAATATACTGAATGGCATTGTTAATAAAATTATTCTGTTAAAATATTTAATTTAATGCTCCTAAAAAGATGTTTAAGAATATCTGTTTTCGCTATACAAAATTATCTTCACGGGCATATATGAACAATCAAACATCCTGGCCCCGTTTGTAAACAAATTTACAGAAAATATGAAATTGAATCAATATATGCAAAATAAAAGCATTAAAATTGTACGGGACCCGTACTACTTATATTCGCGAATATTAGAAGATATACCCTGAATTAAGAGATTACATGTATAAATTGAAAATATCAATAAACACTCAATCTTTAAACCTGAAGGCAATAATTAATTCCAATATATGCCAAAATAAAAGTGCTAAAATTGTACCCGTACTACTTATATTGTCATAGATTAGAAAATATGCCCGTGTGTTAGTAGAAGATTATCGGTATTACAATATGAGTCTCAAAAATCTTTGAAAAAATAAAACAGATGACGTAATAAATTGAAAATATCAATTATCCAAATAATATTTAGATCAGAAGGATACAATATATGCCAATATATGTCAAAATATATGCCAATATATATATACTACTGATATTCTCGTAGATTAGAAGATATCCCCGTGCATTTGTAGAAGATTATCCGTACTACGCACTATATATGAGTTTCAACAATTTTTGCCAAAATAAAACAATAGTTTAATAACTTGAAAATACCAATAATAATAATAATACTTAAACCTGAAGACCGTAATTGATATTATCTAGACAAAAATGCAATATCAATGAAATTTATTTTAATATTTATTATTTAAATCTGAAAAGATTTAATAAAAATCGTCTGCAGCATAAACACATTGGATTTCAATTTGTTGCAAAGCGACATGATATCATTTTCTTGAAATAAATTGGTGGAAAAAATATCGTCTGAATAATGTTATCTTTATGGAAGGTTTGGCGATATTTTCGTCAATTTAGCAACATTTTAAAAAATAGCCAAATTAATCGCCAAGTGGGACTGTAGAATTGGCAGTCCCTCTTGGCGATAAAATGACGAAACATCATCACAATACTAACCCCTAACAAAACACAATTAATTTCATTTATTTAGAGCAATTTTATCAATTTCAAGATTTTTATGGATTTACAAACATTTTTATCAATATGGCGATATTTTAAAAATTTGCTAAATGTGTTATTAATAAGTAGGAGGGTTGGACTGACAAACAATTCTACCGAAACATGATTTCAGTACTCTCTTCTAATAAAACAAAATTAATTTAATTGATTTAGCGTCGTTTTTATCAATTTAGCGACATTTCCGTCAATTTGGCACCGTTTAAGAAAAAGTGCCAGGCTAGCGATATCCCCCAAAATTCGTTGATCAGAATTTGCAGATCTGAAGAATAAAACATCCTGATCCCGTTTGTATACAGCAAATGAAAACACTAACATTGTATTAGAAGATACCCCCGTTCTACTCTTATTGTTTCAACAATCGGCTAAATGAGCTTATTGGTTATACATAATATATGAGTTTGAAAGCTCTTTGCCAAAATAAATGAAAGTGATGTATTCAGTCCATAATTAACATAATTAAAAGAAAAATCAAACTGTTCATTTATAAGATATATTTTTATATCCATTTATTTATTATTCAAATCGAAAAAATAATAATAAAAATTAACAAACACTGTTTATTTAATTGCGTTGCTGAGCAACATGATATAAGAAAGAATCTTTCACATAAAATGCTGACAATCAAATAACCATTTTGATTTCTTAATACTTTTCATTGTTGAGTAAGAGCCTGTGAAAAATAAAATATTGTGATAGAGTTTCCATTTCAATTCATGTTTCAAACCTGCGATTTTCAACAGTGACTAATAAGCGCAATTAACTCCAACCAAACTCAGATATAATTTTCTTCAAATAAATTGGGGAAAAAAATATCGGCTGCATAATGCTATCTCTATGGAAGGTTTAATTGTTTCCATTTCAATTCCTGTTTTAAACCTGCGGTTTTCAAAAGTTACTAATAAGTGCAACAAACTCCAACCAAACTCAGATATATTTTTCTTCAGATAAACTGGCGGAATAAATATCGTCTGCATAATGCTTTCTCTACGGAAGATTTAATTGTTCGTTTTTAATTAATATTTCGATAACCCCTAATCATAGAAACTCGAAACATGGACTAAATTTTAAATGGGGCTATTTCAAGGCTACCCACAAAATTTCATCAAATTCGGTTTCAGCTGTTCTCCCGTGATGAGGAGACAAACATACATACAGACAGACAGATTTTCAATTTTATTTATATAGATATAACTTCTCAGACTACATTAAACTTCAATTAACTGAAAATAACTTTTTAAATTCGAAATAAAAATATAAATATAATTAACATTTCTCCTGCAATTTGATACATTGCAATTAGCCAATAGTATAAATTTATCAAGTTTGGTTATTATTTTTTACATTTTCATAGGGTGATTCTTTGAACATAATATGACTTCTTTCTAGGGGTATATTTCTATAGAGGACATTCTTTGAACATAACATGACTTCTTTCTAGGGGTATATTTCTATAGAGAACATGCACATTTTAGCAAAGTTATTCTGGGATTTGAATGTGTTTTTAAATTCCGTTAAAGTTGGTTGTAGGTACTGGTAATAAGGCATTTACTGTGTATCAAATAAACTATTGACATTAAAAGCTCATGATATCTGAAAGTGCTAATCCAATCCCTCATGATATCTAAAAGGGTTCATTTTTGAAATTCGAAAAGTTATATTTTGGGATCTTTTCGTTTAACTGTGGTCTAAAGGCAATCTATATACGCAATTTCGAGCTTCTAAATTAAAAATAAATCAACTTGGAATTAATTAAGAAAGTTAAACTTTTAAAATATCAGCAACTATTTAATAGACGAGAAACAAATATCATTTTGCAGATTTCGAAAGCTATTTGGAGTCTGCTAAAGTATTTTTTTCTCATTTCTACTTTTCCAACGATAGGAGAAAGTAAACTCATGTTTGTAAAAATTGAAAGATCATGAAGGAATCACGCGATTGATCTGAAACTTACAGAAAATGCAAATTAGGTGTGTTATGCAAATGATGAAATTTCAGAGTCACAACGTATGCATGGGCTGAGCAGCGCTCTCTGAACTGTCGTTTTAGCCGTATAAATAAAGAGCTGTAGCGAGGGACGTTGTCTATGGTTGTTTGCAGCGTTAAATGTTTCATAAGAAGTCATCATATCATACCTCTCTACCAAACGGGGGAAGGCTACAAAAGACGGCAAGGGCACCCTCAAATGTTCATTTTGGGGCGTGTAAAGGTGAAGCAAATTTACAGGCGAATTTGCTCTCGCACATTTTCACTCCAACTCCCGTGACGCATGCGCATTAGCAGATCGTCACTCGGGGAAAATAGTTGTCGTGTACTAAGGACAAACTGGGGAAGGCTACGAAAGACGCCAAGAGTGCCCTCAAATTTTCATTTTTTGGCGTGTAAAGGTGAAGCAAACTTACAGGCGAATTTGCTCTCGCACAATTTCACTCCAACTCCCGTGACGCATGCGCATTAGCAGATCTTCACTCGAAGAAAATAGTTCCAAGGATGGGAATGGGTTATTTCTTTCGCAAGTCAATGTGCGTGTGTGTTGTATTTCCACTTGGGCCGACTTTATTACAATTTTAAGCTGTTAATTTAATACTTTTGTCACTTCTTTTACATGGTTGGCATGTATTTAATCGTGTATTACAATTCTGGGCTGTGTACATTTGATTTACCGATTGTGATTGTCCGAAAATTACCGATTTGCTGAGTTTCTTGCAAACGCGAAAGGTACACGAATTATTTCGATCCTAAAAGTATTTAATCTATTGTTTTATTTAGTATGCATATGTAATCGTAATAAACACCTTTAGAAATAAGTGATCTTGTCGTTTAAGATTCTTATCATGATTATATTTATTCATTTGAGTACTTAGAACTTTTGATTTTACTAATCTTAAGCAAGTTGATGCTTGACATAAGCCAGTTGATTAGCTTGTTTGAAATAGAATTATTTTTAATTTTCTGTCTGTTCGGGCTGATTTGCTGGATGTGTCGAAGCAGATAGCATTAGAAATAAAATACTTTTAGATTATTTATACTGTGAAATGACTATGTTATTTTTAATTTCTACTGATTTTAATGAGTTCCAAATACATTAATTTACAACACTTTTTCTTATTTGGATTATTTGATAAAATAAAGAGTGGAATGACTGTTTATTTTCTGAAACATTGCCGTTGCTTAACATTTTTGGCCTCTCAATCATTTAAAGCAAAATATTTAATTCATACAATTTAGCATTTTTGGTTGTTAAAGTTTAAGTAACATTCAAAATAATTGTTATACCATTTCATAAGTGAAGGCAAGTGATTGATTAAGTTTCCCTTTTCGTTAAGGAAAAATTCACATATTTCACTAATATGTAAATTTTATTCTAATTTTTTTATCAATAAGTAAATAACATCTGTTTTTAATATATTTTACAAGCTGTGAAAAAACTAATTTTTTTATCAATATGAAATTAATGTGAATATTTTAAAACAAATTCAGGAAATATAAATATAGTTTTAAATTTTCGGCATTTGAAAAACAAATACATTCCATACAACCCTTTTTTGAATTTCTTCATAACATAAAATATGTTTCCATGTTATACGAACAATTTTGACCTCTCAATCATTTAAAGCAAAGTAGTTTATTCATATAGTACGGTAAATGGAAAAACTAAATACGTTTGTTTTGTAAATTTAACAAATCATGTTATATAAAATTTATGAGAAAGGAATATGTAACGTGATCAGTTTTGCATAATCTTTGAAAAAATAGTCTATACTGAAATCACATCAGTATTATTACTATTACAATACTGCAAAAAAAAAGGAAAAAAAACAATTTTATGTTACAAAGTCTTGTACAAAAAGATTTCGTAGGCATTTAAAAATAAATAAATAAATAAAAAATAAAACTAAAGTGCAACGCGTTGCGGCCCCGGAATGTTGTTTTTTCGGCATACCTCAGTCAAATTCTCATAGCGCCGGATTTCGCGTTTATATTAGCCCAATGGAAGCTTCCCTTCTTTATATGTATATTCTTTGCCTCTACAATGACAGAGGGCGCCATATGAGCAAGTTATGGAGTTTGAACGACGGCGAATGATTGGCCTTCGAGAAGAGGTCGTGTTTTCCTATCGTGCAATATAGCTCGTATGGAGCACAATGCCATGACAGTGATGCGAGTGTGGAAACAGTAGACTGAAGAGAACCGGACGAGATGCAAATCCGGCAGTGGAAGACGAAATGTTACATCAGCACGGGATGATAGACACCTCATTGGCATGGCAGTGATGAACCGTACACCTTAATCTCGTCAATTGGCAGAACGTTGAAGCACTGCTACAGGTGTATCAGTGTTTGCTCCAACAATTCGTCGACGTTTGCTACACGGTGACTGTGTGCAAGAATTCCTTTGTACAGGATTCTCCTGACGCAAAACCATCGACGACTGCGGCTACAATGGGCTCATCAATATAAACACTAGCGTGCCAATTGTCAACAAGTCGTTTTTTCCTATGAATCCCGCTTTAATTTGGGGTACAGTGATGGCCGCATCAACGTTAGACGCTATAGCGGTGAATGCCACCTTACGGAGTGCGTTATCTAACGTCATACTGGATGGATGCCAAGCGTGATGGTCTGGGGTGCCATTGGGTATCTTGGACGATCTCATCTGCTGAGATCTGTAGGTATTCCCAACAGCAACCGATACACCAGAGAAGTTCTAGAGCCCGAAGTCGTACCCTTCCTTCCACGCATTCCTAGAGCTGTATTTGAGCAGGACAATGCCCGCCTACATGTTGTTAGAAATGTTCAAGACTTGTTTTCAGTACAACAGGTACAGCTTATTCCTTAGCCTGCATATTCACCGGATATGCCGCCTATTGAACATGTCTGGCATTTCCTTGGGTCAGCGTCTCGCTCGTGACGCTCGTCCCGTAGCTAACACAGCTGAACTTTGGGTTCGGATAGAAGCAATCTGGAATACGCTTCCTCAAGTACAAATTCAAAATATGGTTGATTCGACGCCACGTCGTATAGAAGCACTTATTGCAGCGCGTGGTAGCTTCACCAAATACTGATTTCCGACATGTAATATTGTCTTTATGCTTTGTAAATTTAATCTTTTATTTGTATCAATATAGGTCCTTTGTGGAATAAATTTCATTCAATTCTGATGATTCTTGCATGGTGTTGCAATTTTTACAAACAGGAGTATATGCTAATAATATCAAAATTCAAATCTCATACTTTGACGGATTTACATGTTTTCAGCATTCATCAACACAGATCAACCATTTTGTATGATCCCTGTGGTCAAAATATCTCATTAATAAATTGAGTGATTGAATTGAAATGTGGGTACTTATGGGTTTTTCGTAGTTCTCGAATATACTCTAAAACCGAAAACCTCCATAAAAAACCTAATAAACTCAATATTATGAAGAAAGTAAATAATTTAAAAATACTTAACTATTTACATTATTGTCCTTCCTGTTTGGTTAGGAGTTACCATAGGAGCTATTTTCGAGATATTGGAAATTTATTTTAAGTACAGCAACATGATATCTATTGAAAATATTAAGAGATTTCTAAGAAATTTGTCATGTTTTTACTTTCCTTGTATACATATAATGTATAAGGAAAGTATTGTGATGGGGTCGAAAATTCGAATTCGAGTTTTCGACGGAAGAGCACGTTCCAAGCATCCCTGAACACGAACAAGACGTTTTTGAGCTGATGTCTGTCTGTGTGTGAAGTATGCGTGTGTGTCAGTGAGTCTGTGGAGACTACAACTGACGAACGAATGGAGAGGGTACAAAAATTACAATCGGTGAATATTGGAAGCCTATTGTTTTTAAACGCAATCGAATGTTCAGAACCCCCAAATTTTGAAAGGAAATTTTAAAAAACTCATCAAAAAATCAAAACTTTCAATAAAGTTCCGTAAATAATAGTTTCTTACGTAATTTTTTTATTAGAAAACGATTGAGATAAATTTTAGAAAGTTCGCATGAACCGTTCTTGAGATATTGCACATTTAAAAAAAATTATCAAAATATCATATAAAATACAAATATATATATTACCTATTGTGAAATAGGTTCACTTTTCATAAGTAATATTATGCGATAAATTTGGTGACATCATTCTCGTCGATCAAGCTAGTTCCATTCATGAGAAAAGATACTTTAGATAATAATTTTGTATTTGGATGCCAATAGTCATTTATCTGCTACAAGAATAACTTATTTCTCCGTCCATAACGCTTGGCGACAGTTCAGCGGAATGTCGCCAACTTGGCAACTTTTTTCAATATCGCCAAATTAACGAAATTGTCGCCAAATTGATTAAAAAATAACGCTAAATCAATGAAAATGACAACTAGATGATGAAAGTTCGATATCTTGGAACGAACATGAGCGTAGAATATAAGAATAACACATTTCTCCGTCCGTCCGTAACGCTTGACGAGAAATTTAGCGGGACGTCGCCAACTTGGCAACTATTTTAAATTTTGCTAAAAGGACAAAAATGGCGCCAAATTGATAAAAATAACGCCAAATGGAAAGCAATGTCTAGCAAATTCTGATTTCTGTGATATGACGGGGTTTCCTTCTAGTATATAAGAAATACTCTTCTATAACCCTTGGTGATGCATTTGGCTAACTTAGCAAATAATTTAGCAAAGTATTGCCAACTTGGCGATATTTCGCCCCAGTTCGACAAAAATATCGTCAAATTTGCAAAAATGACTTAATTAATGAAAATTACCCCTAATGATGAAGTAATTAAGTACCCCTAATGATGAAGTAACGCCAATAGTCAGTTATCTGCTACAAGAATAACTTATTTCTCCGTCCATAACGCTTGACGAGATGTTGGCAGAATGTCGCCAACTTGGCGACTTTTCTAAATGTTGCCAAATTAACGAAAATGTGGCCAAATTGATGAAAATAAAGCTAAATCGATGAAAATGACGACTAGATGATGAAGTAATTATTAAAGTATTTTAATATGTGGACTATATCGCTTATTGAGGATGTTATCAATATTTATGCTTGTTTATTTAAAGTTGCGCGAAGTATGAGTTAATTGAGTATTTTGAAATAGTTTTACATGTTGTCATCCGAAAAATCGCCAAATGTACAATTCAACGATAAAAACACATCTCTGTGGATCTTATACATTATTCTTTGACTGTAAAACTAGTAAATCCATGGCATTATATAAGGAAAGTCATGTGCTGTCCACATCAGATTTTTTAATGGGTGATAGCAACAATACACTTGATTTTTAGCGAGATATAATCATAATTAGACACTAATTTTGTTTTGCCTACAAATTTCAAATTTGTAAAAAGTGAATAATTATTTTGACAAAAATGTAGCATAAATAAAAAATTAAAGATATTAACCGGTTTCGAAAATAAAACGACAGTAATTTAACCAGAAAAGGCTGTATTATTGTAGGAAGTATTACTGTCTGTCAAACATGTGACAAAGTACTTCAAGTATTTACTATGAATTATTTTTTCAGGTAATTTTTTGCAGAAGTGAAAATGAAGATTTTTTTATTTTATTTGGTAGATTAGTAGAGAAAGTCATGTCTGTAGAATCCACGAAATTGTTTCCATCAATAGTGATTATGGCACTCTAGGGGGAATTGGGACATGTTAATAAAATTATAGGTTTTTAATTTTGTATTTTTTATATATTGACTTTAATTATTTTTTTAAATATCAAAATTTACTTTGTTTTTTCCTCTTTCGATTGAGCCAATTAAACTTTCTGAGATTAGAATCGCTAACTCACAGACACTTTCACAGACATAGTATGGCTACTGAAATACTTATTTAACAAAAGAAATAATGGTCCAGTCATGCCTACGGTTTGATATATTGTGCTAATGCACCCAGGAGACAAACCTCTAATTAAATGGCATTTGTAGTGAACCGGAAGAAGATATACATAGGTGAGACTGAATTATCGACATCGCTTACAACAGTGGCCATGGATTATTGAATCCATTTCTGCTGATCTCAACCATGAATCCTTAAAGCTATCCTTTTTCTGAAACACTTAAGAAACTAATGAGCAGCTTGAACACCAGTTTCATCAGTACTGCGTATATCTTTTGATGATATGCTAGCTCATATTTATCTAAAGTATTCCTTAAAGTTGCAAAAAAAAATGGTCATCTTCCTGCTTATTGAAGCTATTCTCGCAGCTCAAACTTGTTAATTTAGGAGATCTGATAAAAAGAGCAGAATGGCGTTTCATATATGTTGTCAACAATCGCGCTTTGAATTACAAGCTTTGAATATATACAAGTATTTGGTATCTTAAGATTGTTTGACATTTTCAATTCGTAAATACATCTTTGCATATCTTAGCCTTATAATAATTTTTTGAATAATGAAGATTATTTCAGCTAAGTTTCAAATGATCATTAAAAACCTGCCTATTTTAACAGATAAATCTCATGTTTCTCATAATTCCCATGACATTTACCCTTTCTGTTTGTATATTTTAGCAATCATTCTGTCAAATTTGAATGTTTCAACAGCAATTTCCTTTATGTAAATACAATCTAAGCTCTTTCACAATGTCTCTAGCGGTATTTCACCACGCTTTGTTCCTTTTACGTAATTCCGGACCATTTCCTGAGAGTAAACTAAAACCTAATCAACTACGTGATTATGTATGTTAATGTACCGCATCCATTTAGCATAGATTATGATATGCAGAAAGATATTACCATTCATTGTCCAAATAAGCTGTCATCCCGAAAGATTGTCAAAAGTTTCATTTCAATTGTTCAGAAGACATCAAAACACAATACAAATTAACTCTGCACTATCAAAGACAATACTGCTTGAATAACTTTCACTTACGAGGGAACCATAAGAGATGCATCCAAACAATTTCAAAAAGGTCAACTCCGTAGGCTTGTCCATGGTTTAAAAGCACTCGATGTAAAAAAAAAAACTAGACCCCAGTCAATTTATATTACGAGTTATTGACAAATTTATAACCTTTCTAAAAAGTTTTTTTTTACCTGAACAAACTAATCGATCTAGATGTGTGGCATGTTATATCACCTAACAGATATAACAAAATACAAATATATCAGGAAGTTTACTGAAATTGATTAAAAACAAAGCTGTCACATCATTTTATGCAGAACATCGCAATTTCCGTTACATAACGTAATATACATACTCAAATGGGTCATCGATGAAGCAATGCTTTTCATGTTTTTCACTGTGATCCATTCTTAGATAATAATTTTAGAAATTAATGAATCACTACAGAATCTGAACACATTTCTCCAAATTGAAAATATTCCGCCAAAAACTTGTATGGATAAAGCACTGCCATTTGATGTGTATGAAATTTGTGTATCAAAATTCTTTTATCAGGACTAAAACACACCATTTCCGCATTAGATATTGAATCTTCTAAGTATCTAAAAGAAAAAAAAATGAAATAAAATTGCAGATATTTGCTTTGAATCAAATGCTTCATCGCTTTAAAAGGTTATGGAAATATTCATTTATTTCTGAAAAATTCGACAAAAAGAGCACGTTTCTTGTGATCGTCAACTCATTTCTATTATAGACATAGCCAAGTTCTTAATTGCGAATGCAATTACGATTTTAGTAGTAATGCTGTAAGGCATGCAGGATTTTATTGTTTTTGTGCAAAATATATTTTTGCTTTCATTAACATTTGTTAATTGATAATTCGGAAAATGTTTAACTTGGTTTCCATTCATTACTGTGATATTTATGCAGAACAATGTGCAAATCCAATTTTTAAATAAAGCAGAAATAAAAAGATTTTTTTTATTTGATTTCAAAATTTTTATGTGTGGTTGTCTGTTAGGTGACATAAGACGCCGTTCATCTAGATCGATTAGTTTCTTCATGTAAAAGCAACTTTTTTGGAAGGGGGACTGGGATCTAATTTTTTAGACTATGAGCAAGCCCATGACATTAGTATTTGTGAAATAGTTTAAATGCAACCCATGTGGTTCCCTCGCTATATCATGTAATACACGTACAAACTATGTAAAAAAGAGACTTCTCTCTTTCCAGAGAAACAAAAGTGCACATTGCGTTACTGGGAAACTTCTTCTGTATAAACCAATATATGTTTCTATTTACCCAGGCTTCCTCTGCCTTATTTTAAATGTCTTAGCCAGAAATAATGTAAGAACTTCCGAAGTAATTCTAAACATAAATAGAAAATAAAATCTATTATTTGGGACACTTTGTCGCAGAAAATTGACCTAAGTTCAAAAAGATGGTTACGTAACTATTAATTGCAACCGTAAACAAATATTTTTTTACATTTTCTACCCTAGGTAATGATACCTGATGCATCGTGATAATCAATTTAAATTTACGCAAAATGGAATTTAACTAGGTACTTCAAATTAATTTTCCTTATTGTCCTAACAAAAAGCCCCAAATGTCAGCTTACTTTTCAGCGTTATAAACGTTGTGCCGCGGATCTTTCTATCATTATTTCGCATCGAAAGAAATACTTCCATTATGTAGGAAAAGTCATGTGCTGCCCACATCAGATTTTTGGTTTTATTTCTTTGAATCCTGCGTTTATTCAACATATCAAAAAATTTTACTGTAATTAGTTATATACCGTTATTATTTTTTTAGTCGCTTCCATTCACATCCTTACCTCTGTATACTATCTTATGAAGATGACTTGTAAGTAGCCTCAGTTCTGCATTAGATAAATCTCCCATCTAGTAAAAAATATTAAGAAATGTATAAAAATCATTTTAGATTATAGAAACGCATTAAATAGCTCAGTACAGCAATATATTCATTTAGAAGGTGATAAAAATGATTATTTCCATATTCCATGCCCTATTTAAAACTTTTGAAATTCTGTATAATATAAAAAACATTGTACATGTATGCTTTGAAATGGTGCACCTTAAATTTTCCACACCTGCAATTCTCTCTTTATTCAATAATGTTAAAGACATATTTCTTTTACTGTGTATTAATCTTGTTATCATCGTACTTCTTTTTGGACATTGATTACGTTATATAGTCGGCTAGGAATAGCTTCTGTAGAAATTATCATTTAGTGAAACAAAATTTAGTGAACACAAGATTTTTTTTACCGAAATTATTATATTTGGTATAAATTCAAAGATAGATTACAAAAATTGAACACCACTACCTAATATAATATGAACATTTAAAAAACACTATGTGCAAAGTATAAGGGTAAACATAAGCAACGCATTTATGCACAAATAAAATAAAAATGCTGAAAAAAAGTGCTGCATTTTTATTTTATTTGTGCTTGAATGCGTTGCTCTTCGTTTCCTTAATAGAATATAAAATTTAGGCAAAACAATTCATCGACAAAAGCAATACTCGAAATATTCTAAAACTACTGCTACAAAGTTGGTTAGACAGCTTTGTATAAAACAACATTTAAGGGTGAGCGTCAGTAAATCTTCTGCCCTATCCGCGTTTTGTTAACTTTCGCGGCACACGTTTTTCGCCGAAATTCTGCTCAAACATTTGCGAAATATTTTCTGATAGATAACATGTAATGCCTAGATTATATTAAAACTAAATTTAATACCCAATAAAACATGAAATATATTTTTTATTTTAATTCAAAATATTATTGGTGCTGCCATCTGTTGTCGTAATTTAATTCATACCGACTATTTTATTTTTTAATGAATATTTTTAAATGCCTATTCCTTCTAATACGCTATTAAACGCAACAATGGATCATATATAATAATGCCACAGACACGGAAGCGTAATTGAACTTGGACTTGAAGACAAAGGAACTTAAAGACAAAGTTGAATTCAGATGCCCTTATCAAATTTATAGAATGAGAAATTACCTTTCCGTGATTGTGGCATTATTATATATGATCTGTTGTTGTATTTAATACTGTATTAGAAGGAAGAGATATTTTAAAATGTTCATTAAAAAATAAAAATAATCTGTATGAATTAAATTACGACAACAGATGCAGCACCAAAAATATTTTGGATCAAAGTAAAAAATATATTCTATGTTTTATTGGGTATTAAATTCAGTTTTAATATAATCTAAGCATTGCATTTTATCTTTCAGAAAAAATTTCGCAACTGTTTGAGCAGAATTTAGGCAAAAAATGTGTGCCGCGAAAGTTAACAAAGCGCAGATAGGGCAGAAGATTTACTGACGCTCACTCTTAATACAAATTATGGGGTTTCATTTGCTTTCTAGGGCAAGAAACTGCCTTCTTTTTCAGGATTCCAAGACAGTGTGACCTATACTCAGAGTAAGATGGATGGAAAATAGTTTCCAAACGGCGCGAGAAGAAATGAAAGATAAAAACCAAGGAGGACAGGGCGAATAGCACAATTCAATGAATGAACGGCAGAAAACCATAGTGAATGTGAACATTCAGCAGAAAGATTCAAAGCCCTTCTTCAGTGAATAAAACTAAGAACCTAAGTGTTCTACGATAAATTAAAAAGGAAAGAAACGGTTTGGGAAGTTGGACGAGTCGTTTAAAGTAAAATTCAACTATTACTAAAATTAAAACAAGTGATCAAAACAAACTGTAAGAGTACCAGCAAATACACTGCTCACAACAGAAATTGCAACACCACAAAGTTGTAGGTTGTTGTTGAGACCCAGACCGTCCTACCTACCAGAAAGGTGTAAGGTAACTGTTTGGACGGCCGGGAAGTGCCACCCAATTTAGACCGGAATCCAGTGGGGGAGGCATCCACAGGGACCGTACTCTCCTTCCCCTACCACCAACCTCTCGGAAGGACTTACGGACCCACATGTTTAACGTGATCGTACTCAGCATGAACACGGCGGCAGTTGTGGCAGCGTGCAAATCCAGCACGCAAACCACCGGGCTACCGCGCCCGAAATGTGCCAACAGCACGCGGTGTTCCCAGGTGGTCACCCACCTAAGTACTAACCGCGCCCGATGCTGCCTGACTTCAGTGATCCAACGAGAACCGGTGTTTTCATCACGGTACGGCCGTTGGCCCCCACAAAGTTGTAGGTGTACCTTTATGTAAATCAGGCAATGGAAATAGCAAAGCGAGATATGCAACTGATCACAGTTTTGTTTCGCATAGTGACGTAACACCTTGCTGAGCAACATAAAAGCGTCAGGCCAAGGAGGAGCGATATCACAGCTAAATTGTAGCGTCATTGGTTTCAGGTTGTAAAAATCATCACAGTATGCCAAGAGTACGTCAACGTACCGCATACGTTCAGTTGTCGTCAACAGGACGGCAACAAATCATTGTTTTACGTGAGGGTAGAATGAGCCTTCGAAGGATCGCTGAACTATTGGGTCGTAATGTGAGCACAGTTCAACGGTGTGTGTTACGGTTCGTGAAAGACAACGAAACGACACGAAGATCGGGTAGTGGAGTTTCCAGGTGAACCACACACCAGGTGAAGATCGTATGCTTCTGAGAAGCGTTGCGCGGGAGCCGTTTACCACAGCAACAGTATTACAACGACATTTATCCCACACTACAGTTACCGTGGTTTCGACACAAACAATTCGAAACCGTTTGCATGGCGCAGGAGTCCGAGGTAGACGATAATTTTCACGCCTAGGGTTTCAACGTCTTCACCGGTTACGTCGCCTCCAGTGTTGTCAAATGAAAAGCAATTGGTCGACAGAATGGCGAAACATTCTGTTCGCGGATGAATCACGATTCTGTTTTGGCATGCCAGATGGCCGTACTCGGGTATGGCGGAGTTTTCAACAACGCCATCAGGAAACCTTCTCTATCAGTCGCCACACAGTCCCCCTAAGTGATACCATGGTTTGGGGTGGTATAACATTTGGTGGACGAACACCTTTGGTCCACGTGTCTGGCAGTATCACGGCACAACGATACGTTTCTGACATTGTGAGACCTGTGGTACAGCCATATCTGTCAACCAGGCCAGGACTGCTTTTTCAGTATGATAATGCCAGGCCACATACTGCACGGGTAACTATGAATAGTCTACAAAGTTTTGATATCCTACCTTGATCAGCATATTCTCCGGATTTGTAGCCAATTGAGCATATAAGGGACATCATGGGTCGCCGATTAAGAGAATTCCCAATTCCAACAAACCATATTCAGTTACAAGCCCAATTGCATGCTGTGTAGAATGCCATCCTTCAGCACACCATTGACCATCGAATCGGAGGGATGCCTCGTCGTATTCAATCCTGCATAGCCGCTCGCACTGCGCTTATTCCATATTGATCTAATGGCAATAAAGTTCCATGCTTTCATTTTTCATGTATGATTTTTTGATCATTTGCACATCTCCATGTTACAATTATATTCTGTAAATTTCATAAGGATGCATCAATTTCTTCACGGTGTTGCGATTTCAGTTGTAAGTAGAGTAGTAGATTGAAAATCGACATGATAATAAAAATGAAAAGTCTATAAGCTAAATTTTCAATTAATACTGCGGAAAATAAAATTGAAGGTAATAGATATAAAATAACCGAAAAATGAAAAACTCAAACGTTTTTGAAACATATACAGGATGATTAAAAAAAGATGGGCCAAACTTTACGAGGTGGTAGTCCACACCAAATCAAGCATTTTCCGTCATAGTTTACCGGATCAGAAATGAAAGGTAAAGACGTTACAGGGCGCATACTCGTTGGGAAGCGACTGCCCCGCAAATTTAAAAACTTCATTCTGATTGTTATTTTCTTATTGAAGAAGATAACCACGTATGCAAATTTCATCTGGGGAAGAAGGACCCTTATGCAATTTTTCGTATTTGGGCGAGAGGTAAAGAACTATCTGGAAGTCACTTTTCCGGGCCGATGGATTGAGGTGGTCCTATAGCTTGGCCCCCACGATCGCCCGATCTGTGGTGTCTCGACTTTTTTTGTGGGGATAGCTCAAGAATCTCGTCTATGACACTCCCTTTGAATCTGAAGAGGAACTCGTCGCCAGAATTTCGATCGCTGCTGTCGAAGTGCGCGACATGCCTGGTCTGTTCGAGAGAGTTCGCCAATGCCCCCATCGTCGGTGTGAGACGTACATTCAGATTGGCTGTCGCCTCTTTTGTGCGATTAGTTTAATTATTATTTATTAAATGTCATTTCATAACGTCTAAGTCATTCTTGTGTTTTCGCCTCACCTCATCGGTTTCATCATTAAGCGCCCATTGGCGCCTTTACGTTTCATTTCCGACCCGGTAAACTATGACGAAAAATGCTTGGTTTGGTGTGTACTACCCCCTCGTAAAGGTTGGCCCAGCGGAATAGAAAAAGGAAACAGTAGAAAAACTTTCAAGAAAGTCCAAATCAAAAATGGAATTAGTAATGAGGATTCTGCTCTATGACGAACTTTGAATTTTTACCTTTTATTACTTAATGAAGAAATTACTGTTGTTTTGACGTACTTGTTTAAATGAACATAATACATTTTCTAGATAAATTTCTTCAAGAAAGTCCAAATCAAAAATGGAATCAGCAATGAGGATTCTGCTCTATGACGAACTTTGAATTTTTACCTTTTATTACTTAATGAAGAAATTACTGTTGTTTTGACGTACTTGTTTAAATGAACATAATACATTTTCTAGATAAATTTCTTCAAGAAAGTCCAAATTAAAAATGGAATTAGTAATGAGGATTCTGCTCTATGACGAACTTTGAATGTTTACCTTTTATTACTTAATGAAGAAATTACTGTTGTTTTGACGTACTTGTTTAAATGGACATAATACAGATTATATATAATATTTCAAATAATAATTAAACATATGGGTCATTTTCTCTAAACGGGCAATGTTACAATTTATTTTTTTTCTCTTTCTCAACCTGCTCTGCAAGTTATTTAACATGGGTGGTTTAAACTAAAAAAAAAAAAAGTAGCAGCGATCATTTTGGGGAAATTAAATAAAAAATGCAAATTTTTATTTTCAAGACGAGTAAATACAACATAACTGGGTAATGATACTTAATATAGGCAACTGCTTTGTTATTATGTAGTACATACAGGGGTGTCCCAAAAACATTGACCTCGGCTTTTATTCCTTAGATAATGATCTTAGACATATATAATAAATTACAAAGTTGCGTAAAAAAAGGTACAGAATTTTATAAAATCAATAAAAATTTTCAGGGGATTAAATTTGAAGAAATACAAAATTTAAATTTTTACATGGCCCCCGTACAAAAACATTTCCAATGAGTAAAATGTGCCCCCTACACTAATAATGTGATTAACAAAATTACAGCATTTTATCATAAAAAGTCCCAGAGATATGTTTAAACAAAGTTGGTGAGGGATTAATCACAAATTCAAATGTAAATGTTCACAGCAAGAGTGCAAATGACGCAACGCAGAAATGTATCATATGCAAATAATATCTGCCTCTTATCTTTAATGGATCTTTGGCATGGATGGAAAACATTTTGGACAAGCTTTGTAATCTTTGTGTAAAGTTATTATTTCTACACAGTGTAGATACTTGTGTAGCAATAAATAGCAATATTATTATTTATTTATGTAATCATTGTTTCCTTTTTCATAATTTGTGTATGACCCCTGAAACGCGATCTGCCGACATGATTTTTCCCCTCTGAGAACCCATGTCGATGCATCGAAAAGTGGTTTAAGTCAGCATTTTTGTCTTTTCATATCTCTGGGACTGCTTATGATAAAATGCTGAAAGTTTGTGCATCACCTTATTAGTGTATGGGGCACATTTTACTCATTGGAAATGTTTTTGTACGGAGGGCCGTATAAAAATTTAAATTTTGCATTTCTTAAAATGTAATTCCCTTGAAAATATTAATCGATATCATAAAACTCTGTACCTTTTTTTACGCAACTTTGTAATTTATTATATATGTCTAAGATCAATATTTAAGGAATAAAAGCCGAGGTCAATGTTTTGGGGGCACTCTGTATATATCATCAGAAAAATAAAAAATGCCTTTTGCTTTAATTGCAATCTTATATTTAGAACTAACTTCTTAATTGTTTATCTTCTAAAGAGAAAATCTAGTTCAAATTTCACTCACCTGTTCTAATATCATTCCCTTGTCTACCAAGAAGAATGGTGAATTACGACAGGGGAATGACAAATCATGTGATTTTACTTTCTGAGTATATGAGTTTTATTTGCATTTAAGCCTACCTTGATATTCAGTTTGCTTCACTAACTAGTCACACATATATGTTAAAAGAAGTTATTTATTTTTTATTCTGAGAATAATTGAAGACAGGTGAATGATAAGGAATAAAAATACTTACCCAAAATTGTTCCGTTTTATAATATTTCTCTGCATAAAATGATAGCTAGAACATAGTCGATCTCTTAAAATGGTGAATATGAACTTTAGTAAAAAGAAATAATACTTTAATTATATTTTATTGTCATCTATGTACAGAAAGAAGTGTTAAATTTTAAAGACAGGTGAATGACAAAAAAAAATAGGGGACAGTTGTAAAAAATTTATTTAAAATATTGCTCTAATGCATAGTGAATTTTTTATTATTGTTTGTATTTCAAATTGTCTAATTTAATATAAAACATCAAACTAAAAGAAAACTAGAAAATGAAGGCTTGCAAATGAAGTTGTGATTTTATTATTTGGCTGCTGGGATACACAGGAGAATGACATTTAATAAAAAAACTAAATTTTTAAATATTAAAAATATAAATTGTTTCTTTAACTAATGAGTGACAAATATGAACTACAATATAGTAAATCTGATCAGTGTCTAAAATCAGTCTTAAGTCATGCAAATTTTTATTAGAACACCTGGGACATGTAAAACTCCCGTTTACAGGAAATGATCCATATATCAAATTAAAAAAATATATCGTAAATTTACTCTAAATGTGCAAACGTTAAAATTACTTAAAAATAATTCTAAAGTTTTAAAAATGATCTTGGCTTCCGAAAAATGAATATTCAGCGATAGAATAATACTTATTAGACTATTTGTCTTTTAAGTATTCAATTTAAAACTTTTAATTCTTGGACGTTAAAGCTGCCCATGATAGTACCCTAAGGATGCATCCGTGTTTATGTATGATTGTGTAAAAATATTTATTCATAAATTTTTCTGCAATCAATTCATTACATTTACTTCTAAATGAGAAGTACTAATAAAAAACCATATTAAATGCTTTTTTATTCTTTGAGTTATTCACAATCTAATAGAGCCTGGCTAGTGACATAAGAAATATAAAAAAAAAAATATTAAATCTCTATAAAATAATTTTTTTTAAAATAATTTTAAAGTTTGCACATTTAGAGTTAATTTATGATAATTCTGTAAAATTTGATATAAGTTTAATTATTTAAAATATTATCTAGAAAATTTATTATGCTCATTGAAATAAGTGCGACAATGCGACAGTTCTTTCTAGTAATAAAAGATAAAAATTCAAAATTCTTCATTAAACAGAATGTTTTTTTATAAGTTGTCATGCATTTAAATTGTTCGAAACATTTTTTCTTTGTATAATTTATTTTATCAATAACTATCGAATTACGCGGCGTTGCCCAGGTCCTACATAAGGGCACTATTTGCAGCATAATGCAGATGCAGATAACACCACTCAATTTCTCCTGTTTTGAATTAAAATTATTCTCGCGACACAAATAAATGAAAAAGGTTGTCTCGAAGCAAAATTGAAAGAATTATTGCTATCTCAATGAACTTTCATCCAATTTAAGTCCAATTATAGCATAATACTCATAATGATAATATAATAAATTAAAAAGATAATGGGTCGACACCTTTTAAATTCGCATAGTTAGAAATCTCATAAATAAAATGCACTCAGCGTGGAATTAGCGGTTTCTCAGTAAACACGAAATATCTGCGATTTGTGGGGGCAGCATTGCGTCACTCACTGCTACGAAAGGCATTGCCGGTTATTCCCTCCGCTTACCATCGGCCCCGATGGTGGGGGATAGGTTCGAACTCTGAACCTTTTGATTGCTGATCCCGGCTATGCCAGCAGCTTCAAAAGAATTCTCCGTCGCCGAGGGAATAACCGGCGATGCCTTTCGTAGTAATGAGTGACGCATTGCTGCCTCCACAGATTTAATCAATGAAGCTGCTCTCGAATTATCGTCTGAGATGGCAAAAAAAGAATAGATTTAATTTGGCATAATTTTCAACTTTAAAATTTCGACTACTTTTATACTAATTCGAATTTTAAAAAGTGAAGCACCTCTGTTGCAAATTTCGCCACTTTCCGATGCTTTAATTTTCCGCTACAGAGGACTCAGAATCACAGGCAAATATTATATATTATTATGTATAAGACAATTTAAAGTATATACTGCAGTATACACTTTAAATTTTCTTTGCCTTTCCAGCTTCGTGTGGCCTGAGATAAATTGTAAATTGATTTTATGCCGGCCACATGAAAGGACTGATATTGTTCCCATAGAAATTCGCAAAAATTATGAAATTTTTTGCTGTCATTACAGTTAACGGCTATTTCATGCTGAAGAACGCATAATAATTTAAGACAATTTAAAGCATATATCATGGCTCATACATCTGAAGGACATATGCATTTAGCATATTTGACAAAGGAATGACTTTGAAAGACATTCCCATTGTAGATACCAGTATACATGGACCGGTTTCGTGCTTATTATGCACTAGTCTTCATGAAATAGCCGATACCTGCAATTTCAACAAAAAACTTGCTATGAGCCACAATTTTTACGAACTTAAAAACCTTTCGTGTTTGTGAACTTTGCCTTTCCAGCTTCGTGTGGCCTGAGATAAATTGTAAATTGATTTTATGCCGACCACATGGAAGGACTGAAATTGTCAGTTCCCATAGAAATTCGCAAAAATTATTAAGTTTCTTGCTACCATTACAGTAATTGGCTATTTCATGCTGAAGAGCGCAACACCGGTTCACGGATACTGGTACCTGCAATGGGAGTGTCTTCGAAATTTTGGGAACGCCCTTTATAGGAAGGTTTTGTATTTATAAGAAATGGCAGCCTGGATTATCTAAAAACCGATTACGTATAAAAAAAAATTCTTACTTGTAAGAGAACAGCAATTCCAACGACACCTTCGCTTCTACGAACAGATAATGCCTCAGAAAGATTATTATATAGATCTGCGTTGTATCCGAATATCTGTAACTGTAAAAGTTGTTAGTATAATTCATAGAGTCCGCTCATGATTATACGCAAACATTCTTAGAAATATATATATTTATCCAAACCATTTTGTAAAAAATGAAAAAATAAATTCTTGTTAAGGCACATTTTGAAAAATTGAATCAAATACGAAATAATTTTAACAAATTACTCAAATTTATTTTCAATCTGTTTAATGTATTTACATTAGGTGGTGCCCTTCTGCTTTCGCTACAGTGCATAGTAGTATACGTAAACGAAGAATAGCTGGAGCTAAAAAAATTCAACTCTAAAATGCAGACGAATTTATACTCGTATGTTTTGAGCTCATCTGAATAAGAATCGATCCTTTTTTAAATGACATCTGTAATTCGGTGGGCATGTCTTTCTAAATAATTCAGTTAATACCATGAAATAATAGTTATTCCATTTCTTGAAGTAGCTATCGACCACGTATATGTTTGTTGTGTGAGCGTGCGTTTGCAATCCGAGTACGTACTCCCAACGTAACGGGTGTTTCTAAAGTCGCGCAACACACATTTCGTTTGATATTTCCCAATACAAAAAAGACAAAAATATGAAATATTCACAATAAATAGTTTAATGTCTGCATAATATCGTGCGTTACAGCAAATGCTGAAAATGACAGCCATTTGCTGCCAAGCACAGCTCTACTCGACGACAGGTATTTGTAGCCACACGATGCAGCATATCGGTGGGAATGGATGCAGTGATGTTGCGGATGTTGTCCTTTAAGGCTTCGATTGTCTTTGGATTGTTTGCGTATACACGTTCTTTGAGATAAGACCATAGAAAGAAATCAGGGGATCTGGGTGACCATAGTCCACGTGAAATGACCCTATCACCAAACACTGATTCAACGACTGCAATGGAGCTTCAAATAATGCTCCACAATAAATACACGCTCCGGTAAACTGAGCGCCATTTTAGAACTATGTGAACTGACACTGTACTAACAACGCCATATATTGTGCATTGCATGATGTATAAATAGCGCGAAATTCAAACATCTGTCTATATTTATGAGAGATATCAACCGAAATGTGGGTTGCGTGACTTTAGAAACACCCTGTATATGCGTAGGGAGGATCAAAGCGCCCAAATACATACAAAAACGTTAACCCCACTTCATTGAATAACGATACACCCGCTACGGGAACGTAATACTTCCTACATAAGCGCCTGAATACGGCGTTGTCCATAATACGCCCTTAATAAGCGATTTCCACTGGTATGCAAAGGTCTTTGTACATAAACTATAACACAACTTCGTACATAAACTCAACGCGTCGTAGGTTCACAAAATACACTCATTTTTATGATTCTGTATATAAAGTACTAGAAAAAAATACTCATCGTTGCCGGGGTACTAAATAGGCGTCCACTACGTATAAATAACTAAATAAGCACACGCTGCCTAAATAATATATTTGAACACAATATAAAATGATCAAAAATTGGTATCACGTCTGATTTCAACTAAATAAAATTAAGGACATAACATCGTTAGGCGAAAAGCAATTTATTAAAACATCTTATAAGGCGTACAAAGTATTTAAAATTGCCAGAGCGCTTTCGAGCGTTAATACGCTCTTCATCAGTGGCTACATGAAAAGTAAACATGGAATGTTCTTATATAGACCAGTTACACAGCAAATTTGCATAAAAATATAAAATTGCTAAATGAACAAACAGACTATTAACTAATACAAAATTAACCCAAGAAATATACTCGGAAAATACAAAAAATATACTTTAAACGGATTCAAATTGTAAGAATATTACAAGAAAAGTACTATCATAAATATGTTATTTTATTACAGGAAAAGCACAATTTCGAAAGAACAGTCAAGCCCAGTTTTCATGAGAATGGCGTCATAAATAACTATGAAGAGACTGGAATTGCATAGAGTCGAGAATAAGTCGCCAAGCATAACTTAAAATTTGAACGGGATCAAAATTACAAATCGACTCACGGAAAATATAAATAAAAAGGGATTCATAAAGGAGAATATTACGTGGGTTATTACAACGAATTAAAAGGAAAGTTTTCTTCAAAAATGGGCAGGAATTTATCATTAACCACATATTGAGCAAGAGCCGTAGAAAGTTTGCCACATTTGACATCGCGAGCGTGTTCCGCTAAACGGATGCCAACATTGCGTTTTGTACCACCAATGCAAAATTTATAGTCACCAACAGGGGAACTACATACACCCCGGCATAGCTTTTAAAGTTATTCCTGTAATAAAATAATATATTTATGATAGTACTTTTCTTGTAATATTCTTACAATTTGAATCCGTTTAAAGTATATTTTTTGTATTTTCCGTGTGTAAAGCCTAAGCCGTTACTGGGAGTGAGAGAAGCTTTGACTTTACTAACGACACAACGGGGCAAGCAGAAAAACGTATATAGGAGTTCTGCGGAAATTACTGTAATATTCAGGCTTTCTTATGTATAACTAGAAAATGTACACGGGGTTGTTAAAACATGGTAATTATATAAAATAACATAATAAATATAATTTCGTCGTATAAATAACAGTGAAAATTGTATGCAATCCGTGTACATCGGCACAACGGGTGTAATACGCACCTCCTACCAAATCACAAAACCGAAATCTGTCACTTACGAAGATTCTACGTTCTAGGTTAAATCTATCGACGGACCAGCGAATTTTCATCCAATTTTAGTCACATTTTAGCACCTCGCTTCCACAAAAACCCAGAAATGATCTTCCACCGCCAAATGACGCCCTTTCCTCAACCTTAAAAATGGGTCCGATCCCGGGCAGGTGAAAGATCCCGAATACTATCACACATCAGAAAGTATAATTATATTATGCATATGCGGGGAAGAACTTCAATGAGGAAGGGGGTCCACTCAGAAGAAAAATGATTCAAAAAGTTCGCTAGCTAAAAAATTTATAATAAATGAACGGGTGGCTTCGGGAAATTATTTTTATTTAGGTGTAGTGTGTGATATTTAAAGTATCTGGTGTTAAATTATAAGAAATGGATTGCTCGATAATTTTTTATATTGAAACATAAATTTCGGGGAGGTTTTATATGCACGAAAGTATATATTTTTTTTAATTCACAAGAAATCGTCTATTAATCATATGGATTCCGTTCAAAGTTTATTTGAAAGATAATTTTTCGTTCTTTCTGTTGGTGTTAACACGGAAACTTTGTAATAATATTTTTGGTCGCTAAGGAATCCCTTTACGTGAATTTCCTCCAAAATTGTTGTAAATTGGGCTAAAACATAAAATGACATTAAAACTAATTCGAATAAAAAAAGATAACATCACGTGCACCTTCCCAGATTCTGAAGTACCCATGAGACACTTAACTGTGAGATTGACTATAAGAAATCTTTGACCGTTTCTAGACGCTATAATCTCATTATTATTCGTATGGCATTGCATAAATTCAATAAGCCGAATTCGGTTTCAAATCTAAGGGAGATTTGTCCACATGATTTTAACAATTTACCTTTTATCTGTTAGCTGTAAAATCGCCAATATTCTTTCCTATTTTAACTTTAGGTGTGTCTTTAAACCTCTTAACAAAATTCATTTCTCTTCTCCTAATGACCCTATTCTTGTTTTGAATCGTTGGGGGTGTTTACACATTCCTTGCGATCGCGGTCTTGGTTATGCTAGTCAAATAAAAATAGCTCTTAAATGTTGTATAAAGGAACACATGATCCATGTTTCTAAACAAGAAGTTTCTAAATCTGCAATTGCTGAACATTCTTGGAACTCTAATCACGTTTTTAATTTTTTTGAAGCTAAAATCGTTTTTACTCTTAATTTCATTTTTTAATTAGACTTCCTTGAAAGCTTCTCAATCAAAATTCCTTATTAATGATGATTACCCATTCCTCTCTTCTGCTTGGAAATATCTGGTATAATTTTTCAATTTCATTTTCTTCTTTCTTATTACGAAAATTTTCATCCTTTTCCTGTTTTTTTAACTTATTTGGATTTTATGAACAACTGAACAAGTGATTTGAATCCTTTGTTGAACGTTCACTTTTTTCTTGGTATTTTACCTTTCATTCATTATGTCCCCCTTCTTGTTCCTTCCTCCCGAGTATTTTACTCCTTTTTTCTTCTCTCGTCGTTAACAGCACCCTTTCCTTGCTCCTGCTACGTTTGCTATCCATTACTACGTTTGCTATCCAAAATTAATAGTGTTTGTCATGTGTGATCAAAACCCGATATTTTTTCCTGATTATCTACTGTAATTTAGCCGTTAAATTTGGCTGATCTCATTTTTCATACATGTGCAGAATCACCCGATTTTTTTTTCAAATTTATTTAACAGTGTGTGGTAAGACTTTCCTTGTTAGATGTGCGGGCGATGTATAATGGAAGGTAGTTTAGGTTACATAAACAACATTTGCAACATCGCTTTTGCATAATGTGCGACCTGCCATACATGCGCAGTATTTTTGAAAAAGTTTCTGCGACGCGTTCATGCGACAAATGCATCCAATCTGAAGCTTATCTAACGGGCTTATCTTCTAAAATTGAGATTGTTCACTTACCGCATTAGCAAACAGTTTCTGCGGCAAGTCAGATATCGGAGAAGAATGGGACTTTTGAGGCTGAACCGAAATGAACGCAAATTATTGCAATCAACAGCATGTGTTCCGGCGTTACCTCTGTCGATGACAATGATTTCGGCCAGAAAAGAAGCTTAGTTAGAAACAAAATACTGGAGACAGGATCTAGAATACTCTATCTCTAATCTCGAGACTAGAAATAGAGTACTCTACTCTATCTTAGAGTCTGGAGACAAGGACTCAGGCACGAGTTCTATGGACGGCAAAACTTAACATAATGTTTATACCAAAAACAGCCCTTGCATTACATTTTAAATGAAATGTGAAAAAATTTACGATTTTCTTAAATTTTCAATTTCTTAAATTTCGAAACTTTCAAGTTACAGACACTATGAGACACTTGATATGTAAGATGTCTTATAAGCAATACAAAATCTAGAAACTTACCTCAGCTGGAAAGGCATAACCGGCAAGTGTGTGTTCCGATCCTCTGTCATCTGTCCTTCCGTAATGCAAATGAATTTCTTCGAATATGTATCTATACGACAGGGGGCCTTCTGTGATGTTAACCGCCGTTTCCGGATCAAAGGATTCTGACCGAAATATAACACTGTGTCCTGTATTCTGAATTGTTCCACTAACCTGTGAAATATTATATACAAAGGGTAGGGATCAAGCAATACGCACAATTTTGGACGCTCATAAAACAAAATTATTGAATAAAAAGATGATTTTAACAACTAAGAATCCAGTATTCTTTTATTCTGATTCATTCTTTTAAGACCACATATTAAACACGTCATTCAAAGGGGTGCATAAAACTGTGGTACATAGCAATTTTTCTTGCGAAATTGCAGATCTAGATTAATTAAGGTTGAAGAGTGCACGAAAATAGTGGATATAAACAAACATTAAACCGCGAAACTGTTGCTGGAGTACCTACGCTTTTCTTTGGTACTGGATGTAAGAGATCTTCGCCTTTCCCACTCTTCTTATTACAAGGAATGCATTCTACACAGTTGGCTCCGACACTCTCTATTTGTTTTATTACCTTAGGGATATAAAATCTTTGTTTCACAATTTCTTCAGTTTTAGCTGCAACAAAATTACTCTTTTTAATGGACTTCTCGGATGATTTTTGCCTGCATTTCTTGAGATACTATCAGCAATTCTCTTTCATCTATATGTTTGTATAAAACACCGATCTTAACTAGATAATCCCTTTCCTATTAGAAGAAAGTATTTAACCTTTTTATGTGCTCATCCTCTTGTACATCAGAGGCTTTACCGGTTACTTCACCGTGAGAACGAGTAACTATCAAAACGGTGTTGCGACATAATGCATTCACATGTTTCATTAGTTTGCCTGATCTATGAATAACCTCAATTACATTTTTTAAGAAGCAATGCGATTTTTAGATTTTTTCTGACGATTTTTAGAGTAAGGTTCTTCTTATCGATAGCTTTTTGGAATGTCTCGCAATCAGTCACAATTTTGAATTTCGAACCCGATAAGTAATTCCTAAAGATCTTAAAAGCCTCAGTTATTGAGAGTACCTCCAGCTCTTAGTTGCAATATTATTTCTGTTGTGGTGTAGTTTTTACTAATGCAGTGAATCGGGTAGAACTTCCCGTCATCTGACAGTTGTAGGAGCACAGCCCCCCCCCCCAACTCATAACTACTTGCATCCGTCTGCAGCTCTAATGTTGCTCCTTGTTTAAAGATCTGCAGGACCGGGCTTTGAAACAACATTTCTTTCAATTTATCAAAAGTTATTTTTGTTCTGTCCCAAAACAAATTATGTGTTACTTCTAAGCATGTCTATCAAAAGCTTTGCTCTTCTGGCATACTGAGAGATAAACTTTTTAAAATATCCCGAGAGACCCAGGAAACTTTGTACTTATTTCGTTGTTAGTGACTGAGCCAAAGTTTTAGCTGGAAAGGGTAGGATTGTTCCATTCGCAATCAAACTATCAAGGAATTCAATTTTGCGTTTTAAAAACTAACACTTCTTTAAATTAAGTTCCAAACCATAAACAGAAGCTACTTTAGGGATACGTTTCAGTTTATCTATTCAATCCATCTCGTCTCGAAAGGGAATAATCATTTCGTCATGTAGATAACCAGAATATTATCCTTCAAGAGATCCCTAAATACTGTGTAAATATATCGTTGGAACACACTTAGACTATTAAATAAGCCGAAGGGAACATTCAGAAACTCATATTGTCCTTCATGTGTAACAAAAGCTGTATATTTGGTGCTATTCCCATTAAAATCTATGTGAAGAAACAAATTTTTTAAATCTTGTGAAGTGAATACTTTCGCATGTTGCAAATGATCTAAAACGTCTTCTATTAGTGACAACGAAAAACGAACTTTAATGATCTTTTTATTCAGCTTCTTATAGTCTATGCAAAGTTTGGAAGATCTGTCTTTTTTCTTAAACAACACTTTTGGAGCCGCACAATCAGAACAGCTGGATCACATAATACTGTTCCTTAACCACTCCTTTATTTGCATTTTAACAACTCTTTGCTCAGTGAAAAGCATTCTGCGCAAACTCTGACTCATGTGAATATCATCAGATAAAATAATATTCATTTTTAACTCCGTGATTTTCATTTTATGTGTTTTATATTCGTTAGCACAGTTCATTAACTCCTCTCCTCTATCTTTGGCGTTGGAAACATGACTCACGTCTATCATTTCAGCATTCGACAGCTGATACAGAAAACTTTCTCTTATCATGCATATGGTTTCTGACTCACTTTACGGGGAGAAAGAAATCCTTTCCCTCTCACCAGCAGAAAAGCTCATTGGTTCTATTTCGTTCATTATGTTTTGTTTGTTCTATCCCGTTTCTTGTTTTTAGTTCGTTCTGCTTTGTTTGTTCTATCCCGTTTCTTATTTCTTGTTCGTTTTGTTTCATTTATTTTATCCTGTTTGTTATTTCTTGTTCGTATTTTGAAACTCTGCTCCAATCAATTCATATAATTATGTTTTGAACAACTCGTGAGTAATTTGCTTGAAAATCGCATCTTCCCAAATTTTTATTCCGTTTTTAGTTAACGAAAAATTTAACTCACTTATTACATCAATACCATTAATAATTTGATCCCATAAACTTCGTAGAACATATGCATGTTGGTAACAATTGCATATTCATTAATGGTTATACTCTCAGAAAAAACCCTAGGGGAAATGGTCTTGTCTCCGCTAATACCGATCAGAGTTACGTCATCAGCAGTTAACATGTTTGATCCAATATCAACATAAAATTCTCATTTAATCATTGTGACATCACTTCCGGTATCAATTAGAACATCTAATTTTTTACCAAGTATTTCAACACTTTATCAGAATTTCCTTGAAAAATTACAACGATCACGAATCAGAGTTCTTTTTACTTCTTTTCGATCATCTTTATGCTGTTATCTCTTTATGCCCGAAACATTTACATTTAAAACATCTAATTCCTTTTTTTTTATTCTTACAGTTTATTGATTTATATCCTAACGTATTGCAATTAAAATTCTCAAAAGAGTTAACGATGCTGCCATGACCACGTAAAAACAACGTCTTAGCTTGAGCATAATCTTTACTGAAGCGTTTTCTGTACTTTTCATCTGATATTTTTGCACCTGTTAGCAAATGAGACCGCGCTACTTTATACTGATCTAATTTGTTTACCAGTTCGTCTATTTTTTATTTTAGGAAGATCCTTTATAAAATGTTCGAGTATGTCATTAGGTATATTTCGTTTCAGTTTGTCGGCAATCATGGACTCTTTGAGGTCGAAAACCCAGACCATTCGTCTCGTCCGAGGACTTAGAGAAGCTGATTGAATGGCCGGGGACTCTTTGTGGTCGTCGTAATTCCATATTTCTAAATCTCATATCCATTCTTCAAAGCAATTTTTTCAAATCAAAAGCAAAATCATTTCAAGTGGCAGACGCTTCTTTCCTATGTGATATGGAATTTTGACTATTCCTCACTCAGATTGAATCTTTTTAGCAACAGTTTCTTCGTCTAGGTCTTGTGTGATTAAATTCACTAATTCTAATGGTAGTAAACCCAACGCATGAGTACCCCAATCTGTTTTTGGTATTTCGAATCTTTTAATCTACCTGTCAAATAGAGCTAGGTAAACGCTTATATCACTGTTCGTCTCGAAATGGTTAATCAATTTTAGTAAATCATTACTATTACATCTACTGGCTGCTTCCGGCCACACATTAAGCTACCATAAACCTTCGGGTTGGTCGTGTGATCAGGGTCTTCAATCTACTGGCTGTTTCGATGGAATCATACGTTTCTTGCTCGTAGGTTCGATTTCGAATTTTTTTAATTCAAACTCTCGTTCGCGTTTAGCTAAATTCTCTTCACGTTCTCGCTCGGTTGTAGGTGTTCAACACATTTTTTATAAATTCTTCGTCGTAACTTGCGGAACCAAGAACCAATTGGGACAACTCCGAAATCTTTGGATTCGCTGGCGCGGTAAGGCGTAACTTGTCTACTAAAATTATTAAATGGGCTTTTCGTACTCTTGCTAAGTACGTCATATTTGTATGTGAATAAAATTCTGTACTCACCGTTTTACAGTCCGGCAGAGTATCATCTCATTTAATCCGTCGCTGTATTTCAGGAAAAAAGGCGTTCACCGTTTTAAATCATTCACACCGAATAGACAGTTCGACATCGAAAGTATCCCGGTCAAGCACCTCCCACCCCTAAATGTGAGATGCTCTGGTGAGGAGTCCATAAAAGACTCAAGTTCATAAACACAATCACACTCAATTTTAATTACGCCACTGTTATTTACACATTATTCCATTGTTTACCTATTTACAAATCAGGGGATAAAAATATACATCACATGCAGCCGTCCCTTCATGTTGCACACATTCGTCAATTTGGACATCTAAGGTTGATCTCCCTGCATCTTCATTCGTCACTAGGTGGTGTCGTTGTCTCGCCTCCGCACACACACACACACACACATATATACACATACATATATATATATACACACATATACACTCACATATATATATATATATATATACACACACACACATATATATATATATATATATATATACACACTATATATATATATATACACATACACTACCCGACATAGAAAATGCAACACCATGAAGCTTTGCCCGTATAATTATGTAAACAAACGCATAATTATGAGACAAACGCAGCTGGCCGATGTATGCAAATGATCCGAAATGCAAGTAGGTCACGTGATTAGAGAGCGGAATGAAAGCGGCAAATGGGCCAACAGTTGTTACTGTCTGTCGCCTACGTAACCCCGTTTTCCGAGCTGTTTTTCATTTCAGAAGACACGCACACGTGTTGTTGAATAGATGCCTGACCGACGAAGAAGTCCATTTCAGCATTTGGACGATCGTGCGATGGGATTCATTTTTGGCCTACGTACGGCTGGGTGGTTTTACCGGCGTATCGCCGCTGTAACAGGAGCAGATACGGCTTCCACTGTGCAAAGGATTTGGAGAAGATGAATTAAAGTAGGGCATGTGCGTCGTCGCAGTGGTACAGGTCCATCCAGGAGTACGTCAGCACGCGTTGATCGACGCATTTGAAGGCATGCGATGGCGCCCCACAAACAACGACTGTGGAGGACATTCTGCAGAATTTGCAGGTTACATTGGATGTTCCAATATCAGCGAGAACAGTTTCTCGACGATTGACCAAAAGTTATTTTCGCATCTAGATATCTTTGACTTTTTATTTTCCCGGTTGTGCATTAAGATGCCTTGTGTCTAGTTGGTGGGCCGCACAGTCTGGTCCAAAGAAGAAGAGTAACCGAAAGCGGCTTGCACTCAAACCATCCTTTACGAAGATTGCCAATGACGACAAGAAACAGACGTGAGAGATTGTAATGGTGTCTGGCCCGAGCCTCTTGGACGACTGAATGGATTAGGGTAGTGCTCAGCGACGAATTTCGGTTCTGTTTGTCGAATGACAGACCGTGAGAGAGTCTGGAGGCGACGTGGAAACAGATTCAATACTGCTGCAACTGTTGAATGCACGCCATACTGCTCGACAACGGGCATCGTAGTTTGGGGTGCCATCAGCTTCGATAGCCGGTCACCTTTGGTTCGTATCTGAGGCACAATGATGGCACGACGATATGTGGATGAGGTGCGGCGGCATGTTGTACTGTCCTACCTTCAGCGGTTGCAAAATGCTGTTAATGTTTTTTTAATGCTGTTAATGTTCTTTATGCTGTTTTTTTTAAATAATGTTCCATTAAAATAACGCGCGACCGCACACGGCAACCATCAACAGACAAGTCTTGCAAGATACCCAGGTGCTTCCTTGACCTCCGCTGTCACCAGATCTCTCACCCATCGAGCATATATGGGACGTGATTGGCCGTCGTTTGACTACTCTGCCGCCGACTCAAATAGAGGATAACCTGTGGATGATGGTTGAAGGCATATGATGATCCACTCCTCAGGAAACTATCCGTATGCTCATTGCATCTATTCCTCGAAGGGTTTCTGCTTGTACTGCCGCAAGAGGTGTTACTATTGCCTACTGATCACCCTGTCTATGCCATTACTGTATTTCATTATCCTTCTGAAATCAACATCGCTTATTTATATATGCCATCTCTGTCAGTGTGTTCTTTATCATCACACTCTATTCGTTCTTACATGGTGTTGCATTTTCTGTGTAGAGTAATATATATATATATATACATTGTGATGTTCCAAGAACTGCATGTGTTGCACGACATTTTCCAACGGTAGTTTCAAATCGTTGATTCATGTTTCGTAAGTTTGTTAAGCTCATTGGTCCTCGTCGTAACTTCTTCAACCGCCGAAATTCACGAAGAGCAGCATTGACATTCTCGTTGCACTGATAATACAGCTTAACTAACAAAGAGCGGACAAGTAAGGTAAGAACCATCGAAATGTGTACTAGGTAGTTCGCTTCCGAATGATGAGAATTCCCCTTGCCTTTCCTTTTATCCACATGATCGCTACACGGAACGCGATTATGCAAATTAGTGTATTTTACTCGGTAAACAGCGCTAAAATTTAGAAACCGAAACCGCATGTTCCACTGTGTACGCCCACCGAATTTTGTTACGTTTCGTCCAATACATTACTAGCTAGAGGCCTCTGAACACCTCACGTTATTTTATGGCTACCCGGTATATATATATGTGTGTGTGTGTGTGTTTAATAGAAGTCACTTTAAAACTATAGAAATTGACTTCAAAGCTTTGGTATCTCCTGGAAGTATTAAGGATAGATCCCTCTGGAATCATTAGTAGTCTTCAATTCGTTAAAAATATCCATCAGTTGCAAATAGAGAAAAATACAATGGCCTTTGATATGATTTTAGGTTTTGAAAAAATATCAACACTACACCATTGCTGTATAACTGCAATCTGGTTTATGGAATGATAAAATTGAGAGGGTTTGTTATGAGCGTCTTTCTGAGAATACAGATGCAATCTGGCATTCTCAGAAGTGTGTTCATAAAGTATCAATGAACACACGAAACAAACATTTCCATTATCTAGTGTTGAATTTTCAACATGTCCTAATTAACTTTAACTGTAGATATTCAGTTTAAGACTATATGTGAATCCATATATTTATTAATTTATTTCAATTTTGTAATTGTATTCGATATTTTTTGTTATCTCCAGCTAGCATTCTTTAAAACTGTGCTCGAAAATTACTTGAATTGCATTAAACTTCGTAAAACTATATATTTGCTAGAAACGAAATTTCGCTACAATCGGAACTCGTTATTAACAGGTCGTACTGTTAATCCCAGCAGTAAAAAGTTTATTTTTATATATTTCAGTCAAACTTCTTGTCTGTTTGTTAACTTCACTCCACAGACAAAGCACGAACATAAATGAGTATTTTCTATCTCTCTCCTACTCTTGAAACCTAAGAAATATATGCCATTTACAAAAAAAGAAATATTCACAACTCTAGAACTATTTTTTGCTTCCTTTTATCTAATTTGAGAGCTTGAAACTCAGCACTTCCTTTTATAGCCTTGCGTTTTATTTTCTTGCTACACCTCGACCTCTTCTAAGAGAAAAATCATTTTGACTCGGGAGAGGAACTTCAACTAGTTAGCTTTACCACTTAAGTGCTACGTTTAAGGTACTTTTAACTGTCATTAATGTCATCATAACATGAAGATATTTTACTTCTTTAAGTATTTCAGATAGAATTGCACGTCTTCTCCTTTGTGTTTTAAAACACCCGAGAAGTAAATAAGATAATTAGTTGGTATAAATGTATTACTATGTTTAATATTTAAACGTTACAAGATATTTATTTGCTATCACATTTCCAACGATTTACGGTATGCATTTTAAAAAAATAATTATTCGATATGTAAACTAAATTACATATTAAGTACGTTCAAATAAAAATTACTACGTATTTAAATGAGAAAAAGGAGCACACTTTGAGAATTTTTAGGAGGGATTTCTTATTAATCAAAGGTCATATGTGGACTTGCTATTGGGCTATATGGTCTCCTTATGGTCTTGCTAATTGAATATATCTTTCATGGGAAAAACCTAAGAGTAACGAAGTCGCGTTTAAATACTTGCTAAAAATACCAGAACCTCCCCCTCCCATATTTCAGTCGTTACCACTATCAAAATGCACTTCACAGCCTGGATATAATTATATTTATATTAGCTAGTATATTTAAACATGTTAAATAAACACAGCAAAAATCTACCAATTCTTCTTTACAATCTGATTTGTTTAATGACGTTATATTTAGAAGCATTACGATTATACGACTATAAGAATTACAATATAATAGCTTTATCTTAGGAAATACATATCACACATAATTCAGCATAATCAATCACAGGTAAAATATTCGCTATGATGGTAAAACAATGTATAATTGATATTATTTATAGAATATAATACATTTACAACATCAATATTTCAGAGAACATAATGCATTGTGTAAGAGAAAAAACAAACATATTTTTAAAGGAGTAGCATTTCAATTGGAAGAAAATGGCAGAGGAAACTTTCAAATTATGAAGGCTGTTACCCTATATTTGTCAATGTGCAGACTCTTCAAGTTGGGATCAAAAAGAAGTACGGATGGGTCAAGATTTATGGGTGATTGACGTCGTCCTTTTGTGCAAAAGCTCCACTCTGGATTCAGTAGTCCCCAAAAATCAGGACCTGAAACAAACTACATTTTACTATTATCTGTATTTCTGAATTCAAACTTATGAATTTTCAGGAAAAATAAAATCCAAGTTATGATCCAGTGTGATTTGTGCTAATAACAATAGTTAATCAATTAAACGTGTAACAACATCACATCTTATGGAAATCTTGATGACTCACGCTCATCGACCTGCGCATTCCAATGAATTTTAAAACCATGAAGACTAAGACGAACTTTTTCACTCTACTCTCTGCTATCCGCCACGTTCTTAATTTCTAGGCGAAACTTAGCTACCATTATTTCGCTCGCTGACTAAGCCCATATTGTTTATATTTTAGATTCCCTAGTTGTGATTCTTGTATTGCACCATTAAAGTTGCATCACAGTGTCATTGATGTAAACGTGTGCATTTACGGTACTATGTACAAAAGCTATGGAGCTTCAAAATAAAACCTACTAAATTTTCTGTTAAATTGAGTAAGTTCATCATTTTCCTTTTGTAAAAGGTACTGTAACGTAGTGACGAGACTATCCACGATTGATTCCAAGAAGCAAACTATTGATCAAAAGCGATATTAGACAACAGTCTTTGGTTCAACAGTAGTTACAAACATACAATACCTTTATGGGGCGATCCTGATTTAACTTTCGTCTGCCCTGTGAGCGTTTCACACGTAATAATCAGTTTACATAATAATCAATTTACATAATAATTAGTTGACATTTTCACTAATACTAGGGGGATCCACCCCCCACTTCTTTGACACCATCTTCTTGATTTCATCATCAGATCAGATTCAAAGCCATACTCTGTGGGTGGTTCAGGAATTGGCAATCCTCCGTGTAGCAATGGGGAAGATCAGATTATATATTAATATATGCCACTGTCTACGCCTTCTTAGAAATCTAATGCTAAACTCAGGCACCATACATAATTAACAGTTTGTAACATGATCGGTCGACTCCCTCAGATCCCAAGTGCAGAGAATGACATTGATCGAGACCGTTGCTATATAGCCAGTTTCAGAGGTTGGAAGTACAATTGTTGCAACAAATATGCAGAGCTCAGCTTTGGTCTTGGTCATCAATCTAGCAACCAAGTTAACAATGATATGCTTTCCTTACTAAAGGTGTTATAGCATGTTTAGAGGATGCAAATGCTACTTTACCATAAACATGTGACATTTTTGTCAGACAAACATACAAACTTTAACTAAAAACTCCACCACTTGTATTGTTGTAATTATACAATCCCATTAAAAGTGAGGTTAGGGCACAAACATACGAGTCATATGAAATGGTGTCATAGAAGATGAACGAATTGCATGTCCGGCCACCAGTTATGTCCGCTCACAAAGTCATATGAAGTACTTGTAGGAGGGAGAAAAGCTTTTGCTTTCTCTTGAATATAAACAGGATAAACAACCCCCACAAAAATAATATTCTTTTATTAAAAATTCAAATTTCGGTTTTCCGTAAACCTTCTTTTACTAATTCTTGTATTCCTGCTAATTCTTACCATCCTCTTTCCTCTAAAAAAGCTTCTTTTTATGCTTATTTTAATCGCGCTTTTAATGTTTGTTCATCTATCTCTGCTTTAAGTGATGAAATTGAATTTATTTTTGGCCTTGGCCGTGAGATTGCCTACTCCTTTGAGTTTATTTATAAGGTTTTCTTCCAAGTTCGCCGTAAATATACCCTTTTTAATACTAAACTGATTGCCTTAAAAGATCATTTGACTCATAGGTCTAGTTTTCCATACAATCCTACGATTTTCCGCCCCTTTATCCAATTTTGTTCTGAGTTTGGTTTCAGACCTGCACATTCTAATATTTCTTCTTTATTTAACCGGATTCGGTCTGATAAACTGGGTGATAGGGATGACTTTAAAAGCTTTGCTGGGGTGTATGTTGTTCCCCTGTTGTCCACCGATGGTAATTTTAAATTTTATATTGGAAGTACTAAACGCACCGTTGGCATCCGTTTAGCAGAACATGCTCGGGATGTCAGGGAAAGTAAACTTTCTACGGCTCTTGCTCAATTTGTTGTTAAAGATAATTTTCAGCCTCTTTTTGAAAAGACTTTCCTTTTGATGCGTTGTAATAACCCTCGTGATATTCTCCTTTTTGAATCCCTTTTTATTTATATTTACCGTGAGTCCGTTTGTAATTTTGACCCTGTTATGAATTTGAGTTACGTTTGGTGACTCATTCTCGACTCCATGCAATTCAAGTCTCTGCAAAGTTATTTTTGACGTCTTCCTCTTCGAGATTTTGCTTGATTGCCCCCCCCCTTTTTTTTCGATTTCTGTAATTAAATTGTAATTTAATATGCTGTTCTTTTGTTGTTAAAATTTTGAAAAATTGTTTACGGTTAATCCTTGTCTAAACGTAGATTCTTTTGTAAATTGTGTTTATGCAAATTTTGTTGCTATATCTGGTCTATATATGAACGATTCAAACTTTATTTCCATGTAGCCACTGATGAAGAGCATACTTATGCTCGAAAGCGCTATGGCCCTTTTTAAACTTTTGTACGTCTTAAGAAAGTGAAATAAAGACCTTCTGTTATGAATGTGTGTTTAATTTTGCTATCAAATTTAATCATTTGCTCCTATATTAGGAGGAAAGTAGAGTCACTATTTCTATTTAACATTGATTTTCATAATTATAACCACAATATAAACTTATGTATATTGTAAATATTGATTGTGATGTTAAAAGAAATTATGACATCATTTGCATAAGCAAAAAAAAAAAAATTAAAACAGGTATGTACGTAACCGAGATTTTATCGTAAGCAAATTTTAAAAGCAATCCCCTTTCCTAATTTGTTCATTTAAATAAATGTGATGTTACACATCAAGGGAGCACGCACGCATTATGTCTCAATGTTTTCATGAATTTATAGTAAATGTATTTGATGTGGCCAACACATGACTTTTCCTACAAAATGAAAGTACTTTACTTATTTCAATGTGAAATAATGATGAAAAAAGTCCACGGCACAATGTCTATAGCGTTGAAAAGGACACTGGCATTTGGCACTTTTCTGGATGATAACATGTAAAATTATTTTGAAGTACCTAATTATCTTATATTTTGAGCAAATATAACTTGACAATTGTAAATATTGCTAACGTCTACCCCATCATACTAAAATATGATAATTATTAATTCGCCAATTTATCGTCATTTTTGCCAATTTGGCGCCACATTAAGAAAATCCCCAATTGGGCGATATTTCGCCAAATTAGTTGCCAAATTTATTGCTGAATGTTATATATTTGATGATACATATTACTGTTCATTTTCATAAAATTTTTTATATACATTCATTTAAAAAAGTGCAATATCTCGAAAACGGTTCAAGCTAGTATTATAAAGTTTGTGTTAGTTGTTTAAGAATAAAAAATTACGTATAAATTGATTATTTATTTAACATAATTGAATATCCTGATTTTTTAATGATTTTTCAAAAATTAATTCGAAACATTGGGAATATTCCGATCGGATTTTAAATCAATCGTACTACATTACGTTTAAAACGCTCCATTCGTTCATAAGATCTCTCTCTCTCACACGCACACAAACGCACACGCCAGCTCAAAAACTTTCAGTTCAATTTCAGTGATGCTTGAAACGTGGTCTTCCCTCGAAAATTCGAATTCAAACTTCAACTCAGTCACAATACTTTCCCTATACATTGTTTTATGTCAGTAAAACATACTTTGTGTGCAACAAATAAGGAAAACTTGAGCAATGTATTTAAGCACTATTATCTTATTTATGCTTAAATACATTGCACAAATTTTTCCTTATTTTACCATGTATGCAGAAAAAGTGATATTTCAGTTTAAATGTCTACCATTTCATATCTGTACATTTTTTTTTTACGAAGGAAAGAAAGTATTACAGTATTTCACGAACAGTCCAGTTAAGATGTCAAAAAGTTCCGTTAGTGAGCTATGCATACCAATGATATTTGAACCCAACTGCACTTTGAAAGTAATCGACATATCCATACGCTTCTTTCCTAGGGAGAAACAACAATAATTTCCTTAATGGGTTTCCATTCTCTGAATAGAAGTGATTCTGCGGAGTTGTTACAATGATACTCTCGCTGCGTAATCCAGTGTCAGATTATAATAAAGGAAAAGGCTGACTTCACGCAGTTGGTCTCAAATGAGAGGATTGCGTGAGATTTTTATAGCCTGAAGAATCAATGAGACTGTTTTTAAGTTCCTCCTTCAAAACAATCTGTTTTTAACAGTTCTATTAATAACAGAGGGATAGAAAACTAACCGAATCAGATGTTTCAGATTATTTAATATATCATTTTATAGTTTAATAATAAGTTTGCAGATTTAAAAGAAAACTAGGATAGATGTATTTTATTTAATTATCATTAAAGATGCTGTGAAAAATATCTGCTCAAATTCTTTGGATATTTTTCAAATCATCCAACATGAAGTTATGTGCATGATTAATCTTATAAATTCGTTTTAAAAACAGAGGGGAGGAACAACATTAATATTATAATTTATTAAAAATGTAATATTAGAACAGAAGGAAATACTTTAATAAAATATTAAAAAATTGAATATACAAATTTTGGAATATTGTCAAAAAGAATATTAGAATATTAGAAACTCTAATCTTGACTAACAAAATTTTTAATCTGATATTTTTGCAACTCCAATTATTAGAGTTTATATTATTAGAGTTCGCAGAAAGTTTATGTTTCTAAAATAAGTAAGTGTATTGAAAATTTGAAAACAATAATATAAAGATGCGTTATTAGCACCTACATAATTTAAAATCCACTGTTAGTTTGTTTAATTTTCAATCTAGATAGGAAATACAGAGCTTTACGGGAACTGAAACAATTTTTGTTACATACTTTCATTCCGAAATTTGGAGATAAATAGAAGTCGCGCATGAAACTGATTTAAATGTATTTTCTTCATAATTTCGACAAGCATGTAAGCAAGAAAGGTAAATGCTATATATCTGCTCAAGTTATAAAAATAAGGACATATCTCAGCGTTTTACTAGGCGTAAATCTGTAAAACAAAATTTAAACATTTTCCCTTCGCTTCTTTTTTAACAACAAATAAAATAAAATATACTAATTATAACACAAAAATGTATTCAACGAGCTTTTTATAAATAAATTTAATTAAAAAATATCAATGTTCACGCCCTCTGTCTTTCCCTATATAAGATTGTTCATTTTTCCTGCTGTTATTTTCTGGATCTCTTTTATTAAATTTCTTTACTCATTTTATTTAAGGGTGATAAATGTAACTACCAGTTATCCTCAATTTAACACAAAATGCTGGCCGTTTCTACACCCTATGTTTTGCTCCATTTAACGAAGGATGATGTACTCGTTTCATACTAGACGAATTTACCTTTATTTATCTTATGTTAGTAATTTACGTATCCAAACGGAAATGAATTATCAATTATTATAACTTAAATTCATTGTTATTCATTCACATACTCCAAATAGAATTTCTCCAGAAAGTGATAGTTCGTAACTAGTGAAAGTGTATTCACCTTATTTACTAAGAAAATAGTTATAGCCCACGTCAAACTGACACTCAGAATATGAAAAATTACGTCTATAAATATCATTAAAAAGACACAGCGCAACCAATTACACGAAAACGTTACGGGCTGGCACATGTTTTTGTTACTGCGAATGAAACGTGTTTTTACAATGTACCTCGTGTCACCCACGCATACACTGTAAAACATTTGCAAGCATATTACTAAAAGTTTCAAGCTGTCCATAATGGGGGTGTAAGGTTCCTGATAGTTATGAATGTATACAAAAATAACGCTTCGGCAGACGACAATTATCTGAATATTTCAGAAATGAAACTGGAATTTTCTTGAACGTCTGTAATTGCGGCTTTTCCGACAGTTTGCCGAAATTATCAGTAATCTGAAAAAATTAGCAAAAATTAGCAAAATTGGCAGATACTGAATTGTTAAATTTCAGTATCTGAAAAAAATTAGCAAAGGTTGTAGAATATTTTACAGTGTACAAGTAGTGTCAAAGTCAAAAGTTTAAAATAGCAACATAAAACAGACTTTCGAATTCGTCACTCATGGCATTGGTCTGTCGAATTAATCATTGATTGCAATAATGGTTGTTTCTCTATGTGTACTGTTGCATTTTCAATTTTGTTGCCTAAATGGCACAAAAATTATGTATATCTTTAGTTCCTTTGACTTCAGAGACAGCTCTTACAAGAGCAACGAATCGAGATTCAACCTGGACAGTGATGACAACCGTGTACGTGTGTGGAGGCCCCGTGGTGAACACCTCAATTCTGCCTTTACTTTACAGCGGCACACCGCTCCCACAGCTAGTGTGATGGTATGGAGAGTAGTGTGATGGTATGGATCACATACAACACCCGGTCACATCTAATATTGATCCACGGAACCCTGACAGCCCAGCTGTACGTTCGTTACATCCTTCAGCCACATGTGTTGCCACTCATGGCACGGCTCTCAGGAGGCATTTTTCAACAGGATAATGCTCTGCCACACACAGCAAGGGTGTCACAGGAAGGCCTCCGCCATAATACCACCCTTCCTTGGCCTGCCCGATCCCCTATATTTGTCCCCGATCGAGCACGTCTGGGATCACTTCGGACGGCAAGTTGGACAGCCTACGAGCTTAGTCGAACTAGAAGCGCGCTTACAACAACTGTGGAATGAGATGGCGCAGGACACCATACGGGACCTGTATGTCTTAATTCCCGCTCGTATCGCATCGTGTATTCACGCAAGAGGTGGCCCAACAGGGTACTAGAACCGCCATTCATTTGAAGTTTTTCCTGTAATAAATGACTCTTTTGCTTTGATTTCGTATCACTTACTTATATCAACGTTACACTCACATATATAAAATTTAGTTCGATTTTAACAACTCTTTCTTGGTGGGCAAATTTTCATGGCAATGAGTGTATGTTATCATAACTATCAGATCAAGAACCTTACTTCCTATTACTGACAGCTGATTCCCCTGAGACGTTCAGTAACATGAATGCAAATGTTTTACAGTGTAGTTGTATTGTCTAATAATTTTCGTTCAACATTGCATTATTTTAAGTACTTATTGTAAGTGAGACATTGCACTTATCTTTGTGTAACTTTGACTTGAGGTTACCTCCAAAACTTAAGCAATGTTTTTATTAAAGATGTGAACCTAATGATCTTAATTCAAGAAGTATCTTGCACCATCAACTAGCTCAACTGCGAGTAAAACTTTTACTGTATAATAGTGTACATTTTACATGAAAATGCTCTAAAAATTGTGCAATATAGCACCTATATTAAGAATCAAAACCTTACCATTTTTAAATGAAATAATGCCTCTAGTTTTGCATATAATCCAAATCACACCAGAAATCATTGCAATATCTCCCGTTATATTAAGTGTATTCACTTTTTCAACTCAGTGGTGCAATGTTATACCAAAATTCGTAGACAATACATCTGTGGCTACTTTTAGTGTAAAGTAGTCCAAAAAGTTTAACAGTGTATATGTTTACTAAACTGTAAGTAAAATATCCAAACAAATGAAAAGTGACCGATATAGAAGACCGAAAGAGTTGTGTCGCTGCAGCATCTCAACCGGGCAAGCTGATAAAGATGATGCGCGTACATTACGGGGAAATCCGCTCTTTGAAAATGTCCTTTCATTAAAAATAAACAAACAGTGGCGGCTCGCGTATAGGCACTATGGAACTGCAGCACCCCCTATTTCCACTTCATATTATCGATAACATTTAATATAATGAATCCTTTTTTCTTTAATTCTTTCTTTATACTTGTACAATATATAATCCTTAAGCTTAATGTCAGTAGCCATCCCCCAGTTTATGAAAAAGATACAAAAATCTTTGTATGGAACTGCGCGCTTCACAGTTCCAGCGGCGTGGTGTTTGACTGTTGTGCGCATGCGCACATAGGAAGCTGCACACGAGGCAGCGAGGGAGAGAGAGCACTGTCGCTCCCGTAGTGCCGATCCTGGCGTGCTGGTGGAAGGTAGGTTTTTTTTACTTCGCGTGTTTTATAATGAATAGATCAAGCTTGAACTGTAACAATTTAGGTTAAAGTAAGTAAAAAATGTTTGATTTTGTTCTTTTAGGATTTTATTAAGTTTCTGAATAAATTTTCTTTTTATACTTGTTTGTTTCCTTTTACACAATTTTAAAACAAATGCTAAAAATTTTCTGGAGCAGCACCCCCACTAATTTTAGCTACGAGCTGCCACTAAAACAAAGCATATATTTGTGAGCAAGTATCAAATGAGGTTAAAGTAATGTAAAGAATGAACAACAGTTGTTGTTCAAGATGAAAGGATATCTTATTATGGCCTATAAAATTGTATAAATCGTATTATGGCAAATGATGTGTCGTAAGAAAATTTAGATATTTTACATTTAAGTCGAATTGCATAGTTATCAAGGGCGTGGACTTAAATGGATCTAAAAAGAATAAGTCGAATCGTCTAGTTATCAAGGGCGTAGACCTAAATTAATCTAAAAATTAGACAGTTGTACCTAAAACCAGCAACATCGTTATTAATCCAAGTCGGTTGGCTTTTATGCAAGTTCTCAGACCTCAGGCTGCTTTTTAGAGTTCAGTGGCGTAGTAATTTACGGTCACTTCAATGAAACATAATTTCTTTGTAACCTTCAAACAGCCTGCCTGTGATTTTCTTCGCTCCACTGCGCTCTCAATACCTTTTTTAATAGACGATAGGAATAATATTCATTGCATTAATTTTTTTTTAAAAGACGAAATTTAGTGTTCGTTATCCTTTAAAGACAAAGACTTAATGTGGTTAAAAATATATGTTGAAGTAGACATTTTTAATGTGCATGATATTTAAAAAGACAATATTGTTTTTCTATGTAAGTACGGCAACTTTCCCAATTTTTAGTGCTGAAACTCTCCTAATTTTAGTGCTATTCTAATTGCCTGCAAGATACGCACCCCTTTCTACTCATTTGTGATGCTTAAGAACTAGCATGTAATGATTTCACATAAAAGCAATATACAAACATAGGACACAAAATGAGCAGTAGCGATGACTGGAACTCATTTCAAACACATTAAAGAAAGAATAAAATAATTTTTATTATATGAAACAGGTACCTAACTCACAAAATATGTTGTAATTTATCGGAAATAAAACCGATTGTCCACAAAACCTCTAAGAGTATAAATGTTGATTTTCGGAATAAGTACAAGTGTATCCCTATGTTTAATTAAACTAAAGACTACAACGTATCTTCCGTTCTCTACCTGAATTATCTTATAGAATAGCAGCAAGAATTTTAAAATACGATAGAAAAAGAATCGTATTTATTTTCAAAACTATGGTTTTTATTAAGAAATTCTAAATAAATTAACAAGTATTAACAAATATGGACCTCTGTTCAGGAGCCATTGTAAAGTATGTGCCTCTAGCACAGATGACGTTGGTCATTCTACTACCCTGATTGGCTTTCATTGGGAAGTCTTTGCAACGATTGGTTATCTAAAAATGACAGAACTACAAACTTTTGTCTTACGGCCAAGGTAAACCACACCGACTAAGTTATTTCAATCTAAACTGTTTATTACTAACACACATAAAAAAAAATACAGCAACTAGCTTTAAAACTATAGAGGTCGGTATAAAAAACAGACATTGAATTACACATGTCCGTATAGTGAGTGAACATAATTACTTATATAAATCCGAGATTTGGTGATCTATGAAATTTGGACTACTCGTAATAATAGAAAACAGACGGTCAATGCTTACCCAATTCCTCAGCGGCCATCTGGATACTTTAGAAAGCGCTCTTGGGGACCAAATCCTGTTGATCGTAATTATATACATCTTGTTTAGTTTCTCTCGCTAGCTTCTTTTAGATTTCCCGAACGTAGGATCTCCAACTACTATGTATACTCACATACACCTGCTCAAAACCCAAACTAAGAGAGGAAATTTTCTCTTACCTAAACCGAAACTTTATTCTGTTCTATTACATGATCGCAGAAATTGTTAACTGGCTGAGGACTGGCCTACATAGCCGAATCCGTAAGAAATTGCTAATTCAAGGTAAAATCATAATTTAGAAAGTGAAATCATAATCAAAGGTTGACCTCACAAAATGCAGACAATGAATGAATCACTTAAATTCTGTCTGATTTATAATGTAAAATATTCTACTAAAAATTACAACAAGATTGCATCATTACGGTTACCTCATTCGAAAAGTAACTAATTGAAATATCAAAAGACTCGCATCCTATAAGATTCCGTTATCAAATACTAAAATATTTTTCAAACAATTATGCTTGATAATAAGTTCGATAAAAATATCAGTCAATCAGGAATTTTTATAACTGAAATTTTTATTCAAGGAATTCCCAGATACGTGTCATAAGCTGTATAAGCTGTATGTGAGCTTCTTTACAAGTGGTCTTCATATAAAGGTTAAATCTACAGCGTGGTCTGAATTTGGAATAAGTTATTCTATCGACTCGTAGGTAGGCCCAAGAAAATTCCTGCCCTTGTTTCCTAGAACAGATTAACACCCAGAGGAGTGTATCGATCTAACAGCAATCAGTTTTCCCTAACTGTATAATTTATTGAATCAACTTTCCCAGATTAACGTGATCAGAATTTAATTCAAGGATAGAAACTTTCCGAAGTTAGAACAGATGAGCGGAGTTGCATGTTCCCGATAACGGTTTCCAACAGTTTACTTTATTTCAGATGTTTTGCGTATATATCACAGATTCTTAACAGAAAATGATATTTTAGTTAGTAATAATCGGTATATTTCATTGGGTTTTCTATGTTCACACGTGTTCGTGTAATAGAAAAATTATTTTTGTCCAAGGTATTGGTAGCAAACATTTTGCCATACTAATGTTTTTAGGAAAAATTTTGCCTGGAAACATTTATTTCTCAGGATGTACTAAAGATAAAGCTTAGCTGATGACTGATATAGATTCAGTATCAAATTCTGGAGGAGGCGGGAGGGGAGGCGATGGGTATATTAAGGATTTCTTCCGACTTGATAAATCATAACATTGAATGAATGTGGAATTGAGATCTTATTTTCATAGTTTTGTAAGAATGCCTAGCACGGGTCGAACAGTTTGGGTAAAAAGGAAGAGACCTTGGTGCATCTTCTTTGTCCGAAAATTTGTAAGCAAAGTACAAATTACAGAAACGTTATTTCGGTGACAGATCGTCTGGCAATAACTTAACGACGGCGCTAAGACTCTTAAATTAACTTAACTGGTGTGTGACTCCATTCTACTTTCTTATACCAGAATTCATATTTAGTAGCTTGCGAATTTTTTCACTGCACATTTTACAAGAAAAATTTTGAAAAATCTGTATAGTTGATCTAAATGATCCCAATTCTAGCGTGTTACCTTTCATTTTAAAGGTCTTGAAAAAATTTTTCGATTGATACAAAGTTTGATAATATACTCCGCGGTTAGGTAACATGGTCCCCGAAGGGACTAATGACGTCAAGAACACAAAAATTGTTTCGCGGCTATTTTTCACTACAATGATTAAAACTATTAAGTTTCATGATCATGGAGTCATAAATAAACCCATTTATGTATGATCATGTCAAATTTTGTACTATGCCGCCATGTTAAGAAAATACAAAATTTTCGAATATATTTTTAAGTTTTCGCTCGAATATAATAATAGTCTATTTCTAGATTTTAGTTAGCAAAGCCGAAAGTAAAATTTCGTGAAAATCCATTAATGCACTCTATTTCAAAAAAATATATGCACCCATAAAAAAAATAAGCTACAGCCGAAAAACTCGGCATGCAAATGGCGTTTTAAGAGTTAAGCAAATAATCAAACTGTCAGCGCCAGTGATGCTATAGGCCTCATGTAACGCGTTTAAGAACAGCACATCGTGTAGCATTTAAAACAAACTGTGTTCTCGCTCACAATCAATTTGAACTGGATTTTCTGCTTTGCTGCTGAAAGTTGTGTACCAAGATGCCTTTGAAACATACTCGACGGCGCTACGAATAACTGTCGGATTTAGAGCGATGTCGCATCAAAAGCCTAAGGGAAACCTCTTGGTCCAAGAGACGCATCATTCGCCACATGGGTCAAAGCAATATTGTAGTTGCTTGGTGTTGGCAACAGTGAATTTACTTTTTTATTATCCAGGCCGTCCAGCTCACCCAAAGGGTATGGAGCAGTTACAAGGGAGAAACCGTGGATTACAGAAGGTACATGTAACCACCGCAGAGGCTCAGGATGCCCCAGACAGACAACTGCTCGAAAAGATCGTGCAGTCAGGCGAGGAGACATGTCAGCAGAAATGGCGTCGCTATCAGCCATTCAAAGGCACTTGCCATCCTCCATGCTATGTATCACGAGATACTATTCTGAGACGACGGGTAACAGGTGAAATTTGGTGTCAACGTCCATTAAGACACTTACCACTGACCCCTCAACGTAGGCAGAGCCGTCTGGATTTGTACCGATCTCTATCATTCTGGACCGCGTCCCAATGAAGGCATGTTGTCTTTAACGATGAATCCCGCTTCTCTCTCAGTGCTGATGACCATCGCATACGTATGTGGAGGAAGACTGGCCAGCGTTCTGATTCCACATTTGTTGTCGAACGGCACACGGAATCAAGTACGATAGGTTAGAGTAGAATTTCCACTAATACGTGAATGTATTTCTGTGTATTTTTCGGTACAATATCCTTATTTAGTGGTAGATGATATTCTTATACAATGGTAGATGATACGGTATTCGGTATATAGTGGTAGATGAACCGGTAGATGAGTTGAATCAAGTACGATAGGTTAGATTTACGATAGATATATTATTCTTATATAGCGGTGGATAATATTCTTATATAATGATAGCTTATATTCTTATATAATGGGAGATGATATTCTTATATAACGGTAGATGATACGGTATTCGGTATACAGTGGTAGATGAAACGGTAAATGAGTCGAATCAAGTACGATACTTGAGAGTAGTGTTTCCACTAATACGTAAATGTATTTCTGTGTGTTTTCTGGTATATTATTCTTTGTATGAGTAGAATGTTTAAATTTGTTTATTCAGACAAGATGCCTTGTATTTATATGAATAAAGGTGGTATCTACCTGAGGATGTTACTAGGAGTTTTTGATTATTTGCTTTTCAGAAAGAAAGGTTAGATTTAAGTCACTTTAGTTTTTAGAGAAAAATCCCTTTAGTTGGGATTCTACACAGTTCACTGGGGACTCCATTATCTAAGTATTTGTACATATGCAACTCAACAGGTGTACATGCATAATTCATACATTCACACAGGAACAAACATAAAATTCTATAATTCTAAATGCCTAAAAACACTTAATTGACGAAATCTCAAATTCTAAAAATTTGGGAAACATATTACGTATGCTATACTATGCATTATGTATGCTATACTATGCATTATGTATGCTATACTCTGCTACTCTTACTATACGCTATATTATACTATGCTGTACTATTTCACTATGCTTTTTGTATTCGCATATAGAACAAGAAATTTATGAAGGAGTCGTCATATAGTGGCAAATAGCGTGTGCACTTCATTTTCAATGGAGAGTATTGTTATTCTCTCTGCCCAGTTTTTTCGTACAGTCATGCAAATTTTCAGAAAAACCGCAAGTGACATCTCTAGAACAGAAAATGAAAATACTTTACGAAACCCTTCCCCCTACTTCCTTCAAAATTCGATGCTAAATCCATATCAATCATCATCTAAACTCTATCTATAGTAGATCCTAATAAATAAATGCTTCAAAAAACATTATAGTAAAATCATAGATGGCAAATTTGATCGGCGTATGAAAAAAGAAACAAAGCTATTGCTATTTTATGGAATGTCAAAGTACAAAACTATATTTACTTTATAGTATGTTGAATTAAAAAATAATATTATTACATATAGTTAGTTCCCTTACCATTCACAGTTCTGTGTTTACATATATGTTTATGTAAAAAAATAGTAATTGATAAAAGTACTCTTTAGAAGAAACTAATTTTTTAAATCAAGTTATATAAAATAAAATCTATAATTAAAAACGAAAGATGTCTCAAAAATTTACTGCAAGATTAATGGAATAAAAATTATTTTTATTCATTCATTAATGCATTTTTGAGTTAAAACCCCAGAATCAGATATTAAATGTAATACATCAAGATTTTTCTAGTATTCATTCATTTATCAATCTATTTTCCATTTGATCATAAGCAATTCGATGTCAAAAATGTGACTTCGATGCCATTAAACATCTAACAAAAGATGTAAAATTACAAAAGTTGAAATAAATATAACAACCAACAAATGGCTAATTAAGTCAATGATCCTTAATCTTACAACTTTTTTAAGGACATAATGTGAGCGTAACAGCTAATGTAACATGATTTCAGACGATCGTTTAATTCAAGAACCACTGCTTTTTCTTGTTCTAGTTGGTTTGTTACCTTATTTCTTTTTCAAAAAAAAATTACTTTCCCGAAACATTCTTTTTCTTCGACTTCTTTCTACATGACTCGATCAAATCAATTCACGAATTAAGATTCTTAATCAGGACTAATAGTGGAACAACCTTCAATGGCATAGAATAAATTTTCTTTATTTTGAATCTGTGGACTGCTAACATCTTTCGTAAAACGGATATTGTTTAAATTCTAGCAATTATATATATATATATATATATATATATATATATATATATATATATATAATTGAAGAATTTTAATTTACTTGTATTTTATATACCAGAAATTGGTCATTTATTGAAATGTTCCGTATAGCAAAAATGAAAATAAGATGGTCTGAAGTGATTATTTGGTATCAATAGTAACTATACGTCAAGCGTCAAGCTTGTGAAGATGATAATATAAATAAAACAGGTACTAAATTGGTATAAAATACCCCCTTTTCCCTGTTCTATATATAAGTTAAGGAATTGAAAAAGAATGATATGTGGTAAAGATTAGTTAATATCACTTAACTATATCCTTAGATTATATATATATATATATATATATATATATATATATATATATATATATATATATATATATATATATATATATATATATATATATATATATATATATATATATATATATATATATATATATATATATATATATATATATATGCATGCGTGTGTGTACCGCAAACTACAAGTTATTTGTTCTTTCCTCGATAATGGAAAGTACTGTTTTCATAGCAACAAAACTCGCCTATCAGGTGATTGTCAAAGTTAGCCCTTATAAGCGGGTTCTTTGAGTTTGTTCTTGATAGTAGTCGCTTCGTTGAGTCTGAGATCAATCTTTTTTTAAACATTTCGAAGCCAGCTAGGTGGTACTATATCGAAGTTATCGGTCTTCATTGTAGCGCATAGTAAGTTGTTTACTTCCATTCGAGATATAGGCTAATCCATGCTGACAATTTGATAATCTTTCCATGGATGCTTTTAACTGCAGTAGGAGCGCGATATTATCGCTACATTTTGAAAACTCTTTGCTCAAATTGAACATTTTTCTACAAAAACCCTTATCTAGTCTGTAAGCTAAAATATCTGTACAGCACAGGATTTTCCCTACAAATTAACAAATCTGAATATTGTGGGTAAGCAATAGCACAAGTTATAATTTTCTACGGTTTGAACTTTCTCAAAATTAATAAACTTAATTCTAGTGACTGTTGGAATTCAATTAACTTAATTTAAGCGTTGAACTGTACTTAATACGTATTAGGGGGTCAAGGCGTGTGTAGGCGTTTATTTAGGGCTTATTACGCCTGCGTAGCGAGTCCCCCGCAGCCGCACGTATGTCTCCTTATCGGGCGATTAAGCCCTCTGAAAAATTGAATGAATGAATGAATGCATTAATCCCTGCTTTAAATACCGGACAACACCAAGTACATTTTCTAATATAAAATAAAGCCATGTTTTTATACTTTCCAAAAAGTGCGTTTCCATAACTGAAAATGCTTCACAAAAAGTATAGTCTATAAAAATAAATGAGATGAAAACTATCTCCAGGTTTGCCACACATCATGAATAAGATTGATAGAGAGCAAAAGTTATTTGATGTAATTCGTAAAAAACTTAGCAAATTTACATATAAAGCTGTATATTTATTATTATTTATGCAGGTAAAATTTATCATCTCAAATCTTTTAAATTGATCTAAGGTTATTTCAGTCAGAAACTAAAACAGTCTGAATTGAACAGGTAAAATTTTGAAGTCATATATATCATGTAACTTTCTTTTCTAATTTTCCCTCATGATGTTTGAAATAGTTTTCATCTGAAATATTTTTATGGCCAACACTATTTACAAAACATGTTCAGCGATGGAGCTAACAATTTTTGTAAAGCATAAGAACAATGCTTTATTTTATAAAAGTTTGTTTTTATGGATTATAACTATACTGTCCAACTATGTGTTTTATAATAGATATTTATTTTTCTTCGTTAAGGCATGCGCTATATTTTTCAATATATTATTAAATATATTAAAAGTTAATGCACCTAAAATACATAACTATTCGTACCTGATATGCCATCATATGTCCACCATTCCTCCCAACTTCCTGCAACTCCTGGGGAAACAGAAAATATTCAATTATCGCAAAATCTTAAAAGCAAAATTTTGCAGCTCTTAATTTTATAACAAATATGAAAAGCTTACAGTATCAACTTCGATTTTGGAAGTTTTCATTACAAGAGAATCGTTGAAACAGGTATAGCACAAAATTTTATTTTCTATATTTAAAAATATCTTTGCACAGTTCTTTTGCTCATGTGTGTTTCTACAGACTCTTTTCTGTTTACAAAACCAAATTTTACTTATAAAATACATAAGAAAAGTCTTATCAAATCCCCTATATTCTTTTTGTCTCCATCCCCTGCAATTATTTGGCTTTAATTCGCAGATTCCAGTATTTCAACATATTCCAGAGATAATACAAAACTTCTGTACCTTGGCGAATTCACATCACCTAATCTCAAGATGAGCTGCATCGGGATAACATCTACGAGTACTTAAGCTCTATTTTTGATCAAGTTTTCATTTAATATTCTCACCTCCCTCTACTATTGAGTCAAATGAAATCATTTTTATGTATTTAAAACTCACATATATTTACAATATTGAAAGCAATATTGTCTATTATAATCATGAACCCTATGAATTTTTGTTCCCCGAACAGACTGGCTTTAGAAGGTATCAGTTGACTAATCATCAGGTTAGCTTACGGGATTAGCACAAGAAATTAAGAATGCTGTGGATCGGAGTAAAACTCTCATAGTCGTCTTTGTTGACTGCATACGGCTGTATAGTAGACTGCACCATAAACTTTAAAAAATGGACATAAGGGATAAAAATGCTAAACTGGATTTCTGGTTTCACCACACAAAGATTCTGCAGTGTAGTCCATTATGGAACTGAATGTCGAAATATTAAGCTCATCAAGGACTTCGACATGGAGGAGTTACAGACACATCTCTTTTCAATGCTTATATCAATGGTATCCCCAAGAACTCAATAAAATTGAAGAAATTCAGTGTCTCATCAACAGTGTAACGCAGTGTCAACCAAACCATCTATGTATGCAAATGATTTAGTCAATTGAGCATCAGCAACAAGAAAAAATATAGATGGTCTGATCGTGGGAATTAACAATGCAAGGACAGTTTTATCCGATTGGTGCAGAACAAATGACATGTAAGTAAATATAGAAAATATGGAGTATTATACTATATTATTATGGCTGCCCAAAGTGCTATTCATGTCCCAGGACGAGTCGGACAGTCTGGACTTTCGATTATATTATTATAAATACGGAATATTATAAAGACAAGATATTAAGGACGGTATGTTATACTTTCACTTAATTGTCAATATCTTAGTGACACCTATGGATGCGTTTGGCTTGCTAGCGTTAATAAAAACTATTTTGACACTATTACATCGATAACGTAATTCAAATTATCAATCGCTCCATACCACTGTTTTCTCATAGGAAATAATGCTATGAAAATTTTAAAATAGAACAATTCAGGTTCTGATAATGAGAATTGCTAAAAATCTATCTAGTTTCCCCTATAACGTATCTACACAATTTGATGGCGCTGTGCAATATTTTTTAACATTATTTTTGAATTATCGTGTGCACACCTCACATACCCACACACACAATTTCGAAAGTTTTCGGAATGTGTTCAGGTCTTAAAATGCGCTTATCCGTCAAAATCTCTAATTATAAAATTTCCGGAAAACAATACTTTTTCTATACATTAGTATGAAAAAGTAGTTACTGTTAATTTTAGCAATGCGTAACAAAAAGCTTAATGAAAACATTTTATATAATTCTGCGCACTGATGGTTTTGGTTTATGGTTTTTAACACTTTACAACAAAGTTGAAAAGTGTTTATGACTTTGTTCATTCTGTCTGTCTGTCTGTCTGTCTGTCAGTCCGTTAGCACGATCACTGCCGTAAAAATGACTTAATCAAAATGAAATTTTAGTATGTTGTTCAGACGGTCTGTAGAACCTATGGGAATATAAATGAATAATATTACCCAATTAGTTTTGGATTGAACCCGGGTCGAAAAAATGAAATACATTGAGCCCTATGGGACCTAATTTTTCAAACATTTTTTAAGCGGATTTAAAATTCACAAATTGCTTCGAAAATTTTAGGTAATATTCAAAATGTTCCATAAAATATATAAAAAAAATTCAGCGAAATATATTCAGTAGTTTTTTAAATAAAAATTAAAATAATAATTACACTTCTTAAACGATCACGTGACCATGATATGAAACGATCACATGACCCACTTCAAAATGATATATGGCATCCATCTTGTTTCAAAATCGTGATTTTTTTAAGTTCTTTTTAATTCATATTGAGTGTTGTATCCGTCCTAAAGCTACTTTATTTTTGCTTAAATTCTGTGCATCTACATACTGAAACAACGCAATGACAATATATTTGAGTTTAAATGCTCATCTAAATTTGATTATTTCTACAACTAAGCCTATTTTTCACCTATGTAAAATGTAAACAGCAAAATATATAGAATGAGTTGTATTAGAATTCCTGTATTTTTTTACCACAAAATAATTTAGTCCATGGAGTCTGCATGGCTGATATGAATGAAATATTAATTGATTTCATAAAGAGAAGGACGATTTTTTTTTATGAAGTTTCAAGCATAGAGTTTAATTTTTTGTAGCTCCATGGTCTTAAACAAAATGTTTAAATAAAATAAATTATTATAGTATTGTGATGAATGAAATTACATTGAATGGGAGAAAGTTATGAATGAAATCCTGTTTTTATAGAGAGATCCAGGCGTGTTATTTTTTCTATGACGTCATTTGAATTAATTTCAGTTTTCGATGAAGTTTTCAAATATAATAAATTATCGTAGTATTATGATAATTCTAAAACTATTACCGAGGAATGTATAACATTTTAGAGATGTTTAAACCAGGCAATTTATATTTCAATGCCGTCATTTGAATGAAGTTCATTTTTTTCGATGAAGGTTTAAGTTTTCAAATATAATAAATTAATGTAGTATTGTGATAAGTTTTAAAATATTACCGAGGAGTGTATTGCATTTTAGACTTGTTTAAATAAAATTGCATTGAAGTTGGAAAGTGCTTCATAATCAATGTTTTAAGCATGATTGATCTTTCTTGTTAATATTATTGCACTTCTTCCCGAAATCATAATTCTGTTGTCATTTTCATGAACTCATTCCTTTTATTATTCATATTCATTTTTTTTTATTTTCTAGTCCAATAGAACTTGATAGACTATGATATTTTAGACTTGAAATTAATTTTAACATTCAGCAGTTTACTTTTTAGCCAAAAATGTAGGCGTAAATATAATTTGATTTTGATGGAAACATATTGTATAGCTAATATCTATTTTCCTAAGTTGTATTATTTTATAAAACATCTATTTTAATACAACATTTACATAGAATATCCTTTCAAATAAATAATACGTCCATATGTATGTGTAACTGTGTACGAAATAGTGTTATACTAATGTAACATTGATATATAAAATGAATACATTTGAAGTCTTGTGCTTGTCTTTACTAATAAATTAATTCATGCATTTAATTCCTTTTAAGGCAATGAAATTAATTCCTCTTTGTAAAATCATATTAATGATAGTTTTCAAAATATATATCTTTTAAAATGCAAGTTGAAGATGTAATACATTATTTTACTTTCTGATAAATACAGATGTTTGATGATATTTACAAAATTAAATTTCAAGTTTTTCTTTTCAGCTTAATGATTGCCACTAGAAGGCCGAGAGTGCGGTTGGACGATTTTACGGCTCTGATTTTTAAGTGACTTTTATTTATTTTCTGAGATATTTTTAGTGTTTTATTATGCAATATTCTCTGTAAGGGTCCTTTACCTTCTGGTTTTTAATATATTTGTGATCCTATACATTATGCAGAGATTCTTAATACAGAATTCGTTGATCCGACATAGTGCCTGAATGGATTAAATGCTAATTGGACATATGGTCTCTATTTTCACTAGAGTTTATACGAAAACGTCGCTTTTGCAGAGGGATAGGCGTTCCTGTGATAACTGCATAATAGAGTTAAAAAGTATCTTTGATAAATGTATATGTCATTCTATTGATTACACAGCAAAATTTAAGATTGAAAATTCCAATTCGAAAGATGAATAATATCATCCATATAATGCTCAGATATGAAATCATCTTTTTAAACCTATATCAATTTATAAACCTATATATATAATCCTATATCAACTTTCAAATACGGGGTCATTGCTAAAATCCAAATTCAGCTAAACAAGCACAGCTACAGCTATGGAAGTTAGGTATTTGTATAGTAACATAACTATGTTTTATCAGATGAAAGTGACCACAGCTCCCCTTGTGGGAAAACATGAAACTTATACTCTTATCTTAGAAACTATGGTAGATACAGGAAGAAATCTAAATTAAAAACTTGTAAAGCATCCACAAATTAGTTGGAAATGGAATATAATACAAAAGGATGGTGTAATTAGAAGACTATAAACTCTAACTTTTCGGAAGCCAATTATTGTCAATGTCGCAGCAGAAATCTAGCAGACAGGGAGGAATTTGCATCTGGTCAAAAGTTATAAGTACCTGTGTTGCATTATTTACTAACATTGTACTCCATAATGTTAATGCTAAAAATGATATTATCCCTGAAGTTCAAAATCGTATTTCACTGGCCAACAAGGCATGTTTTGGACTTCGCCCTGTTTTGGGGTCTTGTTTCCTCTCTAGAAAAACAAAGTTCCTTATCTATAAAACTATCATTAGGCCGGTTCTAATGTATGGTTCGGAAACTTGGTCTTTAACAAAAAATGGAGAGGGTAGAGTTGCTGGTTTTGAGCGTAGGGTTCTCAGAGGCATCCTTGGTGGAGTAAAGCCGATGGCGGAGGCGTTTTAACTCAGATATTTATAGATATTTTAAGGAACTAGATATTATTAAATATTTTAAAATTAAACGAATAAACTGGGCCTCTCATATTGTTAGAATGGATAAAAGGGACCCGGTAAAGAAGATGTTTGCTGCAAGGCCCTTTACTAGTAGAAAAAGTGGAAGACCAAAGCTGAGATGGCTCAGTTGATTCGGATTTTAGAGTGATTGGAACAAGAGACCTGGCAGACCAGGTCTAGAAATAGACAGTCCTGGAGGAATCTTCAGCGGAAGGCCATGGCCCATCCTGGGCTGTCGTGCCAAATATGATGATGATGATGTACTCCATAATGAAAACTAGAGCAATGTAAATAAGCACAAATAACAAAATAATGCAGCATACAGCTGTTTCGAGGATACATTGAATCCCCTTCGTCAGTGTAAGAGAACTACCCGAAGTCCAAAAGAGGCCCATTCCTCTTTTGAACTTCCGGTTTGTTGGTTCTCTTGCACTAACGAAGAAGATCCAACGTTTCCTTGAAATAGCTGTATACTTCATTATTTCGTTATTTGTGCTTGTTTGCGTTACTCTAGTTTACATCAAAAGTGTATTTTACTTATTAATGCACTCCATTTTCTTCATGACTGAGTATCATAAATCTTGTGTTTTCCTTACGTTTAAAGCTTTCTAATTACACCATCCTTTATATGTCATTTCCAACTAATTCGTGGATGCTTTATAAGTTTGTAATTTAGTTTTTACCAGTATCTCTCGTAATTCCAAGATAGAAGTACTAAGTTCCAAATTTTGTCAATAAGGCTTCTATGGTCACTCTCATCTGATAGCGTATGGTTGTTTTACTATACTAATATCTTGGTTATTATACTAGGGTTATTATACTATACTAAATTATACTATGGTTATTATACTAGGGTTATTATACTATACTAAATTATACTATGGTTATTATACTATACTAAATATTGCTTCTGATGAAGAGAGTAGCAAAACAAAGATACTCAGTATTTCCACATGGTGCTGAAGATATTTAAAATAATAAATAAATATATCGACTACATCGAATTTTAGACTACATCTAAAAACAAAAAACAATTTTGCTAGTCATATGCGGATATTCAAACGAAGCAAATGTTTTCGACTACATCTAAGTTCAAAATAAATGTGCTTACTCACTGTTCCGAAATTAGCGATTTGAAGACATTTGTACTGTTCATCTGTTCTGTGAGTAATATAAATAGTATTCCTTTTTTATCTTTCCCTATGCAATACATGGTAATGTATAGAAAAATTTTAAGAATGATGTCGAAATTGGGAAACGAGTTTTCGACGAATTTGCGCGTTTCAAGCACTCGAACACGCCATTTTTAACTCAACATCTGTATGTGTGTGTGTGTGTGTGTGTGTGTGTTGTGCAATTTATGTATCCACACTAGCTCCAAAATTATACGACGCAATTTCACAAAATGTCTTAGGTATGTCATTTATAAGTTACTCTGGTGCATTTATTTTTCTGGTTATTTATTTTGTCAGGTTTGTCTGTGAGATGTGCATGCGAGGGCTTAAGCTGAACTAGAAAATTTTTCCATTGTCCCCTTTTTTACATATAATGTTTCTTATGAAGATATTTAATTATATTTAGGCTGCTAAACCAGTAGTGTAAATTATTTTAGCAGTGGATACCTATTCACTATAAATCTTTTTACATCTCATAATAAATCATACATCGTCGTAATATTGCAGTTTAATATTCCGTCATAGTTTTGTTTGTATGACAGAATGTCATCAGAGATGATAAATACCAATACGATGTTATAATTTGTAATTCAATGTTATCTGAATTTAAAATTAGGAAAATCATTCCTTCTGTCATTAAAAAACAACATATTTGTTTTTGTTTCTTTTATTAATCAGAAAATATTTGAACTGATAACCATATATTATGTATTTATTGGTGCAACTAAAAAAGTAATAAATTTATTTTTATAGCTCAATAGAAAATATGTAACATATATTAAATTTGAGAAGGGGTGACTACTACTGGAATCTTGGAAATTCCAGATGTGGACACCCCCATATGTTCCGATAAAACTGGCATTTCTGTAATCAACATCGATGCTAAACAATAGAACGTTTGGTTATTTTATATTTTGAACTCTTTTTATTGCTTTTAAGTAATAAATCGTAGTTTGTTATGAGTAGTATTTATTAATTTGGTCTAGTTTTGTGTTAGTTATTCCTGCATTTAAAATTAATCAGTAGTTTAGATTTGGGGGAAATCTTTACATTTCAGAGAAGTTTAATAAGAGGAATTAAACTCAAGAGAAATTTATTAAGAGGAATTAAACGCGTAATTAAAAAATGTTTGAAAATGAAACTTAATTATACTTTATCCCTATTAAAGATCATATAATAACCACAGGATATTGATTAGGATTGCCTATATAAGTTATTTTTAATAAAAATATTATATTATGTATAATAATTTAAATAAAGAATATAACATTTTGTTACTATACTATAATACAATAAGCTAATTATATACTGTACCGTCATTGCAAAACACAATAATAAAAACAATATTTTTATTATTGAAGTATTGTATTATATCGGCAACTGGTATATATAATAAAATCTGGCACCTGCTCCGGTGAAGGGGGGGGGGCGTCAATTTTGTTGTTTTGGCCTTTGGCACCAATACCTCTTGTAGGCTCAGGAAACGCCATTATAGTAGAGTCGATCTTGGACAAATTGCCTGATTGCTCTTCAACAGAACCAGGATCCATATTTACAATAAAATAAAAAAATCAACCTATGCTTTAAATTCAAATAGACCGAATATAAATGTGTAAAATAATTAGAATTCGATTAGAAACAAAATTAAATGCCAACTACATAGCAGACGATACAAGATTCGTAGACAAGGCACATCACAGGTATGTGGGAAAAACTGACGTCACAGTCAATAATAAGGCTCCTCTATATACGAGCTGACTCGTCAAGCATATTGAAGCCCACCCAGACTGAAAGCGTAATCCATTAGCTCTATTGGTATTTTCACTTTAGGAAGTACTATTGAAATAATTTTTGATAGGTGTTCTGCTCCAAACTGCTCTAGACATACTAGTAAAAGGTTTAGGTAATTTCGCTTTCCCAGAAATGAAGAGGGAATAAAAAAAATGGCTTATAAATAGTCGGCAGAATCATTGGATACCCGGTACAGGAGCATACTTGCAAAAGCTAAATTTTACAATATTGTAATTTAAACTTCTATTTTTATATAAAGTATTTATTTTAAACACTCATTTTATAATTTCGGTAAATGTAGTATGAATTATTATTGACTTTTATTTGTTATAGTCTTATCTTAGTAAACGTGGTTTGTAGTCCTGAATGTGTTATTCTATCTTCCAAACTTAAAAGTATAATTGCTTCAAATTATATATATATATATATTACATATTATATATATATATATATATATATATATATATTCATATTACACCAATATCTTTCAAGTTTTATACACATTATTGCATTTTAGAGTATAAGCTATATAAATAAAATTGAAAATCTCTGTCTGCTGTTTGTCCCACCATCACGGGAGAACGGTTGAACCGAATTTGATGAAATTTTGTGGACAGCCTGGAAATAGCCCCACTTAAAATTCAGTTCATGTATAGAGTTCCTACAACCAATGGTTCTTGAGATATTAGTGAAAAACGAAACTTTCGTTTCTCTCATCATCAAAGGGAGAACGGCTGAACAGAATTTAATGAAATTTTGTGTATAGCTTTGAAATAATCCCCGTAAATTTAGTCCAAGTTTCGAGCTTCTAAGACCAGGGGTTGTCGAGATATTAATGAAAAACGAAACTTTTTCCTAGGAGTTCTACTTTCTGACTCCGTGGTTTATCCAAACGAAAAGGATGAAAATCGTTTGAAAGTGAATTAAAACTTTATCTCTGAGTTTGGTGGGAGATTTTTTGCGCTAATTAGTCACTTTCTGAAAACATGAATTGTTTGAAACATGAATTTAAATTGAAAATCTGTCTCCATGGTTTATTTTTCACAAGTTTTTACTCAACAATGAAAACTATAAAGAAATCAAAATGGTTATTTAATTTTGCACTTTATGAGGAAGATTCTATCTTATATCATGTTGCTCAGAAACGCAATTAAATTAAATCTGTCTTTTAATTTGAATTATTTTTTTCGATTTGAATAATAAATAAATGGATATAAAAATAAATTTTAGAAAATAACGGTTTGATTTTTCTTTTAATTATATTAATTGCGAACTGCGTACATCACTTTCATTTATTTTGGCAAAGAGTTTTTTAGCTTTTATATTATTTTTAGCTAATAAACTCATATATTGTGTTTACCCAATAAATTCATTTATCCGATTGTTGAAACTGAAAATAGTTGAACGGATATATCTTCTAATACAATTTTAGTCTTTTCATTTAGTATATACAAACGGAATCAGGATGTTTTAGGCTTCAGATCTGCAAATTCAGAGCTACGAATTTGGCGGAATATCGCTAACTTGGCAACTTTCCTTAAACTTTAACAAATTGATGAAAATGTCGCCAAATTAATAAAAACAACGCAAATCAATGAAATTAAATTTGTTTTATTAGAAGAGAGTACAGAAATGATGTTTCGGTAGCATTTGTCAATCAGTCCATCCATCCTACTTAGTAACACATTCAGCGAAAATATCACCAAATTGATAAAAATGTTTGTAAATCCATAAAAATATCATGACATTGATAAAATTGCGCTTAATAAATGAAATCAATTGTGTTTTGTTAGGGGATAGTATTGTAATGATGTTTCCGTCAGTTTGTCGCAAAATGGGACTATCAGTTAGTTCTACAGTCCCACTTGGAGATCAATTTGGCGATTTTTTAAATTATGGCTAAATTGACGAAAATATCGCCCAACCTTCCATGCGGATCGCATTATTCAGACGATATGATTTCCATCAATTTATTTGAAGCAAATGATACCATGTCGTTTAGCAATCTAATGTGTTATGCGGCATACGATTTTTATTAAATCTTTTCCGATTTAAATAATAAAGATATGTATATAAAATAAATTTCATTGACATTGCATTTTTAACTGGATAATATCAATTACGGTCTTCAGGTTTAAACATTATTATTATTGATATTTTCGGGGATTATTGATTCAGGGATTTTTGATATTTTCAAGTTATTATGCAATTGTTTCATTATGACAAGAATTGTTTAAACTCATATATTGTACGTTGTACGAGTAATCTTCTACAAATGCACGGGTATATCTTCTAATCTACGAGAATAAAAGTAGTACAAGTATATTGGTATATTTTTATATATTGGCATATATTGGAATCAAGTACGATCTTCTGATATAAAGATTACGGGGATTAGTGATATTTTGAATTTATTACTTCATCTGTATTATTTTTGTAAAGATTTTTGAGACTCATGTTGTAATACGGGTAATCTTCTACTAACACACTGGCATATATTGGAGTCTACGGGCTTATTGATATTTTCAATGTATACATGTAATGTACTATTACAGGTTATATCTTCTAATATTCGCGTATATAAGTAGTAAAGGTCCCATACAATTTTAATGCTTTCGTTTTGCATATATTGATTCAATTCCCTTTATTTTTTTTATTTTTTTGTAAATTTGCTTACAAAAGAGGCCAGGATGTTTTATTCTTCAGATCTGCCAGTGAAGATATATTTGTATAGCGAGAACAGATTCTTAAACTTCTTTTTGGGAGCATTAAATTAAATATTTTAGCAGAATATTTTGATTAAAAATGTCATTTAGTATACTATAGGAATTTGCACATGATTGTGAATTTTAAGTTTCTTTATATTATATACTCCGTACGAAGAACGGGTATGCTGCTAGTGAATTATAAAATTGTTGAATCCTACTGTTAAGAAACTGTTGCCAAGTGGAAATCTTACCATATTATAATAATTATGTAAACGTAAGCTAAAATGGTAAATAAATCGAAATGCATTTATCATAAAAGATAATGAATGATCAAATAAGATTTTTTTACTAAAAACTGATAGAAAATATGTCTGAATGACTCGAATTTACTTTGGAATGGCACTGATATTTTCATCGCCAAGACGATGATTGGCGCCAATCATTTGATCTAAACATTGGCGCTATGTTTAGAGGATTTCCTCGATACTATCTTTTAAAGTACTTCAATTCTTTTGTACTAGGCATAAAAAATATGTCGTTTACAATACAGATTTATATAATTAATTATTATTATTAAGATTTTAAATGCTGTATTTATCTAATCATCCACAGGTTTATAACAAAATTGCCCCGCTTTAGAATTTTAGTACCTTTAAAATTAAATACACATTTTTATTTTAAAGTGCCCCCCCCCCCTCCCCGAGTAATTCACACACTACTATGTATCATCACAAATATATATTTCAAAAACAACTTTTCATTATTTAGTACAGGTATTTCAAATAATTCAAGGTCTTTCTGAGCTCCTAATAAGACCATATTTTATTCTATATAATGTTAGAACTATAAAAGATGTAAAATAGAAATATACATCAAAGTATTTCATAAATTTTAATAAGACCGGATTTTTGCAAAAAAAAAAAAAAGTCCATCTATTTGTTAATCTGCTTATAGAGTGAGAATCATATTTTTGATTCTTGTGAATAAGTGCCGCGTAATTACAAATGTTACTCCAACCTAATTCATTTTTATAAAAATATAACTCAATTGTAAATTTGTTAACATTATCAAATACCTGTAAAAATCATTATTTGGAGCACGTGTTAAACCGCCAAATATGGTAACCCATGTATTTGTAGAAACTTTACTGGGCTTCAATATGCTTGATAAGAGCTCTAATCAATAACGAGACATATTGTGTTTGAGTAGTTTTTGCGTATTTTCTTTTCTCGATATTTAAATAAATATTTTTAAACACATTTTTACTCGGATATTTGAAATTCGAAAGAAAGTCTCTAAAATATGAATTGATTTCAGGTGTTTTAAATAATGCGGGAATTCCCCATTCCCATTTATTCTACAACAAAAAATTTGGGTTCATTTTAAAAGTTAAACCTTTTTTCCCCTATTATAGAAAGTCTCCCCAAGATAGGGTTAAACTTCTAAATAAAGCAACCGCCATGGTTTCCACCGTGTAGCTGAATGGCTTGATCGTCAGAATATGCAAAATATAATTTTTAAAATGTTATCTGGGAAAAAACCGAGTACAATATTCTGTGGTTTAGTCCATTTGGTCCACTTTTTGACTTACTTGCATTGATGAACAAAACCTATTATGTGTTTAGAAACGAACGTATACATTCTTCAATTTATTTGTGCAGTATTATACGTTGTGTTCTATTTATTTATTGCTTGTACCCAACGTCAGGTTCTGTATTTATTAATCATATTTGTAGTCGATGTATGGTGGGTGTTTCTAAGACGCAAAATCCCATAAATTGTTGCTTTATATGCATAGAAATGCAAGTAAAAAGTTACATTTTATACAAATGAAGCATTTAAAAATGTATATATCATATACAAAGGTAGCATTTATTAGTTATTTTTAAATTGAAAGATTGCGTCAAAAATAGGTTAAAGCAGAAAGTTCGCTAAAATTTATATTTTTACTAATCTCATGTCTTTCCAAAACAAATTTATTAATTGAGAATTTCAGGTATCTAGAGAAATCCAAAGAAAAGTGATCGATTTTTCTTGAAATATAAACGTGTGAGGTTGTTTCCTAATCTCGCTCATGCACGCACAGTTTCCATTTGCTAACCAATGAATTCGAATGAGGTGACTTCTGAAGATTATTTATTTTTCAATTTCTCTGGAAATGTACGGCATAAATCCTCTTACAAAAGAAATACTAAATAAAGTAATGGTAAATAGTATGTCAGGTTTTAGATGTGTGCTTTCTTCACCAGAAGGTATCGAGAGTATTCTGCTTTCTACGTAGGTGAGTAAATTTACCTCCTGGATGACTGCCAAAAAACAAAAAAAGAAAAGAAAAAACACCAAGAAGAGTTTTCACATCATTTAAATGCTAGTGTCAATTTGTAATTTAGCAACTGGACAGTTACAACATAAAAGGGTACTTTTAAAATATTTCAATTTTAGTGGATCATCATAAATCAACCTAATTAAAGGAGCGAAGAATAAATGGATACACGATGAACGAATGGAATGCATTTGAATTTGGGCCAGATATTGCAGCCTGAGGAATGTCTTTAATGAAAAATGTATTGATCTTATTCTATTTCCTGGAAGAAAGGGTTTGCGTGGTCCCGGTACCCACATTTATAAAATTTCGTCTCTTATGTAAGAGAGATGAATAAATTTACATGTCTTCTGTATGCAGTACTTCTAAATCAAACTAATCGTTATAACTTTTTTCTAATGTCTCGTCTCTGCATTTCTTGGTTGAAAGATGTGAATTTTATTCAAAATGTTTTTCTGTTTAAAAAAATTATCAGAACCTTTCTGATCGTTTTGACACGGGGGTTGATTGAATTTTTCACACAGCTTAATACATAAATAATAAATCGAATGGATCGTCTGGGAAGGCTTTTATAGAAATTTCTTTCTTCGGCACATTTTCTTTGGTCTTTTGTTTTACTCATTAGCTGTAGTCATTAAGAGAAACAAATGAATAGTCATAACTTTCTAATTAGGGTTGATCAATGTTAATTACATATAAATGTCCTACTGACAGAAAATAGTTTCTTTACTGCAAAACTGTCCGGTATGATGCCTAAGTGTAGAATTCTTCAATTGCATTCAGATGACAGTACATATACGTACATACGTTACACAGAAAGAAAGAAAATATTTTCAGTGGATACTTATTCCACACCCAACATATTCGATACATAATTCTATTTGTTAATAATTAAGATAATACAAAAATCATGTTTCTATTTGATATTTTTAAACCATAAAATAACACTTCACGGCGTGATAATAAAGAAAGAAAATGCACGACCAAACTCAACTTTTATATTGGGGCATGCAATGAATACAAAAAAATAAATAGGATCTTAGTTCAAATTTATTATTTCAAGAACTCTAATAAGTGTAAATAATATTTATTGCATGCAGTTTTATATCTGAATACTGTTATATAATATTGACCAATCTTTCTTTAACTAAATATCCTTTTCGACGTGCAATCTTTAATGAAAACGGAAACATGTAGAAGTAAACAATAAAACTAGTAATGAAAGTATAAGTAAACAGTAAAACTAGTAATGAAAAGTAATAATTGTGCCGAATAATATACTAAATAAATTTATTTACATCGCAATAAAACACTAAATAATCTAGTGGCAGGAGCAAATAAAACGCTAAATTCAGTATTGAATGTTTGATGCAGCTTGATACTTCCTTCAAATATTACTACTGATATTTAATATTCATTGTTTGATAAGACATCTCCGAATATTTTTTGCTTTGCTTTAAAATGGGTATATTTTTCATGTTTCAAGATTCTTAATTAGTTTTTAATAATAAAATACATAGCTCCGAACAAAACTGCCATTTATGTGTTTAAAAACTTTTATAAATACGTTAGCACAAAATATAAAATTGTCTTAAAAGCAATGACTTATAGAAAATAGCTGCTTGTTGTTGGAACATCTCAATTTGTTTTCAGTCTTTAGTCTCAAAATATCCAATATTAAGAATTATATAGGTTTTTTTTTTAACAAAGTGATTGAAATTACTTTTGATTTTTCATTCTGCAGGAAAATTCGAATTTTATAAAAACAATAATATCTAAATTGTGAAACAGATATTTATAAATCCCAATGGTGCGATCGTTAACAAATTTATCTGTGTCTATCCGGGAGAGTAGAAACACGATGTGTCTCAAAATAGTTCAGTTATCTCCATAACATTTGGGGCAAAAGTCACCATCTTGATTTAACCAAATTTTGTACGTCAAAACGACCCAAATGCTCTGAAAAGTTTTTCAAAAAATCAAATAAATAGTTAATGCAACTAAATAATTTTATATATAATTTAACATATAAAAAATGCTACCATTTATAAGGCCTCTTTTTCGAGATATTGTACATTTTAATGTTAAAAAGTCAAAAATCATGAAAAATAAATGAAATATAAAATAATTATTAATATCAAGTGAATATATACCCTGTAAAACATTTGCAAATAAATATAAAAATAACGCTTCAGCAGAAGGTAATTAGCTGAAAATTTCAGAAATGAAGCTAAAATTTTCACGAACGGCTGTGGATTTTCTTATCAGTTTGCCAAAATTATCAGCAAAGTAACTGAAAAATATGAGCAAAGGTTGCAGAATGTTTTACAGTGTATGTACAAAAAATTGATTTGGACTTTTAGTACATATCTCGAAGTGAGCGATTGAAATGAAATGGGCAATTAAAAGAAGTCTATTGATTTTCAGAAAAATTAAATCCCAAGAATCCATCAAAGTCACATTTTTTAGTCAGTGGGGAAATTTATGTGTTGGATACAGAATGATTTCTTATTTTAGATCAAATTTCTGAATAAAAAATTGATTTGGACTTTTAGTACATATCTCGAAGTGAGCGATTGAAATGAATGGGCAATTAGAAGAAATCTATTGATTTTCAGAAAAATTAAATCCCAAGAGTCCATCAAAGTCACATTTTTTAGCCAGTGGGGAAATTTATGTGTTGGGTACAGATTGATTTCTTATTTTAGATCACATTTCTGAATAAAATATTGATTTTGGACTTTTGGTACATAACTCGAAATGAGCGATTGAAATGAAATGGACCTATTGAATTTCAGAAAAATTATATCCCAAGAGTCCATCAAAGTCACATTTTTTAGACAGTAAGGAAATTCATGCTTTCGACGCAGATTGATTTCTATTTTAGATCTCATTTCTGAATGAACTTTGTAAAATACAACTCCGCAATCCCAAAATGTCTCAGTTCCCTCCACTAGAATTTCATTTAATTCTCAATAAATAATTCAACATTCAAAAAAGAAAACTGAAACTGATGTATTGCTATATATCAGTTTCATATACTACATACCTGTGGAAGACCCAGGCCACCCGACTCACCCTAGGGGTATGAGCAGCTGGTTGAGTGGCCGGTGCTACATACCTGTGAAATCACTCTTGGTATAAAATTCTGCAGAATTTTTACACCAGAATAATTATTTCAATGAATTTACTTTTAATGAATGTTAGTGAATATATACTTTTAAAAAGACTCTAAATATTTTATTTTGATTGAATTTGAAATTTTTGTTACATTTTAAATCTTTTTGTGTCTATTTCAGTATTAGACCTTTTGCCCACCACATTTCACAATTTTAGTACCTAAAAATACTATCTCTAGTCCTTTTTCATCGATTCTTTAAATCTAAACAATATTTTCCAAGTTTTCAATTAAAAATATTAATATTTATACATATAATAATATTTTGGGTCGACGTATTTTTATCTATCATAGTGTTTCACAGTTTACTGGCACGTCGTCATTTATACAGTTAGAACAAAAATAAGCTATGTATTTGTAATTCACTAGAATATTTTTTAATAAAATAAGTTTATTAATCTACTTTATGGTTCTATTTTAACTTGTAACCTATAATTACCGATCCTTCTTTAAAACTTATTCATGGCACTAACATCAGCCTCAATTTATTCTAAATAATTTTGCACTTGATCTCAATAAATTTATTTATAAAATGTCAATAACTACGCCATCCCAATGAAGCTTCTAATGTTTGGAAACCAAACTTAAACAAACTTAAACAAACTTTTAACTTTTAACTTAAACAAACGTCTTATCCACATACTTTATCACATGCTTTTATCTCCAAGTCAAATTTTCAACTATCACATTTAAAACAAAAAAAAAACTCAAAGTCCACAGGTCAATACCAAACAAAAAAAAATCATTTGCTTTCAAAGATTGTTAGGGTATATGAAAATTTTTTTCATATCTGGAAAAGTAATAATTTTGACAAATGAACGGGTAAAAACATGTGAATTTGAAGAAATTTTAATCTGATGAGCTGTCACAATTACTAAGCAAAGCACGTAACTTTGAATACAATCAATAATTTTTTATTTATTAATTTATTTATTTCTCAGCGATACAAAACGGAGCAAATCCAATTACAATGATCACATTTTAAAAAAATGAAATGGAAGTACAATCAACCTGATTATTAAACAATATTCGCACACGTCACACCATACACAGCAAAACTCTATACACAACATGAACACCAGGCACAATATCATACACAGCATGAACACCACACATAGCATCATACACAGCATGAACATCATACACAGCTTGAAAAACACCATACACAGGATGCTTTTCTAGATTTCAAAGAATTAATGACAAACAAGTCCCTGAGATAAAGAGAAGATATGCTACTGCTGTAATACCCAAACTTAAAATAAAGGTATATCATGAGCTTGTTTTGAACCCTTTAAATAGCATGAGACAAATCAAGCTGATACGGGTCCCAATTTATAGAACCATATTCCAATAAGAGCCGAACAAAAGAATCAAGAAAGAGAAAATAAGACATTAATATTGGTAAAATCCCTAGTCTTCCTAAAAAAAAAATCTGATGTGGGCAGCACATGACTTTTCTTATATAATGCAATGAATTTACTTCTTTCACAGTTAAATAAGAAAGATCAATCATGCTTAAAGCATTGATTATGAAACACTTTCCAACTTCAATGCAATTTTATTTAAACAAGTCTAAAATGCAATACATTCCTCGGTAATATTTTGAAACTTATCACAATACTGCATTAATTTATTATATTTGAAAACTTAAACCTTCATCGAAAAAAATGAACTTCATTCAAATGACGGCATTGAAATATAAATTGCCTGGTTTAAACATCTCTAAAATGTTATACATTCCTCGGTAATAGTTTTAGAATTATCATAATACTACGATAATTTATTATATTTGAAAACTTCATCGAAAACAACTGAAATTAATTCAAATGACGTCATAGAAAAAATAACACGCCTGGATCTCTCTATAAAAACAGGATTTCATTCATAACTTTCTCCCATTCATTTCATTCATCACAATGCTATAATAATTTATTTTATTTAAACATTTTGTTTAAGACCATGGAGCTACAAAAAATAAACTCTATGCTTGAAACTTCATCGAAAGAAATCGTCCTTCTCTTGATGAAATCAATTAATATTTCATTCATATCAGCCATGCAGACTCCATGGACTAAATTATTTTGTGTTAAAAAAATACAGGAATTCTAATACAACTCATTCTACATATTTTGCTGTTTACATTTTACATAGGTGAACAATAGGCTTAGTTGTAGAAATAATCAAATTTAGATGAGCATTTAAACTCAAACATATTGTCTTTGCGTTGTTTCAGTATGTAGATGCACAGAATTTAAGCAAAAATAAAGTAGTTTTAGGACGGATACAATACTCAATATGAATTAAAAAGAACTTAAAAAAATCACGATTTTGAAACAAGATGGATGCCATATATCATTTTGAAGTGGGTCATGTGATCGTTTCATATCATGGTCACGTGATCGTTTCATATAAGATGTGTAATTATTATTTTAATTTTTATTTAAATAACTACTGAATATATTTCGCTGAATTTTTTTTTACTTATTTTATGGAACAATTTGAATATTACCTAAAATTTTCGAAGCAATTTGTGAATTTTAAATCCGCTTAAAAAATGCTTGAAAAATTAGGTCCCATAGGGCTCAATGTATTTCATTTTTTCGACCCGGGTTCAATCCAAAACTAATTGGGGGATATTATTCATTTATATTCCCATAGGTTATACAGACCGTCTGAACAACATATTAAAATTTCATTTTGATTAAGTCATTTTTACGGCAGTTATCGTGCTAACGGACAGACAGACAGACAGGCAGAATGAACAAAGTCATAAACACTTTTCAACTTTGTTGTAAAGTGTTAAAAATGATGAAAAGATTCCGCTGCACAGTGTTTGTAACGTTAAATTGTACATTTGGCGCTTTTCCGAATGACAACATGTAAAACTATTCCGTACTTAATTAACTTATATTTTACGCAACTCTAAATTTATAACAATTATCAATATTAATAGCATCCTTAATAAGCAATACAGTCCATATATTAAAATATTTTAATAATAAATTCATCAATTAGGCGTCATTTTCATCAACTTGGTGTCATTTTTGCAATTTTGACGATAGTTTCTTCAATCTGGGACTAAATATCACTAAGTTGGCGATATTTCGCTAGATTATTCGTCAGGTTCGTCATATGTTTCGTTAAGTGTTTCCAAACAAACGGAGAGAAGCGCATTTTTTATATACTACAAGATATGCTAGTCATATGGCGGAATTAAAAATTGCCTCGGACACCGCTATTTAGCGTTATTTTTTTTAATTTGGTGACATTTTTTTTATAAATTCGGCGACATTTTCGTCAATCTGGCAATATTTTAAAAAGTCGCCAAGTTTGCGACATCCCACCAAATTTCTCGCCAAGCATTACGGACCGGCTGAGAAATGGGCCATTCATATAGTCATTAGTTATGTTCTTTCCAAGATATTCATCAATTAGTTCATCTCAATTAGTCCATCAATTTTCATCATTAGTCCTTAATTAGAATTTTGATCAATTAGTCCTTATTTTCATTGATTTAGCGTGAATTTTATCAATTTCAGGAAACATTTGCTAAATTGAGCAGCATTTAAAAAAATGCGCCAAGTTGGCAATATGCTGCCAAAATTCGTCGCCAGAATATTGTTAAGCGTTAAAGACGGAGAAATAGATTATTTTTATAATAAATTCTTATATTCTTTCCAAGATATTGAATTTTCATCAATTAGTCATCAATTTCATTGATTTAGCGTCCTTTTTATCAATTTGACGATATTTTTATCAATTTGGCGACATTTTTGTCAACTTGACATTATTAAAAATACCCGTCAAGTTAACTATATTCCGCCAAATTTGTCGCCAAAATTTTGTCAAGCGTTATGGTCGGAAAAATAGGTAATTCTTATAGGTTGATTTAGCGTCATTTTTATCAATTTGGCGACATATTCTTCAATTTAGCAACATTTAAAAAATTTCGCCTAGTTGGCGATATCCCACCAATTTCGACGCCAAGATTTCGCCAAGCTCTATGGACGGAGAAATAGGTTATTCTTATAGTAGACAAGCGACTAATCACGTCCAAATACAATACTATTACCCAAAGTATCTTGAAAATTATAACAAATTTATCGCATAATATTACATATGAAAGGTGAACATTTTTCACAATAGTAAATAGTTATTTTTTAATTTTATGTCATTTTTTGATAAATTTATTTGAAATATGTACAACATGCTAGAGTTCTAAAGTTTGTGCCAATCGTTTTCTAATGAAAAATTACGTAAGAACTTATTATTTACGTAATTTTATTGAAAGTTTTAATTTTTTGATGAGTTTTTCAAAATTTCCTTTTAAAATTTGGGGGTTCTGAGCATTCGATTACGTTTAAAAACAATAGGCTTCCAGTATTCACCGATTGTAATTTCTGTATCAAATTTCGTTCGAATCGTTTCATTTATTCTTGAAATATCTTCTCCATACAGACACACACACACACACATCACCTCAAAAACGTTTGATTCGTGTTCAGGGATGCCTAAAACGTGAACTCCCGTTGAAAACTCGAATTCGAATTTTCGACCCCGTCACAATTTCCTTATACGTTATACTATGTATATAAGGAAAGTAATAAAACCAAGTAACTTATAAGCTCTGGAAACAATATTTTAAATATGAATATTAAACTTGAACTCCGAATCAAAAAAGTACCCAAATCGTTGAAACCATTCACACGAGTTAGCAATTCAAAATTATTACAGTTCTGATAAATAATTTCAGTATGGCTATAGGCAAAGGTGACATTTTTGCCTACACCAATATTTAACTTAAGTGTATTATTTTTGGACCAGAGGTTCAGCTGATTTAAATGACATTGTAATTTAAGACAATCATCAACAGAGTATCAACATATAAGATGCTGAATATCAAATAAACATCCAAAATAAAAGAAATTTATTAAACTTAAATGTACAAACAGTAAACTTAAATATCATATTTATGCTTAGAACGTAGAAACTGTTTTTAACGTAAAAAAACAGAATATGCAAATCGAAACTTTCAAAGCATAAACATTACTCTCTTTTGTTGCCATTACAGTCAGATAAATTCTGTCACGGCAATGTAATACATGATCTCCGTTACGTGGCCATGTCCGTTCATAGAGTTGTAACATCCTCCCACCTTTTAGATTGCGTAGTCCAGCATAGTCAATTCAAAATTTAAATGTTTATAATAAAGCACACAGATCACAAATCTAACTTTCTTGAGGTGAATCACTCGACGACTACAGTGAGTCATTTTTGGTTGTACACTTGAAAATGAAGAGACACTCTTGTTCACATTCGTAATCCCTATCTTTCGTTATCCTGATAAAGCTTCTTCAAAACAAGCTATTTCAGCATGCGCCGAAATTATCTTGTGTTCTCTTAACCATGAAAGACCTTCCCGCCATCTCTTCTCCAATAGATACTGTGTAAGAATATTATGAGATAGGTTTGGTCCAGCAATTAATCGATTAGCGAAGCATATTCAGTACTCTTAGCAGAAGCATGAGTACTGAACACAGGATGCATGATGACATGATGTAGTACTGATGACAGAATGAGTACTAATACTGCGTGAGTACTGAACACAGGATGCATTTTTATGGTGGCACTTCATAGCCTGATAACTGACCTATGAGGCATATAGTGAACTATCTTAGCGTTTGTCTTTTCAATTTCTTCAATAATAACCTTTAACCTTTAACCTTTAACCTTTTTTCTTCAATAATAATTTTTTCATTCATGAAAAATATCATCATGAAAATCAAAGGTATTCTCAATTTCAAACGCTTCGTAACAGTAGTTTTGCATTGGCCAAATCGTAGTTATCATTTAAAGATGGGTGACTAACCAAACAAGGCAAAGCGGTTTCATAACGCTGATCTTTATTCATTTTCACATCTTGGAAATGCATCAAAGTTTCCTCTTCCAAAACCCTCGCATTCAATAGGATCGGTAATTTTAAGAGTATCTAGTTCCTATAACTTGGAAATCTCCAAACTTTGCAAACTGAGTGTCACTAAGTTGATTGCTGGTTTTCTTTTCTCAGCTCCTAAAATACTCCAAGTCGTATTTTCATTGCTGAAATTCCTGATGGTAATACTTCGATTGTTCCCGTCAGTATTTTTCCAATCATGTCTGCACCCAGCAGAATTAGTATGGATGGAGCATCGTTTCCGATGTCAGAAAATACAATTCTTCATGCTGCAAGTGCAGAAAACAACTTAATATCTCATAACCTAGAAAATGTCGTACAGATTTTTGGTTGATCCATAGCTGATATTTGACATGAAAAGGTACTCTCCAGACTTTCCATCGTATTATTATATTTTTGGGAATATGACCTCCACCAAAAAGTTCTTGCGATAAGATTTCATTTCCAAAGGGAGTAAGCATCATTTCTTTAACATAACTTTGTGCAATGTATTAGCTATAGGAATCACGGTCCAACAATACTCGTAAGTACAGGGTTTTATGTTTATTTCGAAGTCGTATCATAAGAGTTTTTAAATAAATATTTTGAGATATTCATACAGACGGCAAAGTAGCTGCATATTCTTCTTTCTTTTTTGGTTCTTCGGGTAAAAAGTCTTTATTTTCCTTAGGTAAATCGGTACAAAGCAGCGCATAATGACTGCTTTCGCAAATAATACATTTTTCCATGCTGCGGCACGCTTTTGCCATGTGACCATATTTCAGACATGCCAATCCGTATTTAATTTGCATCACTTTGCCTTTTCTATCTTGCAAAGTCATTATTACAGCTTTACCCACAACCTTGGCTGCTGTGCGGACACTCACAAAAAATACAGCTTAACTTGTCTGAAGAACGTAAAGGTATATCGATACCAGAGCTGCTACGGAAGGCTCAGAAGTTCTTTGAAATTGAGCAGTTTCGAGTCTCAACGGTCGTTGAGTCTTGACTACTGCATCAAAACTATATTCATCCAAAGCTCTATGCTCTTCCCCTTCTACTTCATTTTCCAGAAATTTCACGAGTTCTTCAAGCAACTTTTATTCTTTAGAACATTCAGAATATGTACGAGTATCTCGATTAAGATGGTACCTGCCCCACTCTTTCAATACTTCTACAGGCAAGTAAGACTCAACGACCCTATACAGCATTATGGCATAATTAGCAGTTATTATATCTAGTATTTCCAAAGATCTGAGATAGGATCCTGGTTTGCCATACAGAACTGCAAGTTTAGTGTTTCCTACACTTGTTACCAAAGTCAACAAATCGCTAATGTTTACTTCAATCAATGAGTCGTTCCGGCCAAATCTCAATTTTAAGTAATCGATTGCCTTTTGAAAATTGCTCTTGAACAGTGGATAATTCTCCATAATTTCTCTGGCTTTACATTTTGGTTTTAAAGGAGAAATTAAACACTAGAACATTTCTTCTATTAATTGATTATCTTCATAAATTTGAGAAAATTGTTTCCAAAAAGACACCCATGAATTGCACATCAATGTTTTATATCGTAATATAAAAATCGAGGAGGTTTAAAACGTACGAAAAGTATATATTATTAAAAATTCACAAAAATCCGTCTATTAATCGTAGGGATTCCGTTCAAAATTTGTTTAAAAGAGAAGTTTTCGATCATTCCAATGGGGTCAAGATGAAAACTATGATAATATTTTAGATCCCTAAGGAATCGATGATTGTGAATATCACCCACAATCTTCGTAAAACGGGTTAAAACATAGAATCAAATAACTAAAAACGCCTATTCGAGTCATGAGGTATCTGTACGCCAAATTTCATGGCCGTACAACACTTAGATTTTCCGCCACCCACCCACTCACAGAGAGCGAGAGAGATAGATCTTCCTTTAATTATGAAAGATTCTTGTAAATGCTTACTATCAATATATGTTTCAACATTTGTACGCTTTGCTTTTAATATAACCAGCTCGTCTTTTGTATTCATTTTGATTCAAACTGTAACTTAGTTCAACTGTCATTTTGAATTCAAAATTAAAACACAATCACTTTTAAATAACATCAAAAATAACCTCATATGCAGATAAGTCTTGTATCAACAGACGCCAGTTGTTACGTATCAACATATAATATGCTTAATATCAAATAAACATCCAAAATAAAATATATTTATTAAACTTAAATGTACAAATTTGTGCTTACAACACAGAAACTGTTCTTAATGTAAAAAAAGAGATGAAAGAATCGTAACTTTCAAAGCGTAAACATTGTTCTCTTCTGCTGTTGCCATAACAGTCAGATAAATTGTATCACGGCAATGCAACACGGGATCTTTCGTTACGTGGGCGTGTCCGTTCATTGAGTTGTAATAGATCTAATGCACCTACAAAGTTTAAGGTCACCAGAAAAAAAAAACACCGCGAAATTTTGCAGGGCCCTGAAAATGTCATCAACGAAACAAATTCGTTTTGGTGGTTTGTTTTATTCATGACTCGTCATAAACAGTATCACGTGTTAAAAATTTTTTCACATATACTATATATACAATCATGTCCAAAAGTTAATTGGTAAAATGCGAAAAATTCGGAGTTAATATGGAAACAATGGTTCACAATCAGTTGTGGAGAATCGTGGACCGAAGGTAAATCATTGTGCATATGCAAAACAGTTCAGACAACGTCGACATGCGCAAAGCACCTGCGCACGTCGGAACGAGTATAAAACTGCCTCGAGCGGCATGGCCAGTTAAGGCAAAATTTCGCAATTGCTGTGGTACGGAGAGTTGTTCACAACCAAAAGCGACGAACGATATCACAAAGATGCCAACTGGACATGTTTTTGAAGGGACGAATTATTGGAAAGCTGGAATCCGGTCGATCCCAAACCGAAGGGTCTAGGATTCTGAATGTGCCTCAGTGTGGGATCTGCAGACTGTGGCAAAGGTTCCAAACCACTGGAGATGTTACCTGACGCCCAGTACTAGGTCGGCCAAGGATAACAACCGCTCGACAAGACATTTGGAGATAACTGCGCGACGTCAGAGGAACCGTTCTGCCAGACAACTGGATTCAGCCCTGACAGCTGCCACAGGAGTCACTGTTTCGATACAACCTGTTTACAGGAGACTCAGACAAGTTGGTATCTATGCCAGACGACCAGCAGTTTGCATCCCCCTGACGTCTGCACAGAAACGCGCGCGTTTACAGTGGAGTTTGGATCATTGGCAACGGAGTGGACAACAATGGGCAATGTCATGTTCAGTGACGAGTCCAGGCTTAGTCTGCACACTTATTCTCATCGTATCACGATATAGAGAGAACGTGGAAAGCGTTTTCACCCGGGAAACATCACGGAAAGACATCGGTTTCAGTTTGGGGGAGTCATGGTCGCACAGACCACCACATATTTGACACGGGGTCGGTTACCGGTCAAAGATACAGAGACGAAATCCTTGAGCCTACCGTTCGATTGTTTCGAGGTATTGTTGGTCCTGATTTTATATTCATGGATGGTAACGCGCCTCCTGGCCGTGTGGCCCTGATCGACGACTTCCTTCAAACTGAAGATATCCAGCACATGCAGTGGCCTGCCAACTCTCCTGATCTGAATCCAATAGGGCATGTGTGTGATATGCTCGGGAGACATCTCGCAGCCCTCCGCTACCCACCAAGCTCCGTTCCGGGATTGAAAACTGCTCTCCGTGAGGCTTGGAATTCTTTGAACACACAACTCATTCAAACCCTCACCGAAAGTATGGGAAATCGTGGTGCAGCATGAGTGAGTACCCGAGGTTCCCACACACCGTATTAAACTGCAGCATCACATTGTTTTTATTCATTCTGTTTCATTGAGGTTGACACTCTTATTGTGACCCTTTTTCATTCAACCCTTTTCTTTGGATAATAAAAGTCGTTATTATCCTTGTTTTGCATTGTTTTCTTCTTCTATAACCCTAACTATTTCCCCTCTGAGAACCCATGTCGATGCATCGAAAAGTGGTTTAAGTCAGCATTTTTGTCTTTTCATATCTCTGGGACATTTCATGATAAAATGCTGAAATTTTGTACATCACCTTATTAGTGTATGGGGCACACTTTACTCATTGGAAATGTTTTTGTGCGGGGGCCGTATAAAAATTTAAAATTTGTATTTCTTAAAATTTAATTCCATTGAAAATTTTAATCGATTTCATAAAATTGTGTACCTTTTTAACGCAACTTTGTAATTTATTATATACCTCTAAGATCAATATTAAAGGAATAAAAGCCGAGGTCAATGCTGACTGCCGAGGACACCCTGTATATATATACACTGCTGGACAATTGCTAAGGACGGATCACAAATTGCAATGGACGGATCACAATGCACATTAAGCGGGACTGGAGGCCCAGCAGGATAAAATATTGTTGCCACACTTTTCGGACATTAGAATAAAGATCATTTATTGTTCTGGAAAATACAGAACGTTTCGAAACATCTGAAAGGAAAAAGTGTTCATTTGATGCTATGTACGGAGAAATGGAAAAATGCATATAAACGACAGCAGGCATCTTTGAGAAAGGTGTCAGTACGGGATATGTCCACCGTGGAGTGCGATGCAACATTCCATACGTCGTGTCATGCTTTGCACAACATTATCCAGAAACTGCGGAGGCCAATTATCCCACTTCTCTGTCAGTGCACGGATGTGGGTGTTCTTGTTTGTTGGAGGATATTTTCGACCAGCAAGTCGCCTCCCCAAAGCATCTCAAACATTTTCAATAGGGTTTAGATCTGGAAAACGTACTGTCCATACGAGGCATTGAATACCCTCGGTGACTAGACAATCCTGAACAGCGAGTGTTCGATGACATGGCGCGTTGTCGCCCATAAAAACAAATTTGTCACCGACAGCACCATGGAAAAGACGAACATGAGGCAGTAGAACTTCATCAATGTATCGTTGGCCGGTCATAATCCCAGTTGCAACCACATGTAGGAGCGTGCGGCCATTGATCATGATGCCGGCCCATACTATGATACTGCATGTCGGATATCGGTCCCTTTCCTGGACATTTTCATGACGATAAGCAGTACCACTCTCACGACAGATCAGTTGGCGTCTACAATCCGATGACAGACTGAACCTATTCTCATCTGAGAATAGTACGCAAGCCCAGTCCTGTTCGATCCAATTGCGATGCTCACGACACTATTGCATATGCAACTCCAATACATAATTGAGCTCTTTTGTAAATATTTTGGAGTTCTTCACCACTAATATTGTTGCAAGCATCAATTATCTTTTGTTTAAGGTCAATTGCGTTTAGGGGGCAAGTATTATAAACTAGTGCTCAAAGACAATCCCATAAGAAAAATCGAGAGGGGTTAAATCAGGGGATCTAGGGGCCATTCTGTAGCTCCTTTCAAACCAATCCACTGTTTATCAGCATTACACAGACAGAGATCATATAAAGCAATGGTACTCACTACGCGGTTGGGGCACATAATTAAAATATGCATACATTGATAGAAGACCGCTGATATAAAGGGACAAATTTCGTTACAAATACTAGAAATACAATTCACAAAACGCAATTCACAAAGCATTCTCAAAATGTTTTCGTTCAACTCCAATATATAAATGTGCTCTTCTAATAATGATTCTCTAAATATTTTGAAGTTCTTCATCACTAATATTGTTGCAAGCATCAATTATCTTTCGTTTAAGGTCAATTGCATTTAGTGGGCGAGTATTATAAACTAGTGTTCGAAGATGATCCCATAAGTAAAAATCAAGAGGGATTTAATCAGGGGATCCGGGGGGGCACCTTTCAAACAAATCCACTGTTTATCAAAGTTTTCGTTGAGCCAGATTGTCACAATTATAGCCTGGTGTGCAAGCGCCCCATCTTGTTGATAATACATGTTTTTTAGAAGCGATAATATTGTCGTCTCCATAAAATCCGTTGCAGTACCGTTTAAAATAAGCTGCATGTATTTTTCAGCTGTAAGAGTCCCTTCATAAAACACAGGACCAATCAGTTTTCCATTCCAAATTCCGCACCATACAGGCACAAAAAACTTTCTCTGGTGATGTATTTCACGGACAAAAAATGGGTTCTTATTATCTCAATAATGATCATTGTGAGTATTGATTGCTCCATCTTCTCTAAACAAACATTCATCAGTCCAGTTCTTAACAAAGTTCGAATTGATGTCTGGTTGGATTAAAAACCAGTTGCAGAATGCTACACACTGATCAAAATCTGAGGGATGAAGTGCTTGAAATCCATGAATACATAATGGATCCCAATGGTATTTTCCAAGTATTCTAGCAATTGATATCCTAGGTAGCCCCAAAGTTTCGCTTGCTTTTCGAATACTTGTTCGTGGATTGAAATAAAAATATGCGATGATGTCAATTTCTTGGTCCTCCGCGTACAAACGATTTCTTCCAGGGCCAGGTCTTGGATGAAATGAAGCAGTAGTTCTTAATCTCCTCATCATCCGATAAACAAATGTACGTGAAATTTCAGGCATGTTTGAATATCGCCGTCCAAAATCCCGAGCAGTCTCTGCAGTATTTTTATTACACAGAGCATAAACCATTGTTAATTAGAAAAGCTCGCTATTTGCTAAAAATATCATAATGCACAACCAGTTACGTGTTCTTAATTCGTCAATTCAGAACTAAACATGCTGACGATTCACTGAATGATTTCTAATCTTCTTTATTTTGGTATAATATTATAAAAAATTTTAGTTGTGTTGAATAGAAATGATACTGGTAATAAATACGTGAATTAAAAAAAATAAATCGTCTGCATTTCATTCAGTTTTTTTAAATTATTTTACAATAAACATTTGAAACGGCTAAATTAGAGTTAAAGGAAAGAAGAAATCGTCTGTGAGTTTTATTCTTCGTTTTGAAAAATTATGTTAAATTTCAAAATCAAATACATACTTGCATTTGTTTACTTATTTATTTTAATTGTTTCAAATAAAAAATGGCATGTCTCAATGTGAAAAGTACTTAAGAATCCGTGATTACATCTTGAGCCTACGCGGAATTCGCAAAAATGTCTCCTATGTATTATCATTCAGGTTTATTTTTTTGTGATATGTCACAAATTTACATTTCTAATTTGATATATGGTCCCCATTCACAATGTTCAATTTTCAATTAAATATAACTATCTCAATTTTAAAGATACAGATATGCGGTTTAATTTTAATGATCTTGTTCATTAAAAATAAAAAAATTCTGATTGGCCAAATTTGTCTAAGGCGGTCGTATAAAAATTTAAAAAGTGTAACTTTTTAAAAATTAATGGGAGGACTATTTCATTAACGTAGTCTTATTTCCTACCTTACTTTCAATATATTTGCGATTTACATTGCCCTCTTATTTCCAACAGGTAAAGAATTAAAGCGCGTTTCAATCTTTTTGGGACACCCTGTATAAGTAATAATGCTAATGCTAGATTGCTTTTATTTTTATTAACAGGGGTTGCTTTAGCGCTATTTTTACTAGCAGATTTTATATTCACGCTCAATAGTTAATTTGCTAATTCTCCTATATACTCTAAATAATTCAAAGTCATTACCATTACCCAACCTTTTATACCTACCGTGGTATTTGATTTTCAGCTTAATTTATTGTATAGTTTCACTGGTGAACCACATAGGATCATGATTTTCAAAATAATACCAAACAGAAACATAAAATTTGATAACACCCCTAATCATAGTATGAAACAACACAATAAATATTATTAAAATGCCGTAACGGGCTCCAACCAATACCACGAAAAACACAGGTGCAAATTGTTTACTTTTAGAAAAACATAAAACTTATTTAAACAATGGGAACTATCCATTTCGATTCCAAATACATAAATAGGAACAATTATATCGAGAACAGGATGGTACAAGTCTTCAAGGACAAGTGGATCAATAGACTGAAAAGCTTTAATGTCAAAATTACATGCATTGGCAATAACGATATCAAGTAGTGTATTACCATACGTATTTCGTATATGATTAATCTGTTTAATATTATGTAAGTGTACAGCATTAAGTAAGATATCATTAATAGGCGAATAAAATGTAGATGAGTCACCAAATACAGACCAATTGATGGATGGTATATTGAAGTCACCAATAAGTAAAACACCAATATCAAACATGTCAAAAGAATTATCAAAGCACTTAAAACATCATCATGAAAATCAATGACATCACTAGGTCTAAAACAAATAGCGCCAACACGCAATCTAAAATGCTTAAAAAATCGTAAATCAATCAAAATACGTACACTCAGAATTAGAATCAAATAAAAATTGAGAAGCAGAAAAATTATTTTCCCCCAGTGATACAAACCAGTGGTCACTGAGTCACGATATCTTCTAAAAACACCATGACAGTCATCAAAGAATTCAACATTAAAAACACCATCATAAAGTCAGATCTCAATCAGGCAAGTAATATTATAATCTGATGATAGAATTGCATTAAAACGTCTAGGAGCTGTACCGGAGGTACGTCCGCAACGTAGAATACGTCTTGTCATACGGGTGCTTGCAAATGAAACAAAGGTTTACATAATTTTATTTATTTCTACAAACTGTCATAAGTGGTTTATGATAGGAAAAATAAGTAGCAAAGAGCAAATACTTAACATTAAATCTAAATGGGTCATTCCATATAAAATCACTCCAAAAAAAAAGAATATTCGGTTGCATGAACATTTTTGAAAATTCTTATATTTTGCATAAATGTTTCTACATATTTCAGCATATGGAAAACGATTTTTAAAATTTTTCCATCTAGCTCGTTTATTTGGTACAGCCATTTATTTAACATAGCGGACTTCAAATTTGATGAATTTTGATGTTCAAGCAAATTTAAATATCTTGGAACTTGGAGTTAGATACTTGGAATAAAAAATATTTTATTGGCCTTAAAGTGATCGATATTTCATGTTATTGTGAAGTTTGTGTAACTGGCTGTTGAGCCTTCCTGGACGGAATCTGACAAACCCAAAAAACATGTGGAATCTGGCAAACCCAAAAAACATGTGGAATGGCTGTAACAGATTTTTCGTCTCCTTTAAAACGAAAAAGAATTCTTGTGACTGCAGCTCTTGTGGATATTTCAAGAGACTATGTAAGTACTAGAGTCACAAATATCAGAGACCGGCCTAAGAGGGAGGATGAGGACGGGAAACGGTGGAAGGAAGTTCTCCCTTGTTTCGAAGAGAACCTCTACCCTGGCCTGGCACTCCGCCACTGGAGGACCTTTCACCCCAGTGGTTCCCTACTCTGTATGATCCTTCTCTCTTCTTCTTTCTTCTCCACTCTTCTCTCTCTCTCCTTTCCTCCCCCCGCTGGCCTCTCCATCTTCTCCTTTGCCAGCGAGAGCCTCTCTCTCCTTGTTTTTGCAGGTATCTGGGGGATTGTCCCAGCTTTGTTCTTTGGGTGTTTGACCACAATAGTGTGGCCACAATTCTTTTCCTTTTAGGCTTTTTTCTGGGGTATTGTCCCGGTTTTTGCTCTCTATATCCTTGGACACATGTGTTGTACTCCGCGTTGCTGAGGTTTTGTCTCAGCCGCTGTTTACTTGCTGCTGCCTGTTCTGCAGCCTGTGTACTTCGCGCTGCTGAGGTATTGTCTCAGCCCCTGTTTTCAGTAGTGTTCCTTCACCTGGAGGCACCGTCTGCCGTCTAATCTTAAATTTTTCTCTTTCAGCTGGTAATTTATCATGTTTCTCTTTCAGCAATCATTCCTCATACCTCTATGAGTAAGTAAGTAATATCTCCTATCTCTTGCTCTCTATGTATCATAATTCCATGCGATTTGTTCTACTCCTATCTTTCCAGGTTTCAGTAGCTCATCATGCACCAGGACCCCATGAAGCAGCAAGTTTCCCCATTTAGGTAACATGGGTCGCCCTTGGCAGCTGTCGCGCCACGACCCGCCGCCTTCAATTCTTTAATTCTTTCTTTTTCAGATCAAGCCCCCGTGGTAAGTACCTGCCCCCAGCGCGCGCCTTAGCTAGTATTTTCGTTCTGTATCTTCTGCTGTCTCTAGCCTTTCTAATTCCTGTTTGTGTTATTCTCTTTTCTTGCCCGGCCTTTAGTTTTAGTCTTTTTCTTAGTGTAAGTGCTAGCTTTAGGTATTTTTCCGCATTGAGTAGTTATGAGTAGTTAGGTTTAGTTTTTCTATCCCCTTAGCGCTCTTTCTTCTCTTGGCCTTTTACCCTAGCAGGTTTCGGCCATTGTCTTCTAGTTAGATATCCTATTCTCATTAGTGCTCTTCTGTCCTTAGTATTATATTCCTCCCGTAGTCTCACTTCCTCCCTTGTATCTAACTTCTCCTCCTGTTTCCCTGTTCTCGGCTGAGGTGCACTTAATGCACCCAGCTCTCTCTTCTTCAGCGCGCCTCTTAACCTTCTTCCTCCCCGGCCCTTTTTGCCCTTTCCTGTCCTTTCTCTTTCTTTTAGGTTTAGCTAACCTGGCAGCACAGGTATAAGTCCGGGTTACGACAGCGCCTCTTTAAGTTGTATGCTGCCTCTGCATAACTACCGAAGGATAGAAAGTCGAAATCCTCTATCCAAAAGACAAATTCCTCTTTTGTTGATCCAAACTTGGATCATTTCGGCCATTTAGATCAGCCACTGCAATCGACTTAAAACGCTTCCGTCTTTGCTCCGTCGTCTTGGTGCCTTCGCTCCCGAGTGGAGCTGGGGCTCTTTATTTTTGCGCTCAGGCCCCCCTCACATCAGGGAAGTTCCCTAGGGCCGCCTGAGTGCCCCTTCACTTTCGCTGTTCTCTGGGGTGGGGGGGGGGGTTAAGGGTTCTGTCTATGTTTTGACAGTCATTGTCTTTGCGTCTATTCTCAGCGCTCTGCTTGGACTTTACGCTCATGCCTTTCTCCTGGACCTCAGCCTGGTCTTCTGTAGACGACCCTCAGTCGTGGGGAAACAAAACCTGCGGGCCGAGAGGTGGAACAGGTCCTCACGGCTGTCTCTCAGAGACCGACCTAAAATAATCCATAAAGGGGAACAGATATCTTGATGCTCTGTGGTGACGAGCGTGATGCGTGGTTGTAAGGAAGAAATCAGTACCATCTGAAGGAATCCCAACTGACTAAATCGTGCAGAACAGGAGACGTATAGAAGCCTAGTTTATGAATTTAGTGAAACCTTCTCGAACTCTTCAAAAGACATGGGACGCACCGGACTAAATCGACATAGAATCGGAACTGGTATCCAGTTTTCGATTAAACAAGCTCCCCGAAGACATTCACTCGCTAAGAAAGAAAATGTAGGTAAGCTTTTAAAAGACATACTGGAAAGTGACACGATCGAACCATTACGAAGTTCTTGGGACTTTTAATGAAGTAGAAAGATAGTTCTACAACATTCTGCTTCGACTACAGAATATTCAACTCCATAACAAAGAAAGATAGCTATTGTTATAAGCCGGCTTTTGCATGCCGACTTGAAAACATGAGCTTTGCTACGATTACAGTGAACGGAAGCTACTCACCTGATTTCGTTTTTTAGAAATATCAGGTGCGGGTGCTTCGAAATTGTAAGGTAAAAATTACGAAGGAGCTCTCTGGAATTTTGGCGTGAAATCTAGGTTGAGTTATGTGTCAGTTATGTCACCAGGAACGCTTCGAACATCGGGGGGCTTTATCTCTGCCTTTAATGCACGTGAAAACAAGTCTTAAAAACCCCATTGACAAGAAACGCAGGCATGTAGTTCTGAATCGGGGAAAAGTCATAAACTGTCCTGCCTGGTTAGGTGTTTGGGGAGAGACAACTGACCAAATCACATAAGGGGCCCTGTCCCTTAGATAAGAGAAGAGAGGGGGGGGGGGGGAATTATGAAAAGGGTTTATTGCTGTTTGGCCGCGAGACTTGAAAAGCAGGGCCAATACGTTACGTTCAGGGGACGGGCAAAGAATTTTGCCTTTGGTGCGGGAAGAGGATCAAAGTGGATAGTGACACGTCTTTCGCGCGCTTTTGATACTATATAGGTATCGGCGCCCAAAAGGGGGATGAGCATATTGACTCGGAGTTTGCAATATTCAGATCGACTTGGAGAGTTCTGTGTGCGATTGAGTAAAGAGTAGTGTCTAGAGTAGTGCCTAGTCCGTCCGTATCGTATAGACTTAGCTTAAACTTAGCAGTATAGGCAATGTCTATTCATGTGGTGCTAATAAAATTGTTTTGTTTTAATTGCAAGATATATTAATTGGAAATGTGTAAGAGTGTCATCTTTCGTAAGGTCATTTATTTTGCTACTATGTTACAAGCTCTGCTGACCATAAATCGGCCAAGCGACGAGCCGAGAAACTATTATGTTCATAGCCACACAAATCAAAACTTTTAGGGAAAGTTATACATGAGCAGATCCGACTCTATAACACTATCCACTGCCAGGAATGACACTTTAAGTACTCTCTCCGGAAGTAAGTGGTTTTCAACTCTCTTCAATTATAGAACTTTGCATTAGGATCCTTAACTGAAGAAAATTTACTTTTATTGATACGGAGAATATCACTTTGAAGTCAAACTTGTTGAGAATTCTATCAATTGTTGAGAATTCTAACAAATTTTAGAATAGACATGAAAGCAAACAATATTGTTAGCTGGATCTTCCTTTGCTCTGAGGTGGTTTAGAAAATATAGAAAAGGCTTGATCAACAATTTTTGGCAAGATTTAAGGTGATATCGTTTAAAGAATCTAGCTCAGACATTAATAAATCGGATGTAGAGCATAATTCAATAGCAGGTTAGGCATAAATATTGAATGTGGCAAACTTTTGATTAAGGGGATGACAAAAATTATTATGAGGTGGTAAAGTGACTGCAAAATGCTTACGGTAAACAGTGATTACAATTGAATTTTCGTTGCGAATGACCAGTACATCCAAAAAAGAAATATACTTGTTGCACTGAAGAAGAAAATACAGATGATTTCTGAATTGCACGTATGCTAATTTATCTTTATTAGCGCTGCATTTTACTTTGCGAGCCAGTTCATTGTTAATTGTGCGCAAAATCACGTGCTTCACATAATAATTGTAACTGTCCGCCAGATGAAAATTCTTTCGAATACATATTATTTTCATCAATTTTCTCAAATCCGATTGGAATAAATCATATTAAGAGAAGATGAAAACTAATGGATCCAGATAGTCTGGAATTCGACTTGTTTGAAAGTTATCCAGAGGTTGTTTACAATGATAATGATTACATTTACTTCTTCTGCTTTAACTCTTCACTTATATAATTTTGCTGAGTCATTAAGCACCTCGATAACCACTCTTACAATAAATAAATCTTGGGAAAAGATTATGCTGTCATGTGACAATTTTGTCAACACACCACTTGCGAAGAAAGGCACGATATGTTTTCCAAGAGGGCATGTATCCCGTAAAGTTTTTAAAATTAGATTATTATTTTAAAGATTGATATTAAAGATTGTACATTTCTGAACATTTTAAAATAAACTGCATGATAAAACTGCCATTGAAATCAGAGTTATGGTCACATGTATTTTGACACGAAATGTAAAAATAGCATCAAGTGTTAACGTTGATTTTCCCAAAATAGTGTTTTGCGCGCATGATTTCTTCAAAATGGCTGAATAAAATAGCGTGAAACTTTCCAAGCATGTATAAGCAATATTTATGCATAAAATGACGATGTTTTAAAAATTGTAACTTTTTTAATTATAATTAATTTAATGTCTCAAAATATGAAAATTTTCAAATTTTGTTGTCGAAAAAAAAAAGATTTCGTTAAGAAAATTTGTCTATATCATTTTATTTTTTCTCATTTTAAAAGCACAATACTTCTCTATGCTGTAAAAATATTTATGTTAAAATAAGCTTTCATATCCTCAGAAAGTTGAGCGCAATACATAAACATTGTTCTTTTCTCAACAATACAATAGATTTTCTTTTAATTATTTTAGCATACTGCAAATAGTAGGCATATTCTATTAGAAGCAATTAAAAGGTAATTGTTTAAATTATATGTGTGCTAAATGTTAGTTTTGTAAGTTTATAAATAAAGAAAACATAAAATATTGAAATATGGGCACTTTTTATACATTTTTCACTTTTTAGGGGGTGCATGCCCCCTTACACAAAATTGTAGCCCTGTGTCTTCATACCCCAATTTTAATAACAACCATGGTACGAAAGTTTTTACAATAAATTTATTAAAATCTAAAATAAAGCGTTCTTAAGGGTTCTGAGGTTTTTTATTCTTTTCTTCCCCCTCTCTTCCAAGATGGCGATGTTTAAAAATGCTCAAATAAGTCGCTAAATGAAAAAAAAAAAGTTCCAGATGGAAATATTTTTTTATATATATATAATTTGAAATAAGTATCCATTTTATGTGTTATTTTATAAACCAAAACTCCAATTAATATATTACGGAATGCAGGAAGAAATATAAATGAGTCTGCAGTGAAAGTCATATTTTGAAGACCAAAAACACAATACTGAACATGAACATGCAAGTCGAAACGTAGTAAATTGTTCGAAATTGTTTTCGGAATTTTGAACCTGTATTTTGGCATACTTCATGCAAAGTTATACGAGCCGAAGTTATTCAAACGTTTCAAATTGAATTTCTAATAAAAGTCTTCTTTCACTTCCGCGACTTATGTTTACATTAGGCTTTTATTAATGCATTATCGCGTAAACAGAAAACTCGGGGTTTTAAAATTATCGATCTCCAATACTAAAGCAGAAATTCGTATAAGTGAATCATTGTGAGTTAACTTAAATACCATTTTGTTCCTGCTAGCTTTGCAGTAATTTCATGAAGTAAATTAAAAATGTGGAGTGTAAATTATCTATATAATAGGAGGATAAATTATCTATATAATATAATGACTATAAATTACTATAAATTATTAAAATCTAAAATAAAGCGTTCTTAAGATAATTCAGGTCTTAATAGTTGATAATGTTGAGACTTTCGCATGTTATATATTGTATTATTTTATTTACTTATACTAAAATTGTCTAATGGATAGAGTATAAGATTTTCTTAATAAATGCTTACTTCAATCGAAAATTTAAACATTAGAATGTCGCTAGATTTATTTGAACGTCCGATCGGGTTTTCTGTTACGTACAACAAAGCTTTCTATTCTGATCACATAAGATTTTCAAGTTGTTTTTATTTACTTATACTAAAATTGTCTAATGGATAGAGTATAAGATTTTCTTAATAAATGCTTACATCAATCGAAAATTTAAACATTAGAATGTCGCTAGATTTGTTTGAACGTCCGATCGGGTTTTCTGTTACGTACAACAAAGCTTTCTATTCTGATCACATAAGATTTTCAAGTTGTTTTTATTTACTTATACTAAAATTGTCTAATGGATAGAGTATAAGATTTTCTTAATAAATGCTTACATCAATCGAAAATTTAAACATTAGAATGTCGCTAGATTTGTTTGAACGTCCGATCGGGGGTTTTCTGTTACGTACAACAAAGCTTTCTATTCTGATCACATAAGATTTTCAAGTTGTTTTTATTTACTTATACTAAAATTGTCTAATGGATAGAGTATAAGATTTTCTTAATAAATGCTTACATCAATCGAAAATTTAAACATTAGAATGTCGCTAGATTTGTTTGAACGTCCGATCGGGTTTTCTGTTACGTACAACAAAGCTTTCTATTCTGATCACATAAGATTTTCAAGTTGTTTTTATTTACTTATACTAAAATTGTCTAATGGATAGAGTATAAGATTTTCTTAATAAATGCTTACATCAATCGAAAATTTAAACATTAGAATGTCGCTAGATTTGTTTGAACGTCCGATCGGGTTTTCTGTTACGTACAACAAAGCTTTCTATTCTGATCACATAAGATTTTCAAGTTGTTTTTATTTACTTATACTAAAATTGTCTAATGGATAGAGTATAAGATTTTCTTAATAAATGCTTACATCAATCGAAAATTTAAACATTAGAATGTCGCTAGATTTGTTTGAACGTCCGATCGGGTTTTCTGTTACGTACAACAAAGCTTTCTATTCTGATCACATAAGATTTTCAAGTTATTTTGGCATGTTTGGTACATACATTACTTAAGGAAAAAATTCTAATAAGAAGGAAATATATATTTCTGAAATTAAGTATTAATTTAATCACTGACAAAGAATATCCTTCGTTCACAAAGAGTCCTTCGTGAAAACTGCGAAATACATTTTTAATTAAAATTTAACTGTAATATCTAATCATTTTTTCTAAAAAAAAAAATTGTAACTTTGAAAGTTTTTAAGTTTTGGTGTACTTAGCTATTGCTTATTTTTAGGTACGGATTTTTTTTTCAAAATTTGATTTTATTTTCAACCATTAACCTGTTTCCATTTAAGCTCAGCAAACCAGTGAAAATAAGAACATATCGGTTGAGACATTTTATAGTCAAAAGCGGTCGTTTCACACAAGACAAAATAGGTCATTTTGATCTGAGAGTAGAAATAAGAAGATACAGTTTATATCAAACATTCCTTGGATTCAGTGGAGATATTTAAATTGGAAACGTATTTTAGAATTTTTACTTTTATATATTAACCGTAGTAAAGAATCGGAAATAAGTTTAGCCATAAACCTATTTCTTACGAAGCTTAAAAACCAATGAGAAAATTGTGTAAATATATTGAATATTTAAATATAATCCTTAATCACCTTGCACTTTGGAACTGGGAATTAATAAAATGTCTGTGAAGTTGAGATGAGAGTGTCCGTTAAATGAAAGTGTCCGTTAAATGAAAGTGTCCGTTAATTGGGTGTGTCCGTTATTCGGGAGTGTTCACTATAAGGGCGTTTTACTAGATAAGCAACACATCAACAGAGAATATGACAGCCCCGAGTCTACCCCCCTCCCCTCCCCCGATAATTTTTTAAGCTGCAAGCTAAAATATTAACTTTAGACTCGCTTTCAATAAGAAATCCGCACTTTGGTCAACCACTAATTAAAATATATAACAAGAAAGATCAATCATGCTTAAAGCATTGATTATGAAACACTTTCCAACTTCAATGCAATTTTATTTAAAAAAGTCGAAAATGCAATACATTCCTCGGTAATATTTTAAAACTTATCACAATACTACATTGATTTATTATATTTGAAAACTTAAACCTTCATTGAAAAAAATGAACTTCATTCAAATGACGGCATTGAAATATAAATTGCGTGGTTTAAATATCTCTAAAATGCAATACATTCCACGGTAATATTTTTAAATCTATCATAATACTACGATAATTTATTATATTTGAAAACTTCATCGAAAACAACTGAAATTAATTCAAATGACGTCATAGAAAAAATAACACGCCTGGATCTCTCTATAAAAGCAGGATTTCATTCATAACTTTCTCCATTTCATTCATCACAATACTATAATAATTTATTTTATTTAAAAATTAAGACCATGGAGCTACAATTCATAAACTTTATGCTTAAAACTTCATCGAAAAATATCGTCCTTCTGTTTATAAAATCAATTAATATTTCATTCATATCAGCCATGCAGACTCCATGGACTGAATTATTTTGTGTTAAAGAAATACAGTAATTCTAATACAACTCATTCTACATATTTTGCTGTTTACATTTTACATAGGTGAAAAATAGGCTTAATTGTAGAAATAATCAAATTTGAATGAGAATTTAAACTCAAATATATTGTCATTGTGTTGTTTTAGTATGTAGATGCACAGAATTTAAGCAGAAATAAAGTAGTTTTAGGATGGATACAACACTCAATATGAATTAAAAAGAACTTTAAAAAATCACGAATTTGAAACAAGATGGATGCCATATCTCATTTTGAAGTGGGTCATGTGATCGTTTCATATCATGGTCACGTGATCGTTTCATATAAGAGGTGTAATTATTATTTTAATTTTTATTTAAAAAACTACTGAATATATTTAGCTGAATTTTTTTTTTATATATTTTATGGAACAATTTGACTATTACCTAAAATTTTCGAAGCAATTTGTGAATTTTAAATCCGCTTAAAAAATGTTAGAAAAATTAGGTCCCATAGGGCTCAATGTATTTCATTTTTTCAACCCGGGTTCAATCCAAAACTAATTGTGTGATATTATTCATTTATATTCCCATAGGTTCTACAGACCGTCTGAACAACATACTAAAATTTCATTTTGATTAAGTCATTTTTACGGCAGTTATCGTGCTAACGGACAGACAGACAGACAGACAGACAGACAGACAGAATGAACAAAGTCATAAACACTTTTCAACTTTGTTGTAAAGTGTTAAAAATGAGGAAATAGAAATCAGAATACAATTTTAAGCCGGCATTAGACTTGCACGTGTATATATACATCCACAAAATTACTGAGTACAAGCACTGAACACCGAAATAAATATTTAGTGGAATTTTAATAATTCAGGCACTTAAAAAACAGTTCCAAAGTTACCTAGGCATGGGCTATTTAGACAAACAATTAATTATTGTCGCAGAGTTCTGGAGCATTGTAACCCAAGTGATTTCTTCCTTATATCAAAGGTAATAATGAAATCAATTTGCTTCCGCATTTATTTTTAGCTCGAAGATAACAATTTCAGCGGGGTTTCAACGTTGTGACAATCATGGATGTACAACCGTTTATTTGACCTTGTGAACTGCAGAAGTAGCCGGACGCATCGGTCCCGTTGAGAAATTTAAAACCCGTATTCAGGTCATACACGGACCCATTGAAGTGGAATTTTTCATGGCAATTTTTATCGACGAGTGACCCGTACCCACCTAATATACAAGGGCCAGTTCAACCAACCCTTTTTGCCTGTAAATAGTGGAGTTTCGAAAATAACCAGAAGTTCAAGGTTTGTTTTACTTACCAGCCCTCGTTGCAAGTACTGGATGAATCTGTTTGAGTATTCATTGAGGATTAGCTTAGCCATAGACCAATTACCTCTTGGCACCAGCTTTTACACGTCTTGTGCTTTCGAAATTTACAACCCAACTGACAAGACGGGACTTAAAATTCTTCTTCCATGAGATTTTCTAGGTTACCCTAAGGCTCTTATTTCTAGCTAGTCAGGCATATTGAAGGCTACCGAAGCCAAAATTTTTTTTTTTTTTTTTTTTAGGAAGTGTTATTAAAATAATTATAGACACCGAACTGCTCTAATCATTCTAGAAAAGTTTTAGATTATTTTGCCTTCTCAAAAACGAAGAGAGAAGAAAAATGCTTATAAATATCCTTATAAAAATGCTTATAGTAATTATAAATAGTCGGCTGGATCATTGGATACCCGGTACAAGACAGGAGCATACTTGAATGGTAACAAATATAGTAACCCATGTACTTAAAAGCAACCCTACGGGGCTCTTGATAAGTCAACCAGTGTAATATTTAGAAGATCTAGGTTACCCAACGAACGAAGTACAACTGCCACTCGAGCTAGTATTAAAAAATCGTCGATACATCTTCAATGCCTGAATCAAAGAAACTGGAAAATGCGCGGCAGTTTGATTTTCTGCAGAGTTTACTTCAAAATCGTATACACAATTATCGCACTCGCTCTCAGTCAAAGCGAAAAATAGCCTTTTGAGTCAAGATCTGAGCAATAAAAATGCAGTATTTTGGGGATTTTCAGGATAGGTTCTCAACATACATAAAAGCTATAAAGCACGAATAAAATAAATATATATTTTCTTCAACTCACTGTGGGAACCTAAATTATTTTCTTAGAATTTATTAATTACATAAGTCGTTGTACAGCCAGGAGGCATACGACGTTATATAAATATAGTATTTTGAATTAGTAATAAATTGGCGGAATATGCTACGAATATACGATGTTAATAATAAAGTAAAAAATTTCATAATCTTATTCATATAATTTTGGTGGACGAGTTTACAAACCCTCTTTTACTACCCACCTAACTTTACCTCAAATGGTTTCATATCATCTTTTTACACACCTAACCTTACCTCAAAAATAATTTCATATTGTTAATGCATACATTACATTAATTAAGAGAAGTTATTGTCATAGATCATTTTCTCAATTTGGGAAAAAGCGTTTATTTCAGATATACGAGTAAAGCCTACTTATATGCAGTTGTAAAAGTTGAACTCCTAAAATTAAACGTATATGAAATATACTCCAAGTCTTAGGATAATGCGAATAAAAGGTAGCTATAAAAATGTAATTTTACGTTAAAGCTGATTTGTTTGTTTTAGAGTAATCCCTTAATCTGCCATTTTACGTATTAAAGCGCTAAGTTGATTGGCAGAAATTGAAAGTACAAACAGTTTGAGATTGAACGTACGTAATTTTTAAAGATCAGGGATAGAAATTTCAGTTTGGATCACTGAATTATATTATGTTAGTGACTCATTTATTAGATTATTTGCTCATAGGGCTGAATTTTTCTCTACGTAAAGTATGAAGCTGTGGTATTTTCTAACAAGTTAGCTATAGAAATATAATAAATAATCTGCAATGATTAAATGTACTATAAAAAATGGAATGCTTTTATATTTAGACGTAAAAAACGTATTAGTATACTTCTATTTCAGATTTCAACTAAAAAAACATTTTGCAAGTTGAAATCTGCTTGTATGTAGCGATCCATATCATAAGGAAACGTATTGAAAGGATAGATATTTTTTTATAACTACATTTCAATACTTCGTGAAGTTCTGATATAGTACTGGTAGAGCACGAAATTCAGAGATCAAAAGTCTGAGTCACTTCGTCAGTAGGACCTTACACTGGAGCTGAACAAGTGCGGTAAAACGCTATGAAATAAGGTAGTTTGCATATAAAAATGAAGTAGCGCCAAAATATAAATATAAAAAAAATAAAAAATAAAAATATAAAAATAAATAAAAGAAATTATGAAAGAAGAAAAAAATGTTTTCACTGTCATCCCCTACGCAACAGCGACGCACGAAAAAGTAGAAAATACATTTTATTCACGCACGAAATTGAACCAAATAAGGGAGTAGGAAGATTTAATTCAAAACAATACTATATAAATTTTACCTTTATCCAAAATAGATATTATGCAAAATTGTTGACGAAAAATAAGGGTATATGCAGATGAAAGAGTTACGAAAATTTGCATAATATTAATTCTAGGTAATGATAAGATCAATATGGAACTGTTTCGAATTGAATCTGCCTTCACCCTTATTTCCCTTCGACAATTTTTCGTAATATCAATTGTGGATAATGATAAGATTTATGTAGTATCGTTTTGAATTGAAGCTACTTACATCCTCAATTTGTTTCAATTTCATGTGGGATTAAAATTTATTTTTTTTTACTTTTCCTTGCGCCACTGTTGCATGGGGAAAGGCATTAAAAAACTTGTTTTTTTTTCCTAATTTATTTTTTAGATTTTAGTTTTAATTTTTTTTTTGTATGATTTACGTTCAAACATGCAATATTATACATGGATCGACGCGTTATAAACAGAAAAATATTTCATCTGAAGACACTGAACCGTACTTCACTCTGAAACTGTATAAAAGAGTAAAAACATAGTTAGGATGCACGTAAATTATATTAACAATGCATCGTAATAACGTGAATGATAGCTGAAAATATTCCGCGAGAAGAAACTGTATGCAACACTCTACAGCCGAAACAGGGTCCCTCAAAGGTGATGTACTTATATAGTTGTTGTTGTTAAGACCCAGACCGTCCGACCTACCAGAAAGGTATAAGGTAACTGTATGGACGGCCGGGAAGTGCCACCCAATTTAGACCGGAACCCAGTGGGGGAGGCATCCACAGGGACCGTACCCTCCTTCCCCTACCACCAACCTCTCGGAAGGACTTACGGACCCACATGTTTAACGTGATCGTACTCCGCATGAACACGGCGGCATTTGTGGTAGCGTGCAAATCTAGCGCGCAAACCACGGGGATACCGCACCCGAGATGGCCAACAGCACGCGGTGTTCCGAGGTGGTCACCCACCAAGTACTAACCGCGCCCGATGCTGCTTGACTTCGGTGATCTAACGAGAACCGGTGTTTTCAGCACGGTACGGCCGTTGGCCGATGTACTTATATAGTGTAACAACGTAACGCAATAATGGGAGAATTTTATAGATAAAAACGTTTTTCGAAATGAAAGTATGTACAGAGTTACAGCTCTCTACGTACTCTGGAAGCCAAAACGAGTCCTTCAAAGATGACGTAAGTAAATGGCATACTTTCGATCCAGACCATCTGACCTACCCGAAAGTGTAAGGTATCTGTTTGGATTGGACAGCCGGGGCAGTGGCACCCAATTTAGACCAAAACCCAGAGGGGACGACATTCACAGGAACTGTACTCGTCTTCCCAAACAACAACCCACTCGGAAGAACTTTCGGACCTACAAATTTAATGTGCCCGCACTCCTCGTAGACACAGGGAGTTTGGGCTGCGCCAGGAATCAAACTCGGGTCCTTCGAGTGCAATCCCCGTACTCAAACCACTGGGATATCCTGCCTAGTAACGTAATGAACCTATCTACGGTTAATGAAACTATCTGCGGGCCATACCGAGTTACTGATGCTCTCTACGTGCCCTGGGAGCCAGAATGTGTTCGTCAAAGATGATGTACGTAAATGGCGTGAAGACGTAATGTAATGACCTGAAAATTTTATAGATAACAATATTTCTCGAGATGAAAATGTGTACAGAGTAACCAAAATTAATGGAACATTAAGGTTAATATAACTATCTACAGACTTTGCCGAGTTACAGATCTCTTCGTACTCTGGGAGCCAGAACGTGTACGTCCAAGATGACGTACGTAAATGACATTACGACATAACGTAATGATGTAAACATTTGATAGATAAAAATGTCTGGCATGTTTCAACTCTCTAATTGCTTCGGGAGCTGAGAACGAACCCGTCAAAAATGTTAAACAAAGGGACAGTGAAAGTTCACGTGAAGTTACTAAGAAATGTAGGGGACAAGAATGGATTATTTGATGTCAAAAAGTTTAGGCTTCATTACTGAGAGGAGAATATGGGATTCCATTTCAAGACTGAGCAACTGAATGTTAAAACATTGGTCTTACAATCCAACGGGGGGTATATTCCTTTTAAGATCAATGCAGTTTTAAATGATATTTTAAACTACGAAAAAGAAAATAGACTAACGTTTTCAGAAACAGTATTACGTATTATTTAAGCCATCAAATTTCTTCTAAATTTCACCTCGTGCATAACTTGAAGTAAAAAGACAATCCAACAGAGTCAATTATAGAGAAACAAAACAACTCTATTCTCATCTTCTCAGGCCTTCGAAACTTAAAGTAATGAAAAAGAAAGACTGCAGTACCTGAAGTAATCAGAGTGTTGAAAGGAAAAGGATTCTTTCTTGCACTTGATTTAAGAAATGCTTTAGTAAAATACCACTTGATGCGTCTAGTTCGGAACTTGGCACAATTATCAGCAATGAATTCCAATACTCTTTCAGGTTGGCATAAGCTTAACCATGTATTACTTTCCCTACATACATAGTATAATAATGTATAGGCAAAGTATTGTGACATGGTCAAAAGTTATTCGAGTTTTCAAAGGAAGAGTACGTTTCAAGCCTCCCTGTACTCAAATCGAACGTTTTTAGGTAACGAACACACACATATGCACAACCTAAAAGCGTTCGTTTTGAGTTCAGGGAGGCTTGAAACGTACTCTTCCGTTGTGTGTATGTGTGTGTGCGTATGTATGCGATATCTCACGAGCCAATGGAGCGTTTCGAACATAATTTGGTACGATTATTACGTTCAGTGAATACTGGAAGGCTATTGGTTTTGTTTCAAACGATTTAGTTGTTAATACTGTAGTTCCGTCAACACTAAAGAAAAAAAAAGGCCGGAGCGAAAATCGTAAAATGTGCCATTTTAAAGTTCTTTTTTTTACGGATGCTGCAGCATCAATTGTAATTTTTTTCTCAGCTTCATTGTCATATAACAGAATATGAAGATCAAGTCTATAGCTATATTGGGGGCTGGGTTACAAACCCCTGATATTCGGGATTTGTCACGTCACGTATAATATTGTACACTTGACTACTACGGATTCGGTATAATGAGCTGGTGCTACGGAACACTGCCACTTTTCTAAAATTTCTCTCTGGAAAAACACCATATTCTTCCATTAATATAGAATCTGATATGAGCAGCATGTGATTTTCCTTGCAGACTCAAATTCATTTTCTCTTTATTTCGTTAATAATTCATTAAATTGAGTTTAATTGCACTAAATAACGCGCATAATTAATTGAAATTACACTTAATTTACACTTTAAATTCAATTTTCGTTTTCATTTGGTAACTGGACTTATTTTTAAAGGTGACCTAGCGAAAATGCGAAAAAACTAAAATATTTCAAGAACGGCTAGTCATAAAGTAATGGGGATGGTCTTATTCTTTTTATCGTTGAAAATTATATATAAAACAAACATTTAATTGAAATATTTCCGCATATGTAGTCTTTTATTTTAGATTTTAACGATTTGTGCGGGGCATTTCGCAAAAAGAGGCAGGGTTTTTTTTTCGAATCGTACCAAAATCTAATCAGCACCAGGGTAACCTACAAGTGACTTTACTCCTAAATTTTGTGAAATTTGATTTATTAGTTTTTCATCTAGAGTGGATACAGGCAATTTTTGCTGGCCCTTTCGCAAAAACGGCGGATTCTTTTTTTCGAATCGTACCAAAATCTAATCAGCACCAGGGTAACCTACAAGTGACTTTACTCCTAAATTTTGTGAAATTTGATTTATTAGTTTTTCATCTAGAGTGGATACAGGCAATTTTTGCTGGCCCTTTCGCAAAAACGGCGGATTCTTTTTTTCGAATCGTACCAAAATCTAATCAGCACCAGGGTAACCTACAAGTGACTTTACTCCTAAATTTTGTGAAATTTGATTTATTAGTTTTTCATCTAGAGTGGATACAGGCAATTTTTGCTGGCCCTTTCGCCAAAACGGCGGATTCTTTTTTTCGAATCGTACCAAAATCTAATCAGCACCAGGGTAACCTACAAGTGACTTTACTCCTAAATTTTGTGAAATTTGATTTATTAGTTTTTCATCTAGAGTGGATACAGGCAATTTTTGCTGGCCCTTTCGCAAAAACGGCGGATTCTTTTTTTCGAATCGTACCAAAATCTAATCAGCACCAGGGTAACCTACAAGTGACTTTACTCCTAAATTTTGTGAAATTTGATTTATTAGTTTTTCATCTAGAGTGGATACAGGCAATTTTTGCTGGCCCTTTCGCCAAAACGGCGGATTCTTTTTTTCGAATCGTACCAAAATCTAATCAGCACCAGGGTAACCTACAAGTGACTTTACTCCTAAATTTTGTGAAATTTGATTTATTAGTTTTTCATCTAGAGTGGATACAGGCAATTTTTGCTGGCCCTTTCGCAAAAACGGCGGATTCTTTTTTTCGAATCGTACCAAAATCTAATCAGCACCAGGGTAACCTACAAGTGACTTTACTCCTAAATTTTGTGAAATTTGATTTATTAGTTTTTCATCTAGAGTGGATACAGGCAATTTTTGCTGGCCCTTTCGCCAAAACGGCGGATTCTTTTTTTCGAATCGTACCAAAATCTAATCAGCACCAGGGTAACCTACAAGTGACTTTACTCCTAAATTTTGTGAAATTTGATTTATTAGTTTTTCATCTAGAGTGGATACAGGCAATTTTTGCTGGCCCTTTTGCCAAAACGGCGGATTCTTTTTTTCGAATCGTACCAAAATCTAATCAGCACCAGGGTAACCTACAAGTGACTTTACTCTTAAATTTTGTGAAATTTGATTTATTAGTTTTTCATCTAGAGTGGATACAGGCAATTTTTGCTGGCCCTTTCGCAAAAACGGCGGATTCTTTTTTTCGAATCGTACCAAAATCTAATCAGCACCAGGGTAACCTACAAGTGACTTTACTCCTAAATTTTGTGAAATTTGATTTATTAGTTTTTCATCTAGAGTGGATACAGGCAATTTTTGCTGGCCCTTTCGCCAAAACGGCGGATTCTTTTTTTCGAATCGTACCAAAATCTAATCAGCACCAGGGTAACCTACAAGTGACTTTACTCCTAAATTTTGTGAAATTTGATTTATTAGTTTTTCATCTAGAGTGGATACAGGCAATTTTTGCTGGCCCTTTTGCCAAAACGGCGGATTCTTTTTTTCGAATCGTACCAAAATCTAATCAGCACCAGGGTAACCTACAAGTGACTTTACTCTTAAATTTTGTGAAATTTGATTTATTAGTTTTTCATCTAGAGTGGATACAGGCAATTTTTGCTGGCCCTTTCGCAAAAACGGCGGATTCTTTTTTTCGAATCGTACCAAAATCTAATCAGCACCAGGGTAACCTACAAGTGACTTTACTCCTAAATTTTGTGAAATTTGATTTATTAGTTTTTCATCTAGAGTGGATACAGGCAATTTTTGCTGGCCCTTTCGCCAAAACGGCGGATTCTTTTTTTCGAATCGTACCAAAATCTAATCAGCACCAGGGTAACCTACAAGTGACTTTACTCCTAAATTTTGTGAAATTTGATTTATTAGTTTTTCATCTAGAGTGGATACAGGCAATTTTTGCTGGCCCTTTCGCCAAAACGGCGGATTCTTTTTTTCGAATCGTACCAAAATCTAATCAGCACCAGGGTAACCTACAAGTGACTTTACTCCTAAATTTTGTGAAATTTGATTTATTAGTTTTTCATCTAGAGTGGATACAGGCAATTTTTGCTGGCCCTTTCGCAAAAACGGCGGATTCTTTTTTTCGAATCGTACCAAAATCTAATCAGCACCAGGGTAACCTACAAGTGACTTTACTCCTAAATTTTGTGAAATTTGATTTATTAGTTTTTCATCTAGAGTGGATACAGGCAATTTTTGCTGGCCCTTTCGCCAAAACGGCGGATTCTTTTTTTCGAATCGTACCAAAATCTAATCAGCACCAGGGTAACCTACAAGTGACTTTACTCCTAAATTTTGTGAAATTTGATTTATTAGTTTTTCATCTAGAGTGGATACAGGCAATTTTTGCTGGCCCTTTCGCCAAAACGGCGGATTCTTTTTTTCGAATCGTACCAAAATCTAATCAGCACCAGGGTAACCTACAAGTGACTTTACTCCTAAATTTTGTGAAATTTGATTTATTAGTTTTTCATCTACAGTGGATACAGGCAATTTTTGCTGGCCCTTTTGCCAAAACGGCGGATTCTTTTTTTCGAATCGTACCAAAATCTAATCAGCACCAGGGTAACCTACAAGTGACTTTACTCTTAAATTTTGTGAAATTTGATTTATTAGTTTTTCATCTAGAGTGGATACAGGCAATTTTTGCTGGCCCTTTCGCAAAAACGGCGGTTTCTTTTTTTCGAATCGTACCAAAATCTAATCAGCACCAGGGTAACCTACAAGTGACTTTACTCCTAAATTTTGTGAAATTTGATTTATTAGTTTTTCATCTAGAGTGGATACAGGCAATTTTTGCTGGCCCTTTCGCCAAAACGGCGGATTCTTTTTTTCGAATCGTACCAAAATCTAATCAGCACCAGGGTAACCTACAAGTGACTTTACTCCTAAATTTTGTGAAATTTGATTTATTAGTTTTTCATCTAGAGTGGATACAGGCAATTTTTGCTGGCCCTTTTGCCAAAACGGCGGATTCTTTTTTTCGAATCGTACCAAAATCTAATCAGCACCAGGGTAACCTACAAGTGACTTTACTCTTAAATTTTGTGAAATTTGATTTATTAGTTTTTCATCTAGAGTGGATACAGGCAATTTTTGCTGGCCCTTTCGCAAAAACGGCGGATTCTTTTTTTCGAATCGTACCAAAATCTAATCAGCACCAGGGTAACCTACAAGTGACTTTACTCCTAAATTTTGTGAAATTTGATTTATTAGTTTTTCATCTAGAGTGGATACAGGCAATTTTTGCTGGCCCTTTCGCCAAAACGGCGGATTCTTTTTTTCGAATCGTACCAAAATCTAATCAGCACCAGGGTAACCTACAAGTGACTTTACTCCTAAATTTTGTGAAATTTGATTTATTAGTTTTTCATCTAGAGTGGATACAGGCAATTTTTGCTGGCCCTTTCGCCAAAACGGCGGATTCTTTTTTTCGAATCGTACCAAAATCTAATCAGCACCAGGGTAACCTACAAGTGACTTTACTCCTAAATTTTGTGAAATTTGATTTATTAGTTTTTCATCTAGAGTGGATACAGGCAATTTTTGCTGGCCCTTTTGCCAAAACGGCGGATTCTTTTTTTCGAATCGTACCAAAATCTAATCAGCACCAGGGTAACCTACAAGTGACTTTACTCTTAAATTTTGTGAAATTTGATTTATTAGTTTTTCATCTAGAGTGGATACAGGCAATTTTTGCTGGCCCTTTCGCCAAAACGGCGGATTCTTTTTTTCGAATCGTACCAAAATCTAATCAGCACCAGGGTAACCTACAAGTGACTTTACTCCTAAATTTTGTGAAATTTGATTTATTAGTTTTTCATCTAGAGTGGATACAGGCAATTTTTGCTGGCCCTTTCGCAAAAACGGCGGATTCTTTTTTTCGAATCGTACCAAAATCTAATCAGCACCAGGGTAACCTACAAGTGACTTTACTCCTAAATTTTGTGAAATTTGATTTATTAGTTTTTCATCTAGAGTGGATACAGGCAATTTTTGCTGGCCCTTTCGCAAAAACGGCGGATTCTTTTTTTCGAATCGTACCAAAATCTAATCAGCAGCAGGGTAACCTACAGGTGACTTTACTCCTAAATTTTGTAAAATTTGATTTTAGTTTTTCATCTAGAGTGGATACAGGCAATTTTTGCTGGCCCTTTCGCAAGAAAGGCGGGTTTTTTTATCCCAAATCGTACCTAAAACTAATCAGCACCAGGGTCTCACACAAGTGATTTACCTACCAAATCTTATGAAATTTGCTCCATTAGTTTCTGAGTTAGACTGGATACATGCATTGCACAGACAGACACACTTACAGACGTCACGCTACAAATAGTTTTTTTGTATTCTAGAGGTCCCAAAACGTGTAGATCCGTCGAAAACTAGAGTTGCGATTTTCGGCATGATTCCAATACTTTCCCTATACATTACCATGTATTGCAGGGAAAATAAAAATCTGATGTGGACAGCACATAACTTTCGCTTCAGAGTCATATTAACGTTCTCTTTTTTTTCTTCAATAATTCGTCAATTTGAGTTTAATTGCACAAAAGTGACACCAACATTATTTTATATTACATTGAATTTGCACTTATACCTCCATTTTCGTTTTCATTGGGTAACTGAACCTATTTTCAAAAGTGGCTGGCGAACATGCTAAAAAAATAAAATTTCTCGAGAAAGGCCAGTCCTAGAGTAATGGGATTGGTCTTACGTCTTGATTGGACTTATGTCTTGATATTGACGATTTTTGCGATCCATTTCGCAAAAAAAGGCATGTTCCTTTTTTCTGAATTTTACTAGCATCTAATCAGCACCAGGTTAACCCACAAGTGACTTATCCTCCACATTTTGTGAAATTTGGTAAATCAGTTTTTTATCTAGAGTAGATCAATCATATTTTGTGGGCCATTCCGCAAAAAAGGCATATTATTTTTTTAGAATTGTATCAAAATCTAATCAGCACCAGAGTAACCCACAAATTACATATCTACCAAATTTTGTAACATTTGATCTATTGGTTTTTCAGCTAGAGTTTTAGTTTGACTATTAGTTCAGTTAGACTATTAGTTTTTAGCTTTTTCATGCAGGCAATTTTTGCTAGCCATTTTGCAAAAAATAGCTGGGTTTTTTTATACCGAATCGGACCAGAAACTAATCAGTACCATAGTCACACACAAGTGACTTATCTACCAAATTTTATGTAATTCGGGCCATTAGTTTTTGAGTTACAGTGGATACATACATTACACAGACAGACACACAGACACACACGCAGACGTCACGCTAAAAACAGTGTTTTCGTATTCTAGAGGTTTCCAAACGTGTAGATCCGTCGAAAACTCGAGTTGCGATTTTCGACCTGATTCCTGTACTTTCCCTATACATTACCATGTATTGCAGGGAAAGTAAAAATCTGATGTGAGTAGCACATGACTTTCCCTGCAAACTCAAATTCATGTTCTCTTTATTTCATTAATAATTCATTAAATTGAGTTTAATTGCACTAAATAACACGCATAATTAATTGAAATGACACTAAATTTGTGCTTTTAATTCAGCTTTCGTTATTATTTGGTAACTGGACTTATTCTCCAAACCGGCGTAGCAAAAATGTGAAAAAACTAAAATAACTCGAGAACGGCTAGTCCTGGAGTAATGGAGTTGATCTATATTCTTTTCATCGCCAAAAGTTACACGTAAAACAAGCATTTAATTGATATGTTTGAGCATACGTACTCTTTTATTTCAGATTTGGACGATTTTTGCGGGCCTTTTCGCAAAAAAAGCAGGTTATGTTTTTCCGAATAGTACCCAAAACCAATCAATACCAGGGTAACCCACAAGTGACTTATCTACCAAATTTTGTGACATTTGTCCCATTAGTTTTTCAGCTAGGGTGGATACAGGCAATTTTTGCGGGTTATTTCGCAAAAAAGGAGGGTTCCCTAACCGTACTATAAAGTAATCAGCACCAGGATCATACACCAGCGACTTACCTACCAAATTTTATGAAATTCGGTCCATTTGTTTTTAAGTTAGAGTGGATACATAATTACACAGACAGACAAACAGACAGACGCTGACACACACACACACAGAGAGAGAGAGAGAGAGACGTCAGGCTAAAAATAGTTTTTACGTGGTATATAGGTCCCAAAACGTGTAGATCCGTCGAAAACTCGAGTTACGATTTTCGGCATGATTCCAATACTTTCAAGAAAGTAAAAAATCAGACGGGCGACTAGTCATCCAACAATGATTAGTCATCCAACAATGATTAGTCATCCAACAATGATTCACAAATATTTTTACAACGATACATGTAACACAGTTAAAGAGATTTCAGGCACTTGTAACATTATATACTCCGCGGCAAAATCTAAGGACAAAGAAGGATTTAGTTAAAAAATTATTCAAAACCTATTAAAAGTATTTTAAATATACCTGATTATTTTTTTAATATTCAAAATACTAACGGAAAATTTATAGGAATTTATGCAGGCGTAAATTTTTAAACCACATTTTGATAGATGATAATAAAAGATTAAAAAAATACAGAATCATTTGTTTCTTCTGATTTAGTAGCATGCGTTTACTGTCATTTCAATAGTTCATATTAATTTTTCTGTATCTTTTCTTGTATTCTTTGAATATCAGTTCACATTACTCTGAACGTCATCAATTTATGACTAAAATTGATCGTTGAAATTAGTGTTCGGCAGAAGAGAGGATTAAGTAACAGAGGGATAAATTTGAGAATGTTCCCATGTATAAAATGTTTAGTCATATATGGGAAAAGAAATTTTCAACTGTTTATATTAATTTTCTGTATCCTCTCAATATCAGTTAGTTCAGATTATTCTGAACGTAATTCATTTTTGACTAACATTCTTTAAAGTTGGTGTTCGGTGGAAGAGAGGATCAATCAACAGAGGGATAAATTTGAGAATGTTCTCATGTTTAAAATGTTTAGTCATATATGGGAAAAAGAAATTTTCAACTGTTTATATTAATTTTCTGTATCCTTTCAATCTCAGTTCAGATTATTCTGAAAGTAATCAATTTTTGACTAACGTTCGTTAAAATTGGTGTTCGGCGGAAGAGAGGATCAATCAACAGAGGGATAAATTTGATAATGTTATCATGTTTAAAATGTTTAGTCATATATGGGAAAAAGAAATTTTTAACTTTTATATTAATTTTCTGTATCCTTTCAATATCAGTTCAGATTATTCTGAACGTAATCAATTTTTGCCTAAAATTCGTTAAAATTAGTGTTCGCCGGAAGAGAGGATTAATCAACAGAGGGATCAATAAGAATGTTCCCATGTTTAAAATGTTTAGTCATATATAGGAAAAAGAAAGTTTTAACTGTTTATATTAATTTTCTGCATCCTTTCAATATCAGTTCAGATTATTCTGAACGTAATCAATGTTTGACTAAAATTCGTTAAAATTGGTGTTCAGCAAAAGAGAGGATTAACAGAGGGATAAATTTGAAAATGTTTCCATGTTTAAAAATTTTAGTCATATATGGGAAAAGTAAATTTCTAGAACAGTCGTGGAATGCTGTAAAAACTTTTTAATGGAGTAATCGGATGAACAGCGCATCAATTTATTTTCTACACAAGCTGAAACGACTGGCGTATATACACATACACTGAAGTGTCTGAAAAGTTTAAAGAATGGTAAAAATGTTTTCTTACTAAGTGTTCTCTTTCTAAATATGAAACACATAGAAATGAAGCAAAAAGCAATAATAATAAAATATCATATTCAAACAAAAATGCATTTCTCAAGAAATCACCTTTTGGAAGAGGAAATTGAAAAATGTAACGTTATGACAGCAGAAAAGATTTAATTTAAATTGTCCGAATGGTTGAGCCTGTTAAAATCACAATTTGCATACGAATGTAAAGGCAATTTTTTTTCACGTTCAACGAAAAGTGTTTCAGAGTAATGATTTGAGTGGTCATTGTCTTCCACGCAAGCAGAAATCCAGTCAAGTAAAGTCAATGAAGGTAAAAAAAGACCATAACACACAACACATTTGGGGAAAGCTGAATTTCTGCACACAAGTAGTACATGTTGATACATATGTTTTCCCCAAAATCCCCACTTGCACGCTGCTTGCATCTTCTCCCCTACGTCCCCTACACATTGAATTTGATTCTCAGAAATACATTTATATTTCATGGAGACATCGGACAATAATGTAGTTGGCACTAAACTGTTTCAAATATCTCAGGGAACATGTATATATTTGCTAAATGTTATTAAAAATGTGTATCTTTTCATAACAATACAGAATATGCGAAGTTTTTAGAGTTTTTATCAAAAATTTGTATTTATTTGCCTGACATATATTATTTTTGGTCTGTTTTTTTTAAATTTTCAATTAGTTTATAAATACCCACATTTTTCTAAACTTTAAAACTATATGTAGTATACGTATGTACAGCCAACGGTAAGTAAGAGCGCCACCGTTCCATTTGCAACTTCTTTTACAAATATTACAAACAAGCATTTAATTAATACATTTCAGTATATTTAGTCTTGGATTTCAGATTTCGACGATTTTTGCGGGCTATTTTCCAAAAAAGGCAAGTCTTGCAGTAGCTTGATATCATATGTTTATTTGTATATTGGGCCTTCTTTTCAACTTTCCAAGTTCCCCATATGGGGCGTAGCCATTCAGGTAATAAATTTCACAATCTTGTCTGAGGGAAGAGGTATATATTAAAAATATTATAATAAACCAGGTTCTTAGAATCAATAAAAATTTGTGATGAAAATTATAAGTTAGCACATTTTATAGAATTATTGAGTACAGCGACTAAAAATGCATATCCTCCCAAATTCATAATTAAAATTATCAATTCAGTGTATCAACTTTCACTCAATAACATCCAAGACAACTTTCCCAAGTATGGTGACTAATAATATAGGAAATATATATATATATATATATATATATAATTATATTATATAATTAAATAAAAATGAATAATAATAAAATAAAATAAAATAAATTAGAAAAATAATAAAATCGGAAAGTAAGATACATTAACATTAATATTTTGAATTTTATTTTCGCTAAAAAATTGCAACTTTAGCCTGTTTGATGCTACGATTTGAGCTCCCTTATAACGGTGTTTAGTGGCATTCTCGTTTATCCATTTCTTCTATGAATCACTTGTTTAGTAAGCATTTTCATCCGTGCTTTATGTTCATATTCTGTTCTAATTATATGGGTAATTGTCCTGTCTCCTGCTCTGACTCACTGGACGGGTCTGAGAGGGTCGCTGTGAACGTTTGTTCTGCCTCCTAGGTTGCATTTCGTCATGTTCATTCCGGTACTGCTCGATATTTTTCATACTGTTGCTTCTGTTCGCACTTACACGTGGTAAAAGTCCAGTTTATGCACAAAAATCTATGCACTTGTATGCACAAAAATGTTTTTAGAAATATTATACTGGGACAATTAATGCGTAGTCAAAGAATAAACAGTAAAATAGAAGATCGATATTTATGCGATTTTCGTTTCCTACAAAACACCATCTCACAGGGTTTTCCCAAGTATTTTTTATGTGACATTATCTACAAATTTTATAAAATAACTGTAACCGATTGTTACCGTTTATATTTAAATAAAACTGATGGCAATATACATACTGGATAGTCACAGGTAAAGCGAGTGATAACTGATATGGAACCTCTTGAATAGGCTATAATACGTTATGGAAGATTTGCTTCATCTTGTATGATACGGTATGGGGGATGTACATCTACATGTATGATTCTATTAATTGTCATTCAGGTAAATGGTTTTAGAGATAGACTTTGTTATAATTGTTCTATTAAGTGTCAATATTTAAAGTCTTCTTTATGTAGAAGCTATGTAATTTTGCTCATTTATACTAGTGAACATATTTCAAACATTTACTGTTGGGGATTTTTGATAAGGCTGGATCTCGACAATTATATCTTATATTTGTTTGTGTATGATGTCTGTTTTACATCTTAAAATTTGATACATTCGTATTCTATTTTGCAATATACCGGCTCTCCGGGAGTGTTGTCGCGACGCAAAGCATGCTTAACCGGGGTGAGGGGGTCACAACTCCCCCCGGCCATCTTTTGGTATATTGTTTCCATCCATACCTCTTTTCATTTTGAAAATATTTTTAATCCTCTTTTTAGTGCCGCTTTGCGCCTTTTAAGTGTGATTTCTGATGATTTTATAATATTATATTTCACGGTATTTTCATATTATATATATATATATATATATATATATATATATATATAGGTGGTGAATCGTATGTTTAAGCCCCTTTTTAATACTTTACAACATAGTTGAAAAGTGTTTATGACTTTGTACATTCATTCTGTCTGTCTGTCCGTCCGTCCGCACAATAACAGTCGTAAAAGTTACTTTATCAAAATTAAATTTTAGCATGTTGTTGAGACGATCTGTGGGACATATGGGAATGTAAATGAATAATATCATCCAATTAGTTTTGGATTGAACCCGGGTTGAAAAAATGAAATACATTGAACCCTATGGGACTTAATTTTTCAAACATTTTTGAGGCAAATTTAAAATTCACAAATTGATTCGAAAGTTTTAGAAAATATTCAAATTATCCCATAAAATATATAAAAAAAATTTCAGAGAAATATGTTGGGTAGTTTACTTAAATAAAAATTAAAATAATAATTACACCAATATAACATGAACAGATCACGTGACTCATTTCAAAATAAAATAGGGCATCCATCTTTTTTTCCAGAATAGAAATTGTGATTTTAAAGTTCATTTAAATTTTTATTTTGTGTTGCATCCGTCCTAAATCCGCTTTATTTTTGCGTAACTTTTGTGCATCTATATTCTGCGCCAATGCAATTACAATATTTTTCAACTTAAATAATCAACAAACTTTGATTATTTCCACAATGAAGCCTAATTTTAATGGATGCAGAACTTAAACACGCGATTGTAAAGATGAGTTGTATAAGAATTGCAGATATTTTTTCACCCAAATTTATTTAACTCTGGAGTCTGAAATAAAGTATATGAATGAAATATTCACTGGTTTTACATAGAGAACCAGACAATTTATATTTCCTCATTTGAATAAAGTTCAATTTCAGTTTTCAAGTAAATTAAATTATTGTTTGTTCTGCGATAGTTAAAAAAATATCACTGCTGAATATATCGCATTTTGAATTCCTGTTGGAAAGTGCTTCATAATCAATGCTTTGTACATGATGGATTATTCTTGTTTGTATATATTTATTTTCCTCCGCTGCGGATTTCTCAAACAGTTAGAATAGTAGTTACTGAAATAAGGCTGTGCTGTGTCAGATATGTCGCATCCAAAGCGATTTTTAACTGCGAAGGAACAACTAACTAACTGCTCCTTCAACTTCGAAAACACTATCAAGATTGAAGAAAAAAAGAATGAGGGGAAAGGGAATTTCGTAAATTCTATAATTTTTGCAGACTTTTAGTTTATGCGTATGAATATTGTACAATGTAGATCCTATGTAATGCTTACCAGTGCTATAGATAACAGTGAACTCAAATGTTACTACTTCAACACAATTTTAATATAATAAAAAAAAAATCAAAAGTATGGCAACACGTCTAAAAATATTAAATTAAAAATAGTAAAGACTACCTTTTCAGTAAAAAGTTTTTAATATTGCACCATTTATGTCGTTCAAATAAATTACAATTAGGCCAGAGCGCTTTCGAACATCATAACTTCCTTCATCAGCGGCAATGCAAATACAGCCAGAAAACCGCGAAACAAAAATTTGCATATGAATGGACGGTTACAAAATAAATCATCAAATTACAAAACAAATATATGACACACTAGGGGCTCCGCCCCTGCTCGCAAACCCCCGTAACTCGCTATCGCTCACTGAGCTCGCCTCGCGAGCACTTTAGTTCTACCTGCTACACAAGCGTAATACGCCCGCTGGAGACAGTCCCTCAACTGATATTCACCAGTCCTGGAACTCGATTCGTGAGCTTTTTCAAGCCGGTCGGCTCACACGACTTCTTAAGTGTCCTGCGTTCACTGACGCTTTCACTCCTTGTTCGCTACGCTCGCCAACACCCGTAACTCGCTTAGTGAGTCGGTGGGCTTCGCCTCCTGTTCGCTTCGCGAACACTTTACTACCGCCTGGTATGCAGGCGTAATACGCCTATTAGAGACCGTCCCTTATTAACTGACATTCTCCAGCCCTGGAGCTCGCTTTGCGTGCTCTTTCAAGTCAGCTGGCGCATACGACCGCTTATGTGTCCTATGCTCGCTGAAACTCGTAGAGCTCCACTAAGATTCCACCCTCTAAGATTCCGCCTTCCATTCCTATCGCTCATTAATCGGAGCTCGCCGTAGGAGTGATGCACCCGTTGAGGCTTCTCCCCCTTATTAGTTGACGATAATCTTAACTCGTTTCGCTAACAATTTCATCAAGCTTCAGCTCCTAGCTCGCTAAGCTTACCAACCCCGAAACTCGTTTCGTGAGTTGGAAGGCTTCGCCTCCTACTTCCCGGAGCTAGCTGGGCCTGCATCGCAATCTATGTTGTACCGCCTGCTTTTTAGAACCATTGCATACTGTATTACGAACAAACGGCAATATTTCATAACTGTATGTTTTGCAGTTTGTTCGTAATACAGTGACAAAATATTGTGTTAAGCTTTCAATATAAAGAAATTTACAACAATGAAACATATAATTGTTGTGAAATATAATAATTAAATTGTAATGTTCTTGACAACAACAGTTTCAAATTTTCGCCCGTAAAGAAGAAAATTTGGCATGAAAAATTGAATAACTCATTAACTAAATCGAAATTCAAAAAAAGTACTCCGTCCTGCAAAATATCAACTATGTAGGTACATGCCACCCAAAATTCGAAGTCTTGCTATTGCTAGTCTGTGCAGGATGCGAACTCGCAGCTCAAAATCTCTTGCTTTGACTTTGACATTAAATATTTCCTAAACTAAATTTTAAATCGAAAACGGTTTATTAGTGTGTTCTCCTATTATTCCTCTACAAATGTACTAAATTTCATATTTTTGTATGTTATAGATTTTGCGCTACGTGACAGAGAAACTTGAGAAACGCGAAATTTGTCAAACAGCGACGCGTCAGCTACTTTTTAATGTAGAGAGATATATAACTGCAATCCAGAAATACTCAAGTCAAGCATTTTAAAGTATCATTAAAAGCAAGGATAAGGTAAACTAGACATCTAGAAATTCAGACAAGTTTTTAACACACGGAGAATCGAGAATGTATATAAAAGCTCATGTTTTTCATCTTTTATTTCCATTGCCGCTTATGTAGGACTTTATGACGTCCAAAAGCTCTCTGATCTAATTGTAATTTATTTGAACATCTTAAATGGTGTAACATTAAAAAGACTTTATACTCAAAAGCCTTTACTGTTTCAGCCTTTACTGTTTTTCATTTAATATAATATTTTGCTGTTCTTGTCACTAATATGTAACTTTAAAAAATGTTAAACAAGGAAAATTCAGAAAATTATTTAATATAAAGATTTAAGTTCCCCCTGCAATTCCTTTTTCTAGCGATTGTAATTTGTCTGATACACGCAGCCCTTTTATTTAACCCAAAATTCAAATACGGCCCTTTCATTCAACCCAAAATTCAAATGCAGCTCTTTCATTCAACAACGAAATTCAAATGCGGCCCTTTCATTCAACCCAAAATTCAAATGCGGCCCTTTCATTCAACTCAAAATTCAAATGCGGCTCTTTCATTCAACCCAAAATTCAAATGCGGCCAGCAAGTGCAAAAAGGTTGCCGACCCCTGAATTAGAACACTGTGTGTGGGTGTATTCAAGTGAAAAGATTTTAAGAAAATCCATTATTTCGAAAGAATATTTAAAAAATATACCATTTCAGCAAAAAAAATTGAATTGCATTTATTCCTCAAGAAATAAATGCAATGAATTATCGCCGTCTTAAACGTCAACTATGTTAAAATTTTATGAATGAAGTTTAAAATATTCATAAGTTTCAAATATAAATTGCATTCTTTTTATCTATCTTTTTTGTTATGCAAAATTACTATATTTGTACAGCCTGATTCAGAAGAAAAGTATGTGAGGTCCACTTCCAATATCAAATTAATGATAATCGTCTCGATAACTTCTATGTGTAACTCGGTCACTTCTAATAGCGGTCGGCAGACGAGCCGGAGAACGCTGGTTTAATTCAAGACATGGGATAAAGTTTTAAAAGCAAAGCATATTTTAATATTCATTTTTCAGTTAAAAAAGGGAAGTGAAGAAAGTTCAAATTTTTGCCATGAAAAATTATTATATTTGTATAGCCTGATTCAGAAGAAAAGTATGTAAAGTCCACTTCCAATATAAAATAAATGATAACCGTCTCGATAACTTCTATGTGTAACTCGGTCACTTCTAATAGTTATCGGCAGACGAGCCGGAGATCGCTGGTTTAATTCAAGACATGGGATAAAGTTCTAAAAGCAAAGCGTATTTTAAGATTAATTTTTTAGTTAAAAAAGGGAAATGAAGACAGTTCAAATTTTTGCCATGAAAAATTATTATATTTGTATAGCTTGATTCAGAAGAAAAGTATGTGAAGTCCACTTCCAATATAAAATTAATGATAATCGTCTCGATAACTTCTATGTGTAACTTGGTCACTTATATTAGTGATTGGCAGACGAGCCGGTGATCGCTGATTTAATTCAAGACATGGAATAAAATTTTAAAATCAAAGTACATTTGAATATTAATTTTTCAGTTAAAAAAAGAGAAAAAAGAAAGTTCAAATTTTTATTGCATTTATTAATCAAAAATTTAATTTTCCGAAATAAATTGTCATCGATCATTTCCCCCACAACACAGTAGGTTTATTTTCCTTAAGTTCCATTTCAATTGAAAAAAAATGCAAGATTTTTAAAATAATGTCCATTTCATTACTAATGATTTTCCATTTTTAAAATACAGTGAAATATTTTCATAATAAGTAATGAAACCTTACATAGAACAGAATTTAAATTTAAAAGCAATCAAAACATTTGAAAAGAAAAGCAAAACCATCCGATGGAGGACGTACCTTGCAGGAGGAAAAGCACCGTCGCCCACATGGTTTTCAATAACGAACAGAAGTCCCACCGATCAGTATCCCTAGTTTTGATAGGACTGTTTACAGCGCCCCACCACGCAAACTTTGCAGCTCACTAATTCGCTGAGCACTTTTTCGAGATTTCTCTTCGCGAACTTTCAGGACGAGATGGCGCAAAATATAAACTCTGCAATAAATAGAAATTTTAGAAATTATTTAGACCGTCTGGATAGCTTTCGAACAGGAGTGCTCAAAAGATATTTCTTACTTTAGACTATTAATAAACAATAAAATGGAGAAATAGCCTTTCAATTTTCCTAATTCAGCAAGAGAACTTTTGTAAATCTCATATCAAGAATATTCTTATCAAATGCAATACAAAAGCGAATTTTTATTCACATTTGTAATATAAACAAAAAAATCTGATGTGAGCAGCACATGACTTTTCCTGCATACTCATAATTCATTTTCTCTTTACTTCTTCAATAATTCATTGAGTTTAATTGCACAAAATAATAACCATACTTATTTTAAATTACACTCAATTTGCACTTCTAATTAAATTTTCGTTGTCATTTGGTAACTGGACTTATTTTTAAAGGTGGCGTTGCGCAATTGGGAAAAAACAAAAATATCTCGAAAACGGCTAGTCTTAGTGTAATGGGGTTAGTCTTATTCTTTTCATCGTTAAACATTACGTATAAAACAAGCTTTTAATTGATATATTTGAGCATACTTAGTTTTTTATTTTAGATTTTGACGATTTTTGCGGGCCACTTGGCAAAAAAAAGGCAGATCATTTTTTTTCGAATCGTACCAAAATTGAATCAGCCCCAGGATACCCCCACAAGTGACTTATATCAAATTTTGTAAAATTTGATCTATTAGTTTTTCAGCTAGAATGGATACAGGTAATTTTTGAGGGCCATTTCGCAAAAAACAGAGGTTTTTTTTATCCCGAATCGGACCAAAAACTAATCAGCACCATGGTCACACACAAGTGACTTACCTACCAAATTTTATGTAATTCGGGCCATAGTTTTTGAGTTAGAGTGGATACATACATTGCACAGACAGACATGCTGACACACAGACAGACAGACAGACACACACACACAGACCTCACCTTAAAAATAGATTTTTCGTGTTCTAGAGGTCCCAAAACGTGTAAATCCGTCGAAAACTAGAGTTGCGATTTTCGGCATGATTCCAATACTTTCCCTATACATTACCGTGCATTGCAGGGAAAGTAACAAAAGTGACATAACAAAAGTAAATTTTTATTCTGTTGTTTTCGGATTGCTATTGTGTTATTTTCAGATTTCAGTTGCGTAATTTGAAAAAAAAAATCAGTTTTGAGCAGCACGTGACTTTCCCTATATAATTGACTTCTTTCACAGTGAAAAAACAATATATAAAATCTACGGAACAATGTTTTTAATATTGTTCGGATGATGACTGTAAAGCTATTTCAAAGTACACAATTGACTTATATTTCACGCAACTCTAAATGGGCCCTTATCAATATTGATAGCAGACGAATAAGCAATATAGTACATATCTTAAGATATTTTAATAATTAATACATCATTTTAGCCTTATTTTCGTTAACTTAGCGTCTGTTTTGCAATTTTAACGATATTTTCATCAATCTTGAGACAAGGGGCCATCTGCAGTTAATCTCGCCAAGTTGGCGATATTTCGCTGAATGATTCGCAGAAGTTAGCCAAATTGATGGCCAAGCGTTACAGCCAAACGGAGAGAAGAGCATTTCTTATATATAAATGGCTGTTGGCGAATTGTTAGGCGTCAAAAGGCAAAACTTACACAAAGTACCTTCTCTCGTGACCGGAAAGAATTAGATCCACGAGAATGGTGTTAACAACTTTATCGCATAATATTTCATATGAAAAGTGAACATATTCTACAATAGTTAATACTTTTTAATTTTATGTGGGTTTTTTATAAATTTATTTGAAAAAGTACAATATCTCGAGAACAGTTCATGCCAGTTTATGTTAATCGTTTTCAAATGAAAAAAAATTATGTGGGCAGCACATGACTTTTCCTGTCTAATGCAATGAATTGACTTCTTTCACAGTGAAAGTATGATGTATAAGATTGCGGCATAATGTTTTCAATATTAAATTCTACATTCGTCGCTTTTCCGAATGACAACTTATAAAACTATTTCGAAGTACCCAATTAACTTATATTTCAAGCACTCTAAATTGATAGCATCCACAATACGCAATATAGTCCATATATATATTATTAATTAATTCATCAATTTGGCGTCATTTTTGCAATGTTTACAATATTTTCGTCAATTTGCGGCGAAATATTAATTATAAATGAATTATTATATATAAATAAATGCTGGTTTAGTTGCTGGCATTTCTTATATATAAATGAATGCTGGCAAATTGTTAGTCGTCAAAATACAAAACTATTGGACAAAGTATCTTTTCTCGTGAATGGAACAAACTAATTCCAGCAAAATGATGTTAATAAATTTATCGCATAATATTACATATGGAAAGTGAGCATATTCAGAATAGTTAATACTTTGTATCAATCGTTTTCTAAAGAAAAATTGCATGAGTACTTGGCATAATTTTACTTAAAATTGCATGATTACTTAACATAATTTTACTTAAAATTGCATGATTACTTAACATAATTTTACTTAAAATTGTATGATTACTTAGCATAACTTTACTTAAAATTGCATGATTACTTAACATAATTTTACTTAAAATTGTATGATTACTTAGCATAATTTTACTTAAAATTGCATGATTACTTAGCATAATTTTACTTAACATTATACGATTACTTAACATAATTTTACTTAAAATTCCATGATTATTTAACATAATTTTACTTAAAATTGTATGATTACTTAGCACAATTTTACTTAAAATTGCATGATTACTTAACATAATTTTACTTAAAATTATGCGATTACTTAGCATAATTTCACTTAAAATTGCATGATTATTTAACATAATTTTACTTAAAATTGTATGATTACTTAGCATAATTTTACTTAAAATTGCATGATTACTTAACATAATTTTACTTAAAATTGCATGATTACATTAGTGAAAGTTCTGATTTTTCGATGATTTTTTCAAAATTTCACTCGAATATTTTGGTGTATTCTGAACATTTGATGACGTTTAAAATCAATAGGCTTCCATTATTTAGTGATTGTAATTTTTGAACCAAATTTAGTTCGAAACTCTCCATTCGTTCGAGAGATATCGTCTCCACTCACTCACGGACACACACAAACACTCACTCACGGACACACACACTCACACCATACACACGAAGACAAATATCACCTAAAAAGCAATCGATTCTATTTCAAGGATGCTTGAAACTTGCTCTTCCGTTGAAAACTCGAATTCGAATTTTCGACCCATGCACACTACTTTCCGTGTACTATGTATAATAGGGAATTAAAAACGTTTTATAATAATGCATTAAAATATGAAAGATATTTTTTTAAGTTTCATCGAGTATTTGAAGGTGAATTAATTTTAGTAAAAATAAATGTAGAAATGTTTGTTCATTAAAAAGATGTAGATTAATGGAGTTTAAATATTCTATGCTAAAAGCAGCATAGAATACACGTATATAAATAAAATTTAAAATCTGTCTGTATGTGTGTGTGTGAGAGTTTGTCTCATCATTGCGGGTGAACGGCTGCACCGAATTTCATGAAATTTTGTGGGTAGCCTTGGAATAACCGTACTCAAAATTCAGTCCATGATTCGAGTTTTTAAGACCAGGAGTTGTCTAGATATTAATAAAAAAACGCACAGTTAAACCTTCCATAGACATAGCATTATGCAGACGACATTTTTTCGCAAATTTATTTGAAGTAAATGAGATCATGTCGTTTAGCAACAGATTTAAATACAATACTTTATGCGGAAGACGATTTTTATTAAATATTTTCCGATTTAAATAATAAAAAATGTATATAAAATAAATTTTATCGAAATTGTATTTTTAACTGAATAATATCATTTATGGCCTGCAGGTTTAATGATTACAAGGATAGTTGATATTTTTAATTTATTACGTCATCTGCTTTATTTTGGCAAAAATTTTTGAAACTCATATATTGTAGTACGGTTAATCTTCTACTAATACACGTATATATATTTTAATCTACGAAAATATAGGTAGTACGGGTATATCCTCCCATACAATTTTAGTCGTTTTATTTTAGCACATATTGGAATCAATTACGGCCTTCAGGTTTAAAGATTACGGGGATTATTAATATTTTCAAATTATTACGTTATTTGTTTTATTTTGGCAAAACATTTTGAAACTCATATATTGTAGTACGGTTAAGCTTCTACTAATAGATGGGCATATCCTCTAATCAACGAGAATATAAGTAATACCGGTATATCTTCCCATACAATTTTAGCGCTTTCATTTTGGCATATATTGATTCAATTTCATATGTTTCGTAAATCTGTTTACAAACGGGACCAGGATGTTTTGTTCTTCAGATCTGCCTGTGAAGATCATTTTATATAACGAGAACACGGATTTTCAAACTTCTTTTTGGCAGCATTAATGTATATATTTTAATAGAATGTTTTGAATATCAATGCCCTTTAAAATACCATAGGAATTTGCACATGATTGTGAATTTTACGTTTCTTTTTAATATATATTCCGTATGAAGAGCGGTTATATTACTAGTATTTAATAAAAAAGAATGAAACTTAAGGAATTTTCTCTATTAAATCAAAATTTTGTTTCTTGTCAAATTGCAAAAGATATTAAATAATTATCCAATTAAATACCATCAAGTATTTTTAGTCAAATTCACCTAAATTATTTTTAACATGAAAGCATAATTAAATTAACTTAGTTACTACTTAATTTTAGAGATAAACTACATCAAATTATGACCATGCAGAATGATAATGTTCATAAATACTACAAGTAGTTAAACTCTTCAATTGAAAAAATATGATGTGGGCAGCACATGGCTCTCCTTATATAACACAATGAATTGATTTCTTTCACAGTGAAAAAATGATGTATAAGATCCACGGAGCAGCGTTTTTAAAATTGAATTGCACATTTAGTGCTTTTCCGGCTGACAGCATGTAAAACTATTTCGGTGTACTCAATTAATTTAGGGTTGCGTAAACTATAAGTTAACAACTATCAATATTGGTAGCATACACAAATAAGTAACATAGTCCATATATTAAAATATTTTAATAAATATCATCAATTAGGCGTCATCTTCATAACGTAATTTTTACATTTTTGACGATATATTCGTCAATCTGAGGCGAAATATCGGCAAGTTGGCAATATTTTGCTAGATAATTCACCAAGTTCGACAAGTATATAACCAAGTGTTACAGACAAACGGAGAGAAGAGCATTTCTTATATATTAGAAGGTATGCCCGTAATGACGGAATTTAAAATTTGCAAAATATTACCTCCCTTTTAAAGTCATTTTTATCCATTTGGCGACATTTTCGTCAATTTGGAAACATTTAAAAAAGTCGTGAAGTTGGCGACATCCAGCCAAATTTTTTGCTAAGCATCGAAATTCGAAAGAAAAACGATATGAGCAGATAAGGGAACAAGTTATTACACTCAAATTTTGACTCCGATTGTGGAGCACTACCTTTGGTAGGAGTTCCAGTTTATTTTGACTGTGCATGGAAGTGGTAAAGAATGACTGACACGGGGCTAGAAACACTACGAGGAAAAGTTATAGGTATGTGCCTTATATTTAGTAGTTCTCGCTAACTCAAAGTAGGAATTTGAATAATATCAAGACAATTATAACAGATGAGTTAAAGTAAGAATAATGATAATTTGATAGGAGAAAGTTACGATCTTGGCTATTGTTTCTGTTATCTCAGAGGATGTTGTTTTACCTATTCCTGGATATTTAATATTTTAAATTAACTGAAATGTCTTAATGTATTTAATTAATTAATCAATTAATAACTAATGTATTGTGACTTTGTTACTGTCTATAAACTTGCATTTATAAAATAATGAGACTTTATTACTGTGTTGAAGGTCATTATTACTCAAGAGTGAAGTGTCACAAACTATTCGGGACAGTCTAATTCAAGAATACCTTAAACTCACACACTGGCTACGTAGCAAGACCCTATTTTCAAATTTTAGAACCACGTAGGTTAGCAGTCAAATTGAACGGGTGATTCCTTCATAACGATCACGCGTAACAGTTCACCTACATAATTCGACTGCCATTTCCTTCCACCAACTACACAAAAGCACACAACATTTCACCCGCTAACAAAGGGAAGTAAAACTATACCTTTTGTTTGTTTCCATTTTCTTACTATCTCTACGTTTTCCTGCCTTTTTCTTGAATTAAAAGTCCGTTCGAAACCAATTTCTGCGTCATAAAATCAAATCGAATATTTTAAATAAAAGTGTGTAACTTCATTATTTCGTGACCAAATGTGTTGAAACACCTTGGTCACGAAATAATGAAGTTACTCACTTTTATTGCTTCACACCTATGGTATGTATTGAAACACCTTGTTACAAATAGAAATTTTGTAACAAGGTGTTTCAACACATACCATACATTGTGAACAACATAAATTTGAATTGAATTTTAAAGATATATTTTAAAAAACTTGAGAAACACATAGGTTGGGTGCACGTCCTTGCGACAACGGGTGATTATGAATGACCACCCTGCATAAAAGGAAATTTATTTGAGAAACTAGCAGCATACCCGTTATACTATAAAAAAACTTATAATTCACAATCATGTGCAAATTATGTTAAAATATTAAATTTATTGCTCATAAAGAAAAGTTTAAGAATATATGTTCTCACTGTGCAAAATTATCTTCACGGGGAGATCTGAAGAATAAAACATCCTGGCCCATTTTGAAAGCAAATATACAAAAAATATGAAATTGAATCAATATATACAAAATAAAGGCGCTAAAATTGTATGGAACCCGTACTACCTATATACTCGAATATTAGAAGATATAACCTGTATCAGTAGATAACATGTATAAATTGAAAATATCAATAAATCCGTAATAGATTCCAATATATGCCCGAATGAAAGCACTAAAATTATATGAGAATATATATATATATATCACCGTACTACTTATATTGTCGCAGATTAGAAAATATGCCCGTGTGTTAGTAGAAGATTACCCGTATTACAATATGAGTCTCAAAAATCATTGCCAAAATAAAACAGGTGACGTAATAAATTAATATCAATAATCCCCGTAATCTTTATACCAGAAGTTCGGAATTGATTCCAATATATGCCAATATATACCAAAAAATATGCCTATATACCTGTACTACTTATATTTTCGTAGATTAGAAGATATACCCATGCATTTGTAGAAGATTACTCATACAATGTACTACATATGAGCTTCAACAATTTTTGTCATAATAAACAATGGCATATTAACTTGAAAATATCAATAATCCCTGAATCAATTATCCCCGAAAATATCAATAATAATAATGTTTGAACCTGAAGACCGTAATTGATATTATCCAGTCAAAAACGCAATGTCAATGAAATTTGTTTTATAATTGTTTTATATATACATATCTTTATTATTCAAATGCGAAAATATTTAATAAAAATCGTAAGCCGCATAAACACATTGGATTTACATCCCTTTCTAAACGACAGGATATCATTTGCTTCAAATGAATTGATGGAAATCTTATCGTCTGAATAATTCTATCTCCATGGAAGGTTTGGCGACATTTACTTCAATTTAGCGACAATTTAAAATATCGCCAAATTTATCGCCAAGTGGGACTATAGAACTGACAGTCCCATTTTGCGACAAATTGACGAAACATCATCACAATACTATCCCCTAACAAAACACAATTAATTTCATTTATTAAGCGCAATTTTAGCAATTTCATGATCTTTTTATGGATTTACAAAAATTTTTATCAATTTGGTGACATTTTAAAAATTCGCTAAATGTGTTACTAAAGTAGGATGGATTGATTGGCAGACAAATGCTACCGAAACATCATTTCAGTACTCTCCTCTAAAAAAACAAATTTAATTTCATTGATTTGCGTCGTTTTTATCAATTTGGCGACATTTCCGTCAATTTGGCAACGTTTAAGAAAAGTTGCCAAGTTAGCGATATTCCGCAAAACTCTTAGCTCTGAATTTGCAGATCTGAAGAATAAAATATCCTGATCCCGTTTGTATATACTAAATGAAAACACTAAAATTGTATTAGAAGATATACCCACTCTACTCTTTTTCTGTTTCAACAATAGGCTAAATGAATTTATTGGGTAAACACAATATATGAGTTTATTAACTGAACACAATATATATGCTTGAAAACTCTTTGCCAAAATAAATGAAAGTGATGTACGCAGTCCTCAATTAATATAATTAAACGCAAAATCAAACAGTCCATTTACAAAATATATTTATACATCCATTTATTTATTATTCAAATAGAAAAAATAATAATAAATATTAACAAACACATTTAATTTAATTACGTTGCTGAGCAACATCATATAAGATAGAATCATCCTCATAAAATGCGAAATTAAATAGCTATTTTGATTTCCTTTTACATTTCATTGTTGAATAAAAGCTTGGGGAAAATAAACCATGGAGATAGATTTTTCATTTAAATTCATGTTTCAAACCATTCATGCTTTCAGATAGTGACTAATTTGAGCAAAATCCTCCACCAAACTCAAAACTAAAGTTTTAATTCAGTTTGACGTTTTAAACAAACGATTTTCATCCCTTCCGTTTGGATAAACCACGGAGTTAGAGAGTAGAACTCCTCGGAAAAGTTCCGTTTTTCATTAATATCTCGACAATCCCTGGTCTTAGAATCTCGAAATTTGGACAAAATTTATAGGGGGCAATTTCAAGGCTATCCACAAAATTTCATTAAATTCGGTTCAACCGTTCTTTCGTGATGATGAGACAAACGAAAGTTTTGTTTTTTACTAATATCTCGAGAACCACTAATCGTAGAAACTCAAAACATGAACTAAATTTTAAGTGGGGATATTTCCAGGCCACCTACAAAATTTCATTAAATTCGGTTCAGCCGTTCTCTCGTGATGATGGAACAAACAGACAGACAGACAGATTTTCAATTTCATTTATATAGATAAACTAACAGCATACCCGTTCTTTGTACGGAGTATATAATATAAAGAAACTTATAATTCGCAATCATGTGCAAATTCTGTTAAAATATTAAATTTATTGCTCCTAATGAGAAGTTTAAGAATATCTGTTCTCACTATGCAAAATTATCTTCACGGGCAGATCTAAGGAATAAAACATCCTGGACCCTTTTGTAAGCAAATTTTCAAAAAAAAAGGGGAATTGAATCAATATATGCAACTCCGTACTACTTATATTGTTGCAGATTGGAAAATATGCCAGTGTGTTAGAAGAAGATTACCCGTATTACAATATAAGTCTCAAATATATTTGCCAAAATAAAAGAGATGACGTAATAAATTGAAAATATCAATAAACCCCGTACTCTTTATACCAGAAAGTCGTAATTGATTCCAATATATATCAAAACATATGCCAATATACCTGTACTACTTATATTCTCGTAGATTAAAAGATATACCCGTGTATTTGTAGAAGATTACTCGTACAACGTACAATATATGAGTTTAAACAATTTTTGTCATAATAAAACATTTGCATAATAACTTGAAAATATCAATAATCCCTGAATCAATAATCCCCGAAAATATCAATAATAATAATGTTTAAATCTGAAGACCGTAACTGATATCATCTAGTCAAAAATGCTATAAGAAAAATCAAATCGTTCTTTTCTAAAATATATTTTTATATCCATTTATTTATTATTCAAATCAAAAAATTAATTATTAAAATTAACAGACTGATTTAATTTAATCGCGTTTCTGAGCAACATGATATAAGATAGAATCTTCCTCATAAACTGCGAAATTAAATAATCATTTTGATTTCTTTATACTTTTCATTGTTCAGTAAAAGATTGTTTAAAATAAACCGTGGAGATAGATTTCCTATTTAAATCATGTTTCAAACAATTCATGTTTTCAAAAATTGACTAATTAGCGCAAAAAATCTCCCATCAAACTCAGAGATTAAATTTTAATTCACTTTCAAACGATTTTCAAGCTTTTCGCTTGGATAAAGCACGCAGTTAAAGAGTAGAACTCCTAGGAAAAATTTCGTTTTCTATTAATATCTCAACAACCCCTGGTCTTAGATACTCGAAACTTGGGATAAATGTATCGGGGGCTATTTCAAGGCTATCTACAAAATTTCATCAAATTCGGTTCAGCCGTTCTCCCGTGAGGATGAGACAAACGAAAATTTTGTTTTTTACTAATATCTCAAGAACCACTGATCGTAGAAACTCCAAAGATGGACTAAATTTTAAGTGAAACTATTTCTAGGCTACTCATAAAATTTCATCAAATTCGGTTCAGCCGTTTTCCCGTGATGACGAGACAAACAGACAGACAGACAGACAGATTTTCAATTTTATATATATAGATAATATATATTATATGAACGATTCGACAGCGAAATAATTGAAAATTATTCGGTATTTCAATAGAAAGTAAGATTCGTATTAGAATGTATGTTCATTCCTTCAATTATTTGATATTTAAAAAATGTTTTGCAATATATCTATATGCCATTATGTTTGAACGTTGTAGTTAAAATTTCATAAGTTGTTTTTATACAGCTTTCTTTGACATTCCAATCAGGATTCGAACCATGGATCTTCGAAATTGCTAGACAACGCTCTAGCCATTCAGTTTCTGAGATGAAATCCTTATAGAGAGAAGTAGATTCTACATTCACTTCCTTCAGATTTCAGTTCAAAGTTAAACATGATATAAACGACATTCTCATTTTCCACTCTTTTTATTTAAGCATCCTGTTCATCTCTTCATTAGTTTTCTATACAGGCTCGGGTCCAAACCATATCATTCTTTACAACTTTTATACAGACTAGCATTCTATCCTTCTCATTCTCTACTTTTTTATACAGGATAGTATCCAAACCATCTTATTTTTTACAATTTTATACAAGCTAGCATTCTGCCCCTTTCATTCTCTATTTTTTTTATGCAGGCTAGTATTCAAACCATCTCATTCTTTACAATTTTTATACAGACTAGCATTCTGTCCTTCTCAATCAAGCATCCTGTTCATCTCATCTCTTCATTACTTTTTTATACAGGCTAGGATCCTAACAATCTCATTCTTTACAACTTTTATACAGACTAACATTTTATCGTTGTCATTCTCTACTTTTTATACAGGCTAGTATCCAAACCATCTCATTTCTTACAATGTTTCTACATGTAGCATGCTGCTCTTTTCATTCGCTGCATTTTTATGCAGGCTAGTATTCAAACCATCTTATTTTTTACAGTTCTTATATCGGCTAGCATTCTGTCCTTCTCATTCTCCACTTTTTTATACAGGCTAGTGTCCAAACTATCTCATTCTTTACAGTTTTTATACAGGCTAGCATTCTGTCCTTTCTCTACTTTTTAATACAGACTAACCAGCATCTTGTCCTAATTCACTATATTTTATACAAGCGGCAAAATACGTTTACTTCCTTTCGGAGCTATTTTACAATTTCTTTATATCACGCAATTTCCATTTTCTTCTTTATCTACTTCTCTTCCTTTACTTCTTTACCTACATTTTTGTACATACTCGTTTCCTGGGCGTCGTAACCTTGAGAATTGAAAATCACTGGAATAAACCATAAGATCGCTGATTTTTTTAATCTTGATCTGTTGCAGACTCCTATGCTTCTTACATCTGCAAGTTGTTCAGGCGCCCCAAGTTCCAACCGAAATGCGAACCACGAATCTTTGAACTGTCCACATGATGTTCTGAACCACCCAGCTGGGAGACGAAATTCTAACCTCATATAGCTCAACTGAACACAGTAAAACAATTGAATGATTTTCAAAAGTTAATAAAACAGAGCAGGAATGATTTCAAGATATCATTTGAATGATATCATTAGAAAGTCTAAAATTTTCCTTATTTGGTGATTTTGTTTTGAAAAGACAGTTCACCTTTAAAAAAAAATTTAAATCTCAAAATCCCCATTTAAAAAAATGTAATTTGATTTAAATAAGAAGTAATTTTCTGAAATCTACGGGCGTTGTAATGTTAAGGATATTGAAAAAATTAGGTTTTACTTATGTATACGTATAAATGTACGAAAATTGTGTTCCCACATGGTTTGCAATATAACAATACCCATTTAAACATGTGATAGGAAAAAATTTCAAGACAGGCAAAAAAATTTCGAACTTTTTACAAATAACTTTTAAATCCACTCGCATGCGACTGCATATAAAATTTTTACAGAATGGGAAAATGTTGTCTGTAAGAAAATGGAGTTTAAGTTCGGTGGACGGGGAAGAACAAAATAGTTTTACTTCCCTTCCGAGCTATTTTACAATTTCTTTATATCACGAAATTTCAATTTATCATAGTAAGCTAAAAGTATTAAATACTGTTAAGTCCGCTTATAGTGAAATAGTATATTTTAATAAAAATTTTCGTTAAAGCGATAATTTTGTTATTTAAAATACGAAAAAAACATTGTTTTCATACTAAAGGGGTGTTTTAGTTATTTCGTTATTTTCGTAACTTGCCTATTATGACTTCATTATTAACGGATTTGGCTGTATTAATAAAAACCAAAGTTGAAAGTTTAAAAATGAAAAACTTTAACGAATTACTAGTTATTCAATAAAAATGTTTCTTATTTTTTCCTCAGTAGTCGCTATGATTATGCTTCTCTTGAAAGTTTTTCAGGACTTTCCCGACACGTGTTGCATGGTTATATATCCTTCTTCAGAGAAGGTGAAAGGACAATATTTTTAACAGTTTATAATTCTTTTCAGAAAATTCACATAAGTTATATAAGAAAGATACCTACATCAGTACATTTGTAATATGCCGAAGACTTTATTTTACCTTTAAAGATTTCAATAATTCTACATTATTCTGAGGAAAGAAGATGAAAAGGCAGGAAAAGTTAAAATTTGGAAGAAAAAAAAATTATCATAATAATGCATATTTTAACATTAATTTATTTATATAACTTGCATAATATTGTATAACAAAGATTATTTATCGATTTTGTGCTCAGGATGTGATCACTAAAGTTCTGCAATTTTCTAGAGGAGGCCTTCTTGAGTAATGGATCTGTCCAACGGGGAATACCAGACGCATTACGAACAGCGTTGATTCTTCTTTGTATGCAGCATCCCAGGTAAAAAGGCTTTTCTTTCCGAATGCGTACGTGTTGTTAGTGAGATTAGTGAAATTAACAGCGGTTACCACCCTAAATAAAAATACTCATGAGCTCGAGATCAAGCAATTCCACACTTAGTGAGGTCGAATACAAATTAGGATAAAGATTCCATTGTATATCATGGACAAAATGAATGAAAAAAGTTGCAATCATAGATACACAGTAAGCTTGATACCTATGCACAAAGATATTGCCTTCATGTTTTTATAAGTTATTTCATTTTTTTTTTCAAAATTATTCGCTGAAAATTCATTTTTGCTTGCAGTGAATGGAAATTATAGATTACATATTGAAGACAGATTTTGCAACTATCGTGTATATACACAGAAAGTGACTTTGTAACCAATAAATCGATCTCATTATAAAATGCTGTGCAAATAAAATGCAAAAATCAGTCAATAATTTTGAAAACTCATAACGTGTTTTCGAAACAGGATCATCTGTTTTGTGCATTTTATTTGTGCAACATTTTGCGTTGTGATCTATTCATTTATTGCAGTTCATACAGTTTTGCATCGAATTGAAATCAGCATAGCAAACAAAAATTTAAGCATCAGAAAGTAAATAACCAATATTCTTATACCTACTTACATAATGTTGCAAAAATGATATTTTTCCATAGATACTTCATAGGTATGTAAACAGATTGAAAACAGTATAAAAATTATTATATTACTTTACTGTGTACTTTTACTTATTTTCGTCCATTTTACATTCTAATTATTATTTGCCACAACCTCCTTGGATCATTACATGCGTTACACAGTAGTTTTTAGGGTTGATCGATTTGAAATATTTATGCGTACCCCGGCCGTTCGTTCAAGAACAAGCCAAGTGAAAAAGCGAAGTGTTCTATTCTTTTTTCTTTTTGTAAACTATAGCGAGAAATTTGACATTTACGTTTCTGTCAATAATTTCTTTTGAAACATCTATTTCTCAGAATCGGCTAAAAAAGAACTGGTATGGTGGCTGATACGGATTCAGCATCAAATACCGGAAGGGGTTGGAAGTTCACTAAGAATTTCTGCTTTCGGTTTTGTATGTGTACCTTCTTGTTTCCCGAATATTCGTCTAATCGCATTAAAACATCGACCATTCCGTTTAAAATAAAGTACAAACACACCATTTGCTACCACATGAAGGGTCTTTCAAAAAATCCTTATCATAGTTTTAAAAATTTGATGTGGACAGCACATGACTTTCCCTATACAATTCAATGAATTATTTCTTTCACAGTGAAAAAGTGATGTATAAGATCTACTGCTCAGTGTTTTTAATCTTGAATTGTACATTGGACGCTTTTCCGAGTGACAACATGTAAAAACTATTTCAAAGTATTGTAAAAACTATTTCAAAGTATTGTAAAAACTATTTCAAAGTATTGTAAAAACTATTTCATTCTTAGATTATGTGTAATGTAAAAAAAAATATCTGATCTGGGCAGTACGTGACTTTCCATATATGATGCAATGAATTGACTACTTCCACAGTGAAAAAATAATGTGTAAGGTCTACGGAACAATGTTTTTAATATTGAATTGTACATTCGGAGCTTTTCGAATCATGACATATAAAGCTATTTCGAAGTACACAATTAACTTATATTTCAAGCAACTCTAAATTGACAATTATCAATATTGATAGCATTCGCAATAAGCAATATAGTCCATATATATTAAAATATTTTTATAATCAGTTCATCCATTTGGAGTTGTTTTCGTTAACTTATAGTCATTTTTACAATTTTAGCAATATTTTCGTCAATCTGGGGCGAAATCTTGCAAAGTTGGCTATATTTCGCTAAATGATTTGCCAAATTCGCCAAATTTATCGCCAAGCATTACAGACAAACGGAGAGAAGAACATTTCTTATATATAAATGATGGTTGACGAAGTGTTAGGCGTTAAAATACATAACCATTACACATAGTATCTTCTCTCGTGAATAGAACGAACTAGATCCACGAAAATCCACTCAAAATCAATTAAAATCGAACTAAAACATAAAATAACTAAAAAACTAATACGATTTTTTTGAAAAATAACACCAAGGTGCACCTTCCGGGGTTCTTAAGTACTGGTATACCAAATGCTATGGCTGTACGACGCTTACATTTCCCGCTACACACCGCACACATAGACAGACACACATACGCGCGCGTGCGCGCGCGCACACACACACACACACACACACACACACATATATATATATATATATATATACACAAGCATCTTCCTTTATTATTAGGGTCAATTTTTATTATTTTTTCAAAATCGAAATCGCCTGCGGTGGGAAAAGTTGTGTATTGGTATCAAATGTTTACAAAAATAAATTTTTATTAAAATATATTTAGATCCGCGCCAGGCCTTTGAAATATCGCTAAAAATATAAAGTACAAAAAAAAATTTTTTTTTTACTTATTAGAATTTTTAATTGTTTGTACTGGAAATGGTTGCATAATAAGAGCCTTTGTTTGTAGAAAAAAATTATTTGATATCGTATAATACACTCTCTTTCAAAAAAATATATGCACCCATAAGAAATTTGGTTACAACCACGAAACTGAGCATGTATAATATATGTAAGATATGCAAATGATTAGAATTTGGAAAAAAAAAAACATTCCATTAAGTGGCAACAAAAAAATGGCATTTTAGTAAGTATTAATACCTTACCTGGCAGCTATACAAGCCGATATTCGATGAGGCATAGAGTCAATTAAGTTGCTTTTGTCCCTCTGCGAAATATTCTGCAACAAATGTTGTACAGCTAATCAGTGGTATTCTGAGAAAGCTTCAATTGCTATCCCAGCATGTCCTGGGCGTGTTCTATTGGTGATAAGTGTGGGAACCTGAATGGCCATGGAACAAGGGGGGCAGAAATTAAAAAACCGGAACACCGCAGTTGACAGTATTCTAGAGGGGAGGACGTTATCGCCATTTGTGACGTCACTGTGTTACAAAGAGAAATACCTGTTTCTCCAAGTAGTTTTCAGTTCTATGAAAAAACATAGAAATAAAATTAAATTAAAATCCAGTTTTCCATCATATATGGATTATAATTTTGTATATCTAAATTTAAACCTAAAAAGTTTGCAACATCATAATCATTATTACTAGCATTTAATTGTAAATTATTAGGATAAAAGTAGAATACAATAAGATTATTATTATGAGAGACACATAATTATATCATCTAAATATCTATACATTAGCATATTACGCAAACCGTAATTATAGAATTTTTCATAGAAGTATATATACACACACACATATATATATATATATGTGTGTGTGTGTGTGTGTGTGTACAACTCCTATTTGTAAACATTGCAACACCATGAAGGAATCATCAGAATTGAATGAAATTTATTCCACAAACGATCTGTATTGTTGCAATTAAACGATTAAATTTACAGAGCAAAAAAATATTACATGTCGAAAATCGGTATTTGGTGAAGCCACCACGCGCTGCAATAAGTGCTTCGATACGACGTAGTATCGAATCAAACAGATTTTAAATTTGTAACTGAGGTAGAGCATTCCAGATTGCTTCTATCCAAACCCAAACTTCAGCTGTATTAGCTACGGCAAAAGCGTCACAAGGGAGACGCCTTCCGACAAAATCCCAGACATGTTCAATAGGCGACATATCCGGTGAATAGGCAGGCCAATCCATATATGTTTTAGCTGAAAGAAGTTTTGACCAATCCTAACAGCATGTGGATGGGGATTGTCCTGAGGAAATACAACTTCAAGAACGCATTGAAGGAAAGATACGACTTCAGGCTCTAAAACTTCTCTGATATACCGGTTTCTATTGGGATTACCCACAATTCTTAGCAGCTGATACCATCCGAGATACCCGATGGCGCCCCAGACCATCACGCTTGGCGTTCGTCCAGTATGATATTGGATAACGCACTCCGGAAGGTGGCGTTCACCGCTATAGGGTCTAACGTGGATGCGGCCATCACTGCACCCCAAATTAAAGCGGGATTCATCGGAAAAGATGACTTGTTGCCAATCGGCACGCCAGTGTCTATGATGAGCCCATTGTACCCGCAGGAGTTGATGGTTTTGGGTGAGGGGAATCCTGCACAAAAGAATTCTACACGCAGTCTACGGTCTCTCCCGGCTGTCCAAACTGCTGCTCAAGTCTTAGGACGAGTCGGGCGGTCCGGGTCTTCAACGCAGTTCACGGTGCAGCAAACGCCGACGAATTATTAGAGCAGACGATGGCACTCCAACGTTCTGCCAACTATCGAGATGAAGCTATACTGTCTATCACTGCCATGCGCATAAGGCCGTGCTGACATAACATTTCGTCTTCTACTACCGTATTTGCGACTCGTCCGGTTCTCTTTAGTCCACTGCTTCCATACTCGCATCACTGTCGTGACATTGCGCTCCATACGAGATGCTATTGCAAGATAAAAAAAAACCTTCACGAAGTCCGATCATTCGACCCCGTTCAAACTTGTTCATATGGCGCCCTCTCTCGTGGTAGATACATAGTGACTTCTCATGAAACGTTTATCGCTGGCAGATAACCATTGACTATTTTCAACGTCCCACTACAGCTCTATTTATACGGCTGAAACAGCAGTTCAGAGGGCGCTGCTCAGCCCACGCATGCTCTGAAATTCTAATCATTAACATAGCACACCCTATTTGCATTTGCTAAAAATTTCAGCTCAATCGCGTGATTCTCTCATAGTGTTGCAATTTTTACAAACATGAGTATATATATATATATATATATATATATATATATATATATATATATTGTTACGAACTTGCAAAATGGTCAGGAAGACCAGACGGAGAAAACACCCCTACAGGCATCCTTTCCCATGACCTCAATCTAGGATTGCCACATACCGAAGTTGGAAGATAGGTTGCTATACTTAGCGATATATCGTCATTTTGGCGACATCTGGCGACTTTCCGAAGGTTCGAGAAACATTTCGAAATAACCAGTATTCTACGAGATATGAGAGATTTCCAGAAGTTTCTATAGAGAGTCTGTATGGAGTCACCACTCATTTGGAGAGCAGTTGACAAGATACGAACTGCATTGAACTGTGACTTACATCAATGTTTTGATAATAGTAGCCACTGTATTGTGAAATAACTTTCTTCAATGTTTTGAGAATAGTATCCTTTATGTTGTGAAATTAGTGGAGCATTAAAGTGCTGTATTACTGTATATTGTTCCTGTTTACGTAGTGCTTCTGAATAAACGTATTAGTTATCCAGAAATTTGGACTCATTCTTGTATCCTGAGCGCACACCCACGATACCAGAGGATACGTCGTAACAAATTGGCGTCAAAAGTGGGATTTCGGGAATCTTGACAAGTGTATATGGCAATGACTGGAAAAGCGATAGAGGAACAGTTGAAAGAGATGATGGCTTTGATTAAAGTCATGAAAGACGGAAAGTCGAGATGAAAACCGGACAAGACGAGAAAAGATTAAAGAAAAAGATTGGAAGAAAATATTAAAGTCTGACAAGACGAGATGAAAGATATGATGAAAGCCGGACAAGAAGCGATGGAAGTAAAGAGTAAAGTCTAACAAGACGAAATGAAAGCTATGATGACGGCCGAACAAGTCGTGATGAAATGCGTACAAGAGGGAGGGATTTTTGGCTCGGGCAATTTTAATTTAGCGACCCTAGTTAAATGATGGTGGTGGTGGTGAGGGTTCAACATAATTAAAAAACCGCGAAAGCGCTTTATTTTCTAGGGAAAGTTATTTTACATATAATAAAAGAAGGGGCGCGGTAGCCCATTGGTTAGCGCGCTGGAGTTGCACTCGGTAGGCCCGGGTTCGATTCCAGCCACTGCCAAAACTGCCGCCGTATTCATGCGGAGTACGATCACGTTAAACATGTGGGTCCGAAAGTCCTTCCGAGAGGTTGGTGGTAGGGGAAGGAGGGTACGGTCCCTGTGGATGTCTCCCCCACTGGGTTCCGGTCTAAATTGGGTGACACTTCCCGACCGTCCAAACAGTTACCTTACACCTTTCTGGTAGGTCGGACGGTCTGGGTTTCAACAACAACATATAATAAAAGAAGACGTCTGCGTGTCGTTCTATGTGTGTGCAGTCTGTAGCGGGAAATCTAACCACCATACGGCTATGAAATTTGGTACGGTACATAGGTACTTCAGAACCCAAATAGATGTACCTCGGCGTTATTATTATTTTTTTTATTTCGACTCAGTTTTTTAGTTACTTTATGTTTTACAACGATGGCCGATATTCATACAAATCGATACCTTGGCGACCTAAAATATTAATACAGTGTTTCCATCTTGACACCATCGAAAAGTTCAAAGAACGTTCTTCCAATCATAGAACTTTCTTTTCTTTTGAATCGAATTCGTGGGATAATTCCTTCATATTTATTCATATTTTTTTAAATATATATCGAAATTTGAGTTTTTTTCCACACAGTTGCATCTATACCTGAACTAACAAGTCGCCTCGAAGGCCTTTCTCCAAAATTTTAATTACATTTTTTTAACGAATTTTTAAATTCTAAAATCAGATAATCTCCAGCTACCGATATGATCTAACAGATATCCATACGATTTAACAAATACCGTCACAATCTACTGCGACGTTCATCTCCTAGAGTTTATTAATCTTTCATTCATATATTTTTTGCTTTACGGAGAGCGTGTATTTTCTTTTTGCTTGCGGATGGTAATTTGGAGTCGGTTTAGGATTTGAAGAAAATTGAGTGGTGTTATCTGTAAATATATTTATTATTTAAGTAGCGGGGATTTATTTGCATCCCGGTCATAACCGGGTAATTCGTTCCAGTGATACAATAAAACAAATTTTAAATTTGTCAATGTGTATAGTTTTCTTGTAATTTAGCTAGTATTCCTTTATTCTGTACCTATGTCCCTGCGGTATTTGAATTAGATTTTGGAGGGGGCTACAATGAGCAGTCACAAACATCTTCAAAATAGGATTCCTAGTTTTATCTGTGAAACCAAAAACTCTAAATTTGAATATTTTTGCATTTTTAATTTAATATTAAAGGATTAACTATTTAAATAAATTACTGATAATATCCTGCAAAATTCTGAATTGTCCTATTATATAATATCTCAGCTTTTATGTGATTGAAATGCTTTTTTTTTTTCCCCTTTCTCCTTTTATCTAATTTATTCATGAGATCATTTGTTTGATTTATTTATAAAGTTTTACTGCTAAGATGTGCAAATAATTCAAAAGATTTGTGCGATTACTAATTCAAATTTTATTAAAAAAATGATGAGGGCAACTTTGATGACACTACATAATGCAGTAAGTTACTTCTGACTCAGATACTTCCTATAAATTCAGAAAAAATATAATCGGCGATGGCTCCAGTCCGATGGAGCCGAAATGGTTTTGCGTGAATAATATTTTGTATGTTTTTATAAACGATATATACGCTTTTACGAATTTTAATAATATTCCGTACATTTTTACGAACAACTTGTACGCATAATGTTCCTTCTTTTTTTATTTTATAATAACAACTGTATATATATTTTAGCTATTAAATTCATGATGAAAGCAACCGAAATAAAATTTTTAAAAATCGACTGAGTAAAGTTCAATAAGTTTATTTCAATTTTTCAGAATCATTTGTTTCGTTTACAGGCTTTCAAAGCACTACAAATTACTCGCCAACTATTTATAGCTAGATAGCGTTCTTAGTTTTCGCCCCGATTTCATCTGGAAATTCCGACCAAAAACTTCACTTTAATATATTGAATTATTTTATTAACTTGATTTGCGGTATAAAAATTATACTTACTGATGAGATTTAAGATTCAAGTTTATCTATAAGCTTGCCTGGCGGCTCATAAATACGTACTTGAATACATATATTTCAACCTCTTTTGTTCAAACCTTACCAATTATTAAACATCTTTAGAATACCCAAGTTCACTCAACTTCCTAAATTTTTTTTAACAAAACAAAATGTCCCGTGTTTGTGCACCAATATTTCACAAAGAAGTAAGTAACCAGATTAAGCTGCAACAATCGTGACAATTCAAATATTACAGCTCCCCCCCCCCCACACACACACACACACTTTTGGAAAACCCAGGTTAAAATATTAAAATATCGAAATTATAACCACTATACTTCAAAAACCAAAAAAGGGATCCAAAATCCAATTATATACACATGTAGAATTTTTAAAGAAGAATAAATTCTTGCTTATTGTTTATAGCTATCACTTTTAGTGTTTTAAATATAAGCATTATAAACTTGAAAAACGTATAATTTTCAAACTTCTTTCATTTGATAAGACGATTACTCCGAAACTATAAAACTCTTTTAAAAATAAATATAGATTTAAAAACTAAATTTCCTCATACATATTTTTGTCACTTACTATTTATATCTATCACTCGAAAATATATATTTTCGTATATATTTCGTACGAAAGTATAAAATACACGAAATAAATACTTTCGTATATATTTCGTCTGAAAGTATGAAACATGGGGGAAAAAAACTCATTTAGACAGACACATTGATAATTTTGTCCCTCAAAAAATAGAATTCGATCCAAAATCCAATTAAATACACTTGTAGGGCTTTCAAAGAGCTAAAAATTCACGCTTATTATTCAAAGCTAGATCATTTAGCTCTTGAGATGTTAGTATTACAAACTTGAAAAATGGAAAATGTTCAATTTTCTTCAACTTGACAAGGCAATCACTCGAGAACTATAAGAGCTCTTTTTAATAATACATATAGATTTTGATACTAAATTTCCTAGTACATATTTTTGTCGTTTACTATTTGTATCTATATTTTATTGTTTAAAATGAAAGGAAAAATGAAAAAAACACTCGCTCGGAAAGATACTTTTTATGTTTCCTAGAAGAAAAGTTCGAAATATTAAAATATTGAAATTATTTTTATAAGCGCCCCAAGGGTTTATATTTTTCCTAACGCTCCGTTTTCCCTCCACAGAAACCAGAAGCATAGATGTTATTCACGTAATAAAAGACTTTTATCCACGTTCTAGAATTTATTTCACAACAATATTAGCAGTGTAACGTAAAGATAAACATAAATTTACGGCATTATTAAACAAAACAAACTGAACTTGTCTAAATGGAACACGTCGGTGATAGACTCATCGCATAAACACTCTTTTATTAATTTTATATATCATTTTTAACACTTTACAACAAAGTTGAAAAGTGTTTATGACTTTGTTCATTCTGTCTGTCTGTCTGTCTGTCTGTCCGTTAGCACGATAACTGCCGTAAAAATGACTTAATCAAAATGAAATTTTAGCATGTTGTTCAGACGGTCTGCAGGATCTATGGGAATATAAATGAATAATATCACTCAATTAGGTTTGGATTGAACCCGGGTTGAAAAAATGAAGTACATTGAACCCTATGGGACCTAATTTTTCAAACATTTTTTAAGCGAATTTAAAATTCACAAATTGCTTCGAAAATTTTAGGTAATATTCATATTATTTCATAAAATACATAAAAAATTTCAGCAAAATACATTCAGTAGTTTTTTAAATAAATATTAAAGTAATAATTACACCTCTTATATGAAGCGATCACGTGACCATGATATGAAAAGATCACGTGATCCACTTCAAAATGAAATATGGCATCCATCTTGTCTCAAAATCGTGATTTTGAAAGTTCTTTTTAATTCATATTGAGTGATGTATTCGTTCTAAAACCGCTTTATTTTTGCTTAAATTCTGTGCATCTATATACTGAAACAACGCAATGACAATATATTTGAGTTTAAATGATCATCCAAATTTGATTATTTCTACAACGAAGCCTATTTTTCACTTATATAAAATGTAAACAGCAAAATATGTAGGATGAGGTGTATAAAAATTGCTGTATTTTTTTAACGCAAAAATATTTAGCTCATAGAGTCTGCATAGCTAATATGAATGAAATATTCACCGAACTTACATAGAGAAGGACGATTTTTTTCGATGAAGTTTTAAGCATAGAGTTTAATTACTTGTAGCTCCATGGTCTTAAGTTTTTAAATAAAATAAATTATTTTAGTACTGTGATGAATGAAATGATTGGGAAAATATTATGAATGAAATGCTGCTTTTATAGAGAGAGCCAGGCGTGTTATTTTTTCTATGATGTCATTTGAATGACTGTCAGTTGTTTTCCATGAAGTTTTCATATATAATAAATTATTGTAGTATTATAATGATTTTAAAAATATTACCGAGGAATGCATTGCAATTTAGAGATGTTTAAATGAGGCAATTTATATTTCAATGCCGTCATTTGAATGAAGTTCAGTTTTTTCGATAAAGGTTCAAGTTTTCAAATATAATAAATTAATGTAGTATTGTGATAAGTTTTAAAATTTTACTTAGGAATGTATTGCATTTTAGAGATGTTTAAATAAAATTGCATTGAAGTTGGAAAGTGTTTCATAATCAATGCTTTAAGCATGATTGATCTTTCTTGCTTTTTTATCCATTTACTCAGTAAACGTACAAGAACGGTTCATGCTATTGTTCTAAAGTAAGTTCCGTTTGATTTCTAATGAAAACTTACATATAGCATGGCTGTTTATTTAACATTTTTGTATGCTAGGTTTTTTTTGTTTTGTTTTTTATATATAATTTAAAAGAAGTTTGAAAATTTGTGACCTTTCAAATGTTCAATTTCCTTTAAAATCAAATTTTATTCGCATCACTCCATTCCTTCTGGAAATTTTGTCTTTCTAGACTTCTATACACACCCATACATAGATTAGCCACACATACGCACAGACATTCCCTTAAAGTAATCGATTCGAGTTTAAGGATGTTCAAAACGTATATTAATCCGACGAAAATTCAAATTAGAGTTTTAAACTCGATCATAATATTTTTCCTATACATTATTTGTGTCCAGGAAAATTACAAATAAAGTCCAAAATTCAATTATATATTATACATTAATGCTGCATTATGTATGTAAGTATGTAAAATAAATGCAAAGCATTACATTTAAAGCTAATTTGAGCTCTAAATTTAGATGAGAATAAAATTTGATAGGTCACTGAAATAAAATAATATTTATAAGATGATGGTGATCCTGTTTCTAAGGGGGGGATTAGTTCCCTCCTGCTCTCGTCTAAGATGCTTTGCCCTCAATAGCTTTCTGGTGTAATCATGAAAAAAGTCCAGTAAGGTGATGTAAAAAATTTCAGCATTTTATCATAAAGAATCCCAGAGATATGAAAAGAGAAAATGCTGACCTAAACCACTTTTCGATGCATCGACATGAGTTCTCGGAGGGGAAAAATCATGTCAGCAAATCGCGTTTCAGAGGTCATACACAAATTACGAAAGAAAACAATGATTACATAAATAAATAATAATTTTGCTATTTATTGGTACAAAAGTATCTACACTGTGTAGAAATAATAACTTTACACAAAGATTACAGAGCTTGTTCAAAATGTTTTCCATCCATGCCAAAGATCCATTAAAGATAAGAAGCAGATATTATTTCCCTATGATGCATTTCTGCGTTGCGTCATTTGCACTCTTGCTGTAAATATTTACATTTCAATTTGTGATCAATCCCTCACCAATTTTGTTTAAACATATCTCTGGGATTTTTTATAATAAAATGCTGAAATTTTGTACATTACCTTATTAGTATATGGGGCACATTTTACTCATTGGAAATGTTTTTGTACGTGGGCCGTATAAAAATTAAAATTTTGTATTTCTTCAAATTTAACCCACTGAATATTTTTATCGATTTCATAAATGTCTGTACCTTGTTTTACGTAACTTTGTTATTTATTATGTACTAGCAGGGATTACCCGGCGTTTGCTCGGGATTTACGATGCAAAACTCTGATAAAAATTACACCGGAACATATAGGGCCGTGAATCTTATACATTGTTTTTTCACTGTGAAAGAAGTAAATTCATTGCATTATGTAAGAAAAAAAATGGATCTGATTAACCACTCTTTGGCCAATCAGATCCATTGGATCATACATACATACTTTTCTTCTTTATATATATAGATAGATATTTTTATATTCATTTATTTATCAATCAAATTAATAAAATTTGTTGAGTAAGCCTCTGAAAAATAGACCATGGTGATAGAGTTTCCATTTAAATTCATATTTCAAACCTGCAATTTTCAAAAGTGACTAATACGTTCATTAAAATCCCTCGACAGAGATTTAATGGACTTTCACGCTTTAAACAGACTATTCCAACCTTTTTCATTGGGAATCATGAAGTTAGAGAGTAGAACTCCTAGGAAAAAGTCTCGCTTTCCATTAATATCTCAACTCTGATCTTAGAAACTCGAAACTTGGTCTAAATTTATGAGGGGCTATTTCAAAGCTATTCACAAAATTTCATTAAATTCGGTGCAGCTGTTCTCTCGTGATGGTGAGACAAACGAAAGTTTTGTTTTTCATTAATATCGCGACAACTCCTGGTGTTCAAAACTCGAAACATAGACTAAATTTTAAGTGGGGCTATTTCAAGACTATCCACCAAATTTCATCAAGTTCGGTTCAGCCGTTCTCCCGTGATGTTGGAGCATACATACATACTTTTCTTCTTTATATATATAGATGTCTAAGATCAATATTTAAATAAAAAAAAGCCGAGGTCAATGTTTTTGGGACACCCTGTATATATATATATATTCTGTATATATTAAATTCTGTAGCAAAGTAAGAATTAAAAATGAAAAATACTTTTATAAACACTCAAGTAAATATTGATATATTGATTGTATATATATGCATATATATATATATATATATATATATATATATATATATATATATATATATATATATTTATATATATGTATGTATATATATGTATATATATATGTATATATCTGTATATATATGTATATGTAAATATATATATGTATATATATAATAAAAAGGTTTGAAGGTCCAATGAAAGAAAAGTGAGAAACTGTAACTCGAAAAACCTAACTTTCTAACAAGCTTACAAAATAAAAGTATAAATCAACAGATCTTTAAGCAAATGGGAAAAAATACAAATTTCGGATTATCAAATCAAAGAAAAGTATCAAAAAACAATGGTATGGAATCGATAAAAGAAAAACAGACGAAATCCAAGCACAAACGCTATACACGTGGACAAGATCTAGGCCTAAATCAGAATTTGTTCACTTTTTCAAAACTCTTTTTCAAGTCCAAGTGTCTTGTAGAAGCAAACACAAAAATGTATGTTTCTGTAGAAATAGATAGATTATATCTATAAACTATTTCTACTTGGACAACATACATAAAGAAGAAAAAATAAAAGGAAAAAAGGATACCTGGAATCTAACTCAAAAAATACACTAACCTATCGAACTCGGGAACCCAGAATGAAGAGACCAGTGTTGCCATTCACAAAGGAGAAAGATATAATCTGCCGTTGCCATTCGTAAGAAATAAATAACAGTAATGCGAAAAGACATGTATAAGAGATCATATACAATCAAGAGGGGTAATAATAGAAAGGCTAATGTGTAAGAGGGTGTAAAAATAAGATATAATTAAAACAAGAGTATGGAGATGTCAGGCTAATATGTAAAACACCATGAAAAGAATTCATGAAAATCCAGCTAATCTAAATTTTTTAACTATACTATTTACAAAATAAAAGGGATATTTATATAAATTGCTGGTAATTTTTAGATTATCAATATGTATAGCATGAAATTTTTTATCAGATAATCTATAAATTCTAAAAAGCTGATTGAGAATAATATTTCTGAACAATAGAATCGAGTTGCAGGAATTAAATGGTAAGATTTTATTAATGTTAAAATTAAAAAAGTATTTTTTATCATATAAATTAGTAACAATTCTATTAGAAGGTTCAATAATAAGATTTAAATCCAAAAAATTAGTATTTGCACTAATAGTAGCTTCATAAGGAATTAATTCCAAATTATCAGGATAGAAATCTATATCAATGACACAATTTTCAGTATATACTAAGAAAATCAGATCATCAACACATCTGTATAGTGTATAATCTATTGAAGACTGTTCATAATGATAAAGATATAAATTAGCGCTAACATACTGCTACTGTAGCCACCCTGTGGAACTCCTGAAACTTGTAGTTATAATTTATTTCCTTGAAAAATATAATTATTGAAAATAACAAAGTGAAGAAGTTCAGGAAAATTTATAAAACTGGTTTGAGTTGAAAGATTAGTAATATAAGCATTGTATAGAGCTAAAATTACATCATACAGATCTGAGATCTTGATATTATTAAAAAAAGATCTTTAAATTCAAAAGTTTGAAATCCTATTAGTATTTTAATAGATGTTAATCTATTCTTTAATTCTTCACTATTATTTAGAATAAGGTAGTTATTGTGTGTGTGCTAGACTGACGTAAACTATCATTTATTTGATTTAAAGAATTTAGAAGTAATTTACTCTCAATACTAGAGTAAGTATCATGCCCACATATATACAGGGTGAGTCGGAATTGTTTTTGCAAAAGCAGAGGGGTAATAGTACCAATTGTCTGACGGTGTTTACAGCTTTTTCAAGTATCAATTCGCTTTCTAATTATAGTCGTTCTGACACTTTTTTATCGTGAATGCCACATACGATTACGAATCATCTCATCGTGAAAAGATATGGGAAAAGCACAATTCTGAACAAAACTATGTAACGCGGTTACAAAATTCTCAACAGATTCCCCCTCTTCTTGAACTCTGGAATAGAACTTATAGCGTTCATAAATAATATTCCGAGTGGGAATAAAATATTCTCAAAGTGCTTTTTAACAGTTTCGTAATTGTTTATCACATCGTCCCCAAGATAGAAAGGCATTAAAATTTCTACTGCTTGATGACCCATTAGGTAAACAGGAGAATTTACCTGTTCTCCAAGCTTAATCTCCGTGTCAGTACTGTCACTTACATTGCCATTCCGCGTTTGCTAAATCTTTCCTGTTTAGAGTCCTGTTTAGTTGTTTGGCAATGCATGACATCACAAGGGGGAGGACTTCGGGTTTGTTGATTATCTTGCACTGACAAAGAGTATCCAGCGTATCCTCGAAACAGCTATATGCTGCATTATTATGTTCGTGTTTATTTGCGTTGCTCTAATTTTTCTTATCCTTTGCACAAAGTGTATTTTACTTACTGATCAAACTAATGTTATTTCCCCAAAAATGATTCTGTAATCGTTTAAAATAAATAAATACATAACCTACTTTAAATGGCATAATGTTGATTACACTTTTAAAAATATTCTAATATATTTTCTTACTATCAAAACATTATCTGCTGCGCTGTAGAATCGTTGCTCGAGATCAGACTAAAAATAGAATAAATCTTTCAATCTTTTCATCCAATCAGCGTGCAGAAGCGCCATGCGTCTCAGGGTTCATCTACAGCTGAGTTGTATCTTTACATTCCCTTAACAGTTGCTATCCGCCATACTCTTTGTAGACGCCGTTCGCCATTACTAATTCTGTCAGTGTTACTGTTGGCATATATATATTAATTGAAATTTAAAGAGGTCAATTAGAAGCTGTTGATAGAAGAACGATGAGGTACGAAATTCTAGTTGCACAACTTCGTTGAAAATTAAGCAGTGTTGCAGCTATAGCAACGTCAAATGGTAGTTGTAGAAATACAAGTAGCTGTAGAGGTGTTAAAGGAGAACAGTTCCAGTTTAGTTCAAAATCACTTTTATTGAAGAGTGAATCCGTTGCATTTGCTTACAATATATTTTATGAAAAACAGTAAAGCAAATCAAAGCATACTATGTACAAAAACATGAGCTCTACAGCTCATTCGAAAGGTTTCAGTAAAAGTTCCATGCTTAGACACGTTTCTGGTTTAAGCAGTATTTACACGAGTAAGTAGAATAAAACATTTCACACTTACTTAACCACGTGCAATTTCCGACGCCACCACTAGCTGGGCACACGCTATGGCAAAAACTTTAACTTCCCGGAATAACACTATATAAAGTCCACAACACGGAAAACATGGTCTCCATAACTGAGAACCACAAAAACTACTTAGTTTAATTTAAACATCCGCGTCAACCGATAAACATTTATCGTAACCTTCGACTACATCGAACAAGACTTTATGTAGATCCATCTGCCCGATCTAGATCCTTCTAGATCCTTCGTCGATCAATTTGTCCGACCGTGATCTTTCGATCTGTCAATCGATCTACCTGTTCTATTCTGTTCTGTTCTATCTGTTCTACCTTAAACCAGAAAAGTGTCTAGCCTTTATATCCGACGATGGGTGCGTTCCGGAACATAACCGTTGCCGGCAACGCCCTCTGGATATGCAAAACAGGATGCGTGAGCGGCGAGAAAGGTGATTTGCATGATAAGCCAAGTTTTGTCCACATCACGATTCGTTCACGAGAACGGAAAAATCATTTTAAATAATGACGTCACGCTCCCGCGAAACGAGAATCGCGACGTAAACAAAACCAAGTTTCCAACAATCGGCCCCCTCATGCAAAAACACCAACTCTCGGCGCCCATGCTTTCATCCAACAAAAGGTTACTCTAAGAATCAAGGTCAAAATGTCAAGGTTCTTAGTATCCTAAAAACATAATGTATGCATACACAAAATTTTATACATTAAAGAAATCTATAATACTTATAACATTTTAGAAAGTGAACAGCCTTTTCTATATCTCAAACTGGCAACAATCAAATAAGTACACTTCTCTATAATGCAGATCATAAGCATTCTTTAAATTACATGTTTAAGGATAACATAGTAAAAGAAACTGAGTATAACCATACTATTGCCCTTTCTTAAGTACTAGCTCATACTAAAGAAAGCTATTTCTTTACTACTTTGAAAATTTATAGAAACATTAAGTTTAAAATTAAAAAATCTGAAGATATCAAAAATTTAAGCTCTAGAAAATTTTAGGTATAGTTATTTAAATTTAAGATTAAAAGATTTATTATACATATCAAATTCAAGTTGTAGAAAATTTAATGTAAAACTATGAAATTTAACATTTAAGATTAAAAATTAGGATTAAAGTCCAAATATCAAATTCAAGTTTGTAGAAAATTTAATGTATAATTATGAAAATTTAACATTTAAGATTAAAAATTTAAGTCTAAACATCAAATTCAAGTTGTAGAAAAATTTAATATATAACTATGAAATTTAACATTTAAGATTAAAAAAAATTTAAGTTTTATTATCTTAGCCCATGACTAGTATACACAATAAATACCCAATACAATGGCAAAGATAATAAAAGATATAGAAGGTAAACATACATATGAGATAAGCACAGATTAAAAATTTTATGATTCATGTGAATTATATCAATGATGTATATTCAGACACATATTTATTCACATAAGCAAAAATGCATTATGCGTGTAATAAAAATGGATATATATTTTTCAAGTGTAATGTGAGAAAAGTAACAGTTCATTGTCACATAACAATATATACTCAAGATACATTTCATTTGTATCAATGAGAGAGGAATAAATTATAAGATACCCTAACCATTTACACTTTGAAAATGTGAAAAAATTTAAAGTAAAATTTCTATTTGAACAGTTAAATTTTACATTTTAAAGATATCATTACAAAATTTTAAAACTCTATCTTTAGTCATTGGTTTCGTGAAGTAATCTGCTACGTTATCTTTAGTATTAACAAAGTTAATTTTAAAAGACTCATTTACAACTAAGTTCCTTAAAAAGTGATACTTTATATCTATGTGCTTAGTTCTATTATTCTCAAAAGAGGAATTTGAAAAGTTTATTGCTGCCTGGTTGTCACAAAAAATTATACAATTATTTTTGTTGAATTTTAAACCTAGCTTTTTACATTCCTCCATAACATTTTGCATCCATATCATTTCTTTAGCGACCTCTGCCAACGAAACATATTCAGCTTCCATCGTTGACAGACTAACACACTTGTGCTTAAATGTTCGCCAAGAAATTGGTACTTTATCAATCATGAATAACATACCACCAAGTGACACTCTGTCATCTCTATTGGCTGCAAAATCCGAGTCTGAGTAGCAGTTTAGCCTTAAATCACAAATATTTGACAAATTTAACATATACTCTCTGGTCTTTTCAACATATCCCAATAATTTTAATAATGCATCCCAATGCTTCATTCCTGGATTCTCTTGAAACTGAGATAGAATATTAACTGCATAGCATATGTCTGGTCTAGTTCTACTAGACAGATAGGCTAGACATCCAATCAAGCTTCTGTAAGGGAAACCCTGCATTTGTGTTAATTCACTATCATTCATTGGGCAATCAATCTTACTTAAGATGTTACCCTTTGCAATAGGTAGTGAGGAAACTGGATATTTGAACTTTTTAAACATCTGACAAACTTTGTCAATGTAATCACCTTGATGTATATAAAATTTGTCTTCAATCTCCTTAAATTCCACACCCAAAAGTCTTTTGACTTTTCCTAATTCTTTGATATCAAATTCTTTACTCAAAAGTGAAACAGTATGGTCTATATCATTTTGTTGTTTAGCAAACAAAATTATGTCGTCTACGTAAACCAGCATTAATACTTTATTCTGATATATATAAGCACAGTTACACCATTTAAATTTTAAAAAGTTCAATTATTTCAAAGTGGTGTCAAGCTCTGTATACCATTCCCTTCCGCTTTGGTGATGGCCATATATTGCTTTCTTAAGCAAACAAACATATTGAGGCTGGTTAGGATCGACATATCCATGTGGTTGTTTCAAAAAAATTTTATCATTCAACTTTGCATAAAGATATGCGGACTTAATGTCCAGTTGAAAATGTTTCCATTTAAGCATGCAAGCGAATATGGAGAAGAAGGCTCTGATTAAACTAAAATTAATCACAGGGCTAAACACTTCATCATATGAGTCCCCCTTTATCTGGGTATATCCTTGAGCTACTAGGCGAGCTTTGAATCTTTTGGCATTTCCCCTTTCATCCTTCTTAATGGTATAAACCCATCTACTTCCGATTATTTTTTGTTGTGAGATGGGTGCAGGCACTAAGTCCCAGACACCCCTCTCCTGCATTGTAGCTATTTCATCATTCATGGCCTCTTGCCATTTATCGGACTGGGGAGATTCTATTGCCGATCTATAGCTCTTGGGTATCAAGATCTCAACATTGCTTGCTTCCGGTTTTCTTTTGATATCACTTACCCCCTTTTTCTCTCTAAAATTAAACATTTGCTGATCATAATGAATGTTTGATTTTCCACAATACTTTCTGACATCATTATGAGATCTCAGCCTTTTATTGTCACCTTTTACTGAGTAGTAAATATCCGTCCTACTCCCATCAGGCCTAGGTACTGCTTTCCGTATCCAGTTAATATCTGAGCAGGGTGTCAGATCAGAATCAGCAGGAGAGTCCTCATCCCCACTAGATTTGCTAGTGTCACGGCTCTCACCTGCTTCTTCCTCTGACACTCCTCCCAAGCATTCTGATTCCGAGTCAATCGACTGAGTAACTTTCGATTTCCTCAAGGTGATTCCTTTAGGGTAATTAGGGTCCAGGACGCCTTCCGCTGCCTCTCCTTCCTCAAATCTTACATTACAAGTTTCCTCAACTTTCTTTTTATTTGCTATAAATATCCTATAGCCTTTGATGCCTTCGGCATAACCGACCATAATTCCTACTTGGGCTCTCATATCCAACTTATTCCTAATTTGTTTGGCTGTGCCCACATAGGCTTTGCACCCAAAAACTTTGAGGTGAGCAACGGCTGGCTTCCTTCCATAATATAACTCGTGTGGAGTTTTGGTTTTGAACTTATGACAGATTCTGTTCTTGGTGTGTGTAAAACACAAAATCGCCTCTGCCCACATCCTGTTATCAACCTGGCTTTGATCAAGCATAGCTTTTACACAATCTAGTGCAGTTAGATTAAATCTCTCAGAAACCCCGTTCTGTTCGGGCGTATATACATTTGACCTTTCTGATTTAATCCCCAATTTATTTAAGTATGCCTTGAACTGGTTGTGACAGAACTCCATACCATTGTCCGTACGGATACACAAAATCTTTTCGCCTAGTTGCCTCTCTTCCTTAGCTTGGAATTCCTTAAATATTTTAAACACCTCTGATTTCTGTTTCATGATATACACAAACACCTTCCGGCTGAAGTCGTCAGTTATTGTCAAAAAGTATCTGTTTCCGCCCATTGAAGCTGTAGGTAAGGGACCACACACATCCATATGGAGTAATTGTAAAGGTTTAGTGGACCTTATCCTACCAATTGGCTTAAAAGAAATTCTCTTAGACTTTGCTAATTTACAATGTGTACAATTAATTTTTGCACATTTTAGTCTAGGGAGTCCATTAGCAGCGGAAACTTTACTTGTCTGATATAAATAATCAGTGTTAATGTGGTAATATCTCCTATGCCAGAGTTCCGTTTTATTTAAAACCTCAGAAACCGAACAACTTGGTTTATCATTAACTTTTCCTTTTGACTTTGACTTCACCTCAGAGTTATGTTTACTTTTATTTACACTAGGCAAATTTTTCATTTTGTTAATACTGTTTTTCTTATTTAGGGGTTTTTTATCCTTTTTAGAATCTTTATCCCTATCCTGATACTTTCTTCTAGTTTTACGGTCTTCGATATTGTTACTTACAGTCTGAACTTCGTATTGAGGTTTCAAAAAATATAAGCCTTCTTTTCGTTTAGCATAGAAATATTTTTCCCCCTTTGGAGTGTTAAACCACAATACCCCATTAGCCCCTTTAAATGTATACCCCTGTTCCTCAAGAACAGATGCAACTAATAAGTTTCGTCTTAACTTAGGCGAAAACATTACATCAGATAAAACAATATCACTTCTTATGTTCTTAAACTGAACAAACATTTTGACCGTACCGATAGCCTCAACTGGGCTCTCAATATCACCCACTGCTAGCGACATAGATGCACCTTTGCTTTCCTTAAATTTTGAGAACAGATTAATGTCATTGCAAAAGTGCCGCGTAGCAGCGGTGTCAATTACCCAGCTGAGTCTATCGCTAGGATCCTGCACAGTATTTGCTTCAACTCTAGCAGAAGAATATAATTCTATTATATTTGAACTAGACTTAAGAGTAGGGCAATTTCTCTTTAAATGACCAGCCTTCTTACAAAAATAACACGGTCCTATGACCTTTTTAACAGGTTTAACATTTTTAAACACATTGTTATTTTTACATTTAACTTTTACATTACTTTGAGACAAGAATACAGATGAATTCTGACTTACATGGTTTCTGTCACTACGGAGTTGCCGGATACGTCCTTCCTCTTCGGATAATTCTCGTTGGATTTTTTCCAAAGTAAAATCCTTGTCCTCCCACCGGTAGATTTGCTGGACCATCCCTTGAAAGTCGTCCGAGAGGTATCTAATGGCCTGGAATGCCACATAGACACTTTCCACCGGGTGTTTCACGTCCTTCAATTTGGCGACCGCTTTCTTTAAACGCGTGCAGAAGATATCCACAGGTTCATCTGGCTCCGGACGCAGGTTGAAGAAGTCATCCAGTAAGCGCACTAGGTTGGCGCGAGTCGGCGCTTCGAAGTGCGTTTTTAACTTATCCCACGCATCTGCCGGATCGTCGTTAATGTCTATTAACTCTTGGTAGTCAGATGAAACATATTCTGGAACAGGATCGCTAACGCGCGGTCCTTTCTGCGCATGTGTTCTTCATGATCACGCCGTGACGTCTTATCATCCACCGGTAACGCTGTTCGGTCTACAAATCCGAAACAGCCCTCTCCTTTCAAAGTGAATGAAACTTCATTCCTCCACGTGACGTAATTGTCTCTCGTCAATGCACTAATTTTATTTGCCTCCATGGCAAGGTGGCCTTTTGGAACTGAACTGAACAGTTTTTTTGTTTATTCTTTCGTCGACATGCAAATGGCGCCGTCCGCGGCCCCCGTCGACAGGATTCTTTACTGGAACATTAACACTTCTGAATTTTTAACGTTGTTATGGGGAGCACTGGGCCCATAACCTGTTGGCATATATTATATATAATTGAAATTTAAAGAGGTCAATTAGAAGCTGTTGATAGAAGAACGATGAGGTACGAAATTCTAGTTGCACAACTTCGTTGAAAATTAAGCAGTGTTGCAGCTATAACAACGTCAAATGGCAGTTGTAGAAATACAAGTAGCTGTAGAGGTGTTAAAGGAGAACAGTTCCAGTTTAGTTCAAAATCACTTTTATTGAAGAGTGAATCCGTTGCATTTGCTTGCAATATATTTTATGAAAAACAGTAAAGCAAATCAAAGCATACTATGTACAAAAACATGAGCTCTACAGCTCATTCGAAAGGTTTCAGTAAAAGTTCCATGCTTAGACACGTTTCTGGTTTAAGCAGTATTTACACGAGTAAGTAGAATAAAACATTTCACACTTACGTAACCACGTGCAATTTCCGACGCCACCACTAGCTGGGCACACGCTATGGCAAAAACTTTAACTTCCCGGAATAACACTATATAAAGTCCACAACACGGAAAACATGGTCTCCATAACTGAGAACCACAAAAACTACTTAGTTTAATTTAAACATCCGCGTCAACCGATAAACATTTATCGTAACCTTCGACTACATCGAACAAGACTTTATGTAGATCCGTCTGCCCGATCTAGATCCTTCTAGATCCTTCGTCGATCAATTTGTCCGACCGTGATCTTTCGATCTGTCAATCGATCTACCTGTTCTATTCTGTTCTATCTGTTCTACCTTAAACCAGAAAAGTGTCTAGCCTTTATATCCGACGATGGGTGCGTTCCGGAACATAACCGTTGCCGGCAACGCCCTCTGGATATGCAAAACAGGATGCGTGAGCGGCGAGAAAGGTGATTTGCATGATAAGCCAAGTTTTGTCCACATCGCGATTCGTTCACGAGAACGGTAAAAAAATCATTTTAAATAATGACGTCACGCTCCCGCGAAACGAGAATCGCGACGTAAACAAAACCAAGTTTCCAACAGTTACAGTGTCAGCTAGCGATTTTTTTATCTTAACATTGTCAAGTTTTCACCATGAAATTATACTTCAAGCCACAAAGTTGCCTCTAGGAAGCCAATAAAAATTCGAGAAATATTATTGCGTACGAATTTGTCTGACGATCCGTATATTATCCGTCACTATAAAGTTTTCCTGGATCGCCTGTACTGATACAACAAAACCAATGGATACTATCGGTCAAATGCATGTGTTACTTCTACTCCAAGTCTAGATACAATACAAGAAGTCAAGGTACATTTGATGTCTATTTATTTAATTTATTAAAATGCTATAATTTGTTTTAAAAGAAATATGGAAAATATAAGTACCTCTGACCAATCATGTTTTTTAACAATATTATTTTGGTGCTTTGAGCGGTAAGGATTACTGTGAGAAATTATTTGATTTCACTCGAGCTATTAAATTGATTTAAATTTTATTTCATTTGCCAGATCTAGGTGGTATCTTATTTAGACAGACATGATGTTTAATATTCTGCCTATGTTTTGATACTATTTAGAATGTTCATTTGTACAAACAAAAATTAGACAATTTTTTAAGCTTTGTTTGTTTTCTTTGCAATATATAAAATGCTATATATATGTGTATATATATATATGTGTGTGTGTGTGTGTGTGTTGAAGACTCAGACCGTCCGACTCATCCTAGGATATAGAGCAGCTCTTTGAACGGTCGGATGTGTGTGTATAATATTGGCTATTGTCTACAATAGTCCAGGGAAGAGATATTTCATATTACTAAAAATCTCCTTTATTATATGACACTGGAAACAGATATAGTTGCATAGGCTGGCCGAGCTCCTGATCGTCGACCTGCTCTCACAAAATCTCAATGCAGTCTGAGTAGTTTTTCACAAGTACAGTTACATCAGAGGGGGAGGAATCTGATGACGACATGGGACACATGATGCCTTCGTGTTCTTTATTATTTAAAAATGTGAGGGGGAAGCAGTTTTATATGAGAATGTTTACTCAGAGGTTAAGATTAGTGACCATATATGGTATGGTCGATGAAAAGAGGAAGTGCTGGCAGACTTTGTTAATATTAGTGGAGTGGGATAGAATTTAATATAGTTGCAATACGTGCTGGACATGAAATATGAATTTGGAATAATGATTATGAAAGGAAAGAGCGCGTTATTGAAGAAAGCTTAAAATTTCTGTATCATATCCTCCCCTCCAAAAACTAAAGACTTGGGCACAGACACACTTCATGCCTAAGGCTTTTCAATGCATAATATTTCAATATAAAATCAAAGTAAAATTTATAATATAAAAACACCTGTAAATAATTCGTATATTTACAATAATAATATGAAGATTCGTTCCCTAATTACAAATAATTCTCACAGACAAATGATACAGTATGATAATAGTTCCATAAATTATTTTTTTATTCTATGTTGTGTAAATGTAATTAATTAGTTTATGTTTTATAAAAAAAAAAGTAGAGTTCCTTGATCAGGGAAACCCTCACACACCATTCACACTTCTCAGAGTATTATGAAGTTTGTGTTTATGTTTGTGTTGATCTGCTTGATGGGATCCCATAAATTTACAAAATACCTAATAATAAAACAATTTTCAAAAAATTTAATAATTAAATATTAGTTCCAAGGTTATATGTGATTAAAGATGACTGTTAAATACTTAAATGAAATTACATGTACTTCATACAATATCCTACTATGTGTTTAAATATAAGTTCAAATCTTATTAAAATACGTAGTTACTTAAAATTCCATTAGTTAAACTGATTATAATACATTTATACAATGTTTTGTGTAGTGCATCCTAACAATAACTCCAAACGGTTTCGTTATTGCCATTCATTTGATAAACCCACAAGACCAATAGACTTCTTGCTCCAATTATAATAATAAATTACACTTCAAATATAACACTTTAAAATAAAATAATATTTAAATTTTTCACTGAATATAAAATAAGTATTTGTTTACAATATCACTCTTTATTTGCATAACTATCCTTTCAATGCTATATAATATCAAATATGTACACTGTAATATTTATCTATATCAAAATTCTCATTATTTACATTTTAAATCTCACTTAAATCTTTAACTCATTTTTCCAAAAAAAAAGAAAGTATTTATTTTCATATGTTTACTCATTACTTCTCAATAAGTCTATATTCTCAACTGTCTTATTTCCTTACTTATTCTTCATTTATTCTTTCACAACTCATCTTTTTTTTCTTCAAATTATTTCCTATCCAAGTGTATATTCATTCCTGCATTGATCCGATAACACTGGCAGTGCCCACTTGTGATTGGTATATCCTCATCCCAGTACCAATGGCGAGGGGAAGTAAAAGTGTTTGCACAAGAAAAAATTTACTTTCAACACAGAATCAGTTACTTTTAGTTTAGGTTAATAGAGCTCTGCCAGGGTCATTGATCCTCTTATACTTGTTTTTATCATTTCTTCTTTCTTTTTGTCATTTCTTCTATCTTACACAACATAATATTTATTTTATACTGCACAATATTCTTCTTTAAAATTTATGAAATCAAAATCATTATCATAATATACTTTTTATTTATTTACAATACTCAACTTCATTTGACTTTCACTGGTTATCTTCAAACTTTATTTATATTGTATAAAGTGGAAGAGGCAAAATAATAAAATGAAACAAAATTCTAATTGCTTGACAACAATCCTGGCTTGTCAAGAACCATGAGTTCTATGACCCTTGACTCTTTAGTAAATTTACTAAAGTATTACAAAAAAAGGGGGAAAGGGGATTTGGCGTGCAGCCCTGTCTAACCTCTCAAAGTGGGAAAGAATCTACAGAATCTACACCCAATATTGTAAACTTCATTCAATTTTCCATTCAGTATTTGAAGTTCTGAATTACTTTAGTAATTCAGGAAACAATGCGTTTGCACAGGGATGAATTTTCCCTTTACTCCTTCAAGGCTGGGGGTTATAATTATAATATGTTTAATTTCGAAAGGGGAAATTCAAGGGCAGGGGTTATGCTGGGAACCAAGGAGTTTGGTTTTCCTTAGATCCAGTATCAAGAATTATTTATATGGTAAAGTTGACTTTGTTAGACTAGCAGTTCTTATTTTTATAATAGATAATGTAATATAAAAAAAAGTTAGATAAATTTCAAAATATTCTCAATTTAGTTAAAATATTAAAATATTAAGTCGTACTAAAGTCATTAAACATCATTATAAAATTTTGATCATTATAAAATAAACTAAAATATTAACTAGATCATTAACACATTATTGAAGATATCGAAAATAGCATTAAAGAATTAAAACTGTTTAAATTTAGAAGATGTCAAAAGAATATTAAAATTAATAAATATTTACTTTTTCGATTCTTGAAGCTTAAATGTTTCTGCAGGAAAAAAATGTCTTAATCTAGTAGAAGGTACAATTTCTGAGTTATGTTTACCTAGAGGGTTTGGTTTGTTTATTTCATAATTAACACTCTCTTGAAAGTTTATTTAATATAGTGTAAGGACCAGCATAAGGAGAAGTTAATTTTCTGGTATTGGGATATTTGAATTTTTCCAGCATAACTAAGTCGCCGGGTTGGAAATCAGCTTCTTGGCTTCTTCCCAGTCACCGGGTTGGAAATCAACGTCCTACCTAACCTTATTTTTTAAATGATACTCTTCAGTTCTTTCTTTAGCAATTTTTCTAGCTTCTTCTATTGATGGGTATATGTCATTGTTAGTAAGTGGAGAAGTAGAAGGCAATTTCCCATACATCAAATAAGCAGGAGGTTACAGAGTGAGGAGTATTATTGTATTCAGAAGTTACTTGCTCCAATAACTTTGTCCATGCTATTTTACCAAGAAAAGAATTGATTTTTCAAATTAGTCTTGTAATAATTGTTTGATTTGCTCTTTCATTTTCCCATTTGTTTGTGGTCTGTGTGAAGATGTTAATAACTGAGTAACATTATAGCTTTTTAGAAAATGTTTAAATTTAGAAGCAGTGAAAACAGCATTTCTGTCAGTTAAAATTTTTGTGGGGTCTGAATTTGGAACATGTATCTTAAATAATTTATATAAGTATCAGTGGTGACACTTTTTGAAGGAAAAGTCCAAACATATCTAGTGGCATGATCTATAACAACATGTAAACACTTTTTAGCAGAATTATAATAACTTAATCCACCCACAGTATCAATAGAAATTATATCAAAAGGTTTTAGAGCAGGAGGTAAACATCCAAGTAGTCCAACTTCTTTATGTCTGGATTTTTTGTTTAATTGGCATACTTCACAGTGTTTTACATAATTTCGGGTATTATCAATGATTTCTGGCCAATAGTATTGAGGGGAAATTAAATTTAACATAGAATTTACTCCAGGATGACCAAAATCTGAATTTGCTTTTTCTAATAACTTTTTTCTTAGAGAATATGGTACAATAATTTTAGTGAAACCTTTCTTTTTGATAGTAAGTACATTATTAACTTTCTTAAATTTTGAATTTGTGGTATTATCCAATTGTTGATGTTCTTCAATTTCATCTAGTGCAAGCAAATGGGTACATAAATTAAAATCATGAGATATGGGGGTTTCTAGTTAACATATCTGCCTCATAATTTGTAGAGCCTTTTTTGTATTCGATTTCAAAATCATACATAGAAAGTTTAAGTGACCACCTGAATAATCTAGCAGTTGGATGTTTAATACTTTTCAGCCAGACTAATGCAGCATGATCGGTATGTACAGTATAATGGTTTCCATGCAGATAGCAATAGTATTTATCAATGGAATCAACAATGGCAAGACACTCCAATTCTGTTATTGCATATTTTTTTTTCATATGGTCTCAATTGTCTGGAATGGTAAGCAATAGGATGTAAAGAACCATCTGGGTGTTTTTGTTTAATAATACTGACGATACTATCTGAGGATGCATCACAGAAAGTATGGCAAGGGTAATTGAGATTGAATAAGGTTAGAACAGGTTTTGGAATTAAAATATCCTTAAGATGTTTGAATGCCTTTTGACACTCTGGTGTCCAATTCCATGCTTCATTTTTTCTAAGTAATTTATTCAGAGGGGATCTAATTTTATCATAGTTATTAATGAATTTATTATATACATTAACACTTCCTAAGAATCTTTGTAGATCTTTTATATTTCTGGGAGGTTGCAATTTTTTTATTGCTTCAATATTAATATTATTGGGTTGATACTTTCCATTCTCAATTTCATATCCAAGAAAATTAATTTTTTGTTGTGCAAATTGGCATTTAGAATATTTTAATTTAACGTTTTCTTTTTCACAAATTGAGAAAATAATTTTTAGATGTTCTAGATGCTCATTAAAATTTTAGGAAAACACAATTATATCATCAAAATAATTTAGTTCAAATCTAATTTGATATTTATCTCAAAATTCTTTGAAAAATAGCAGGAGAATTTTTCCATCCAAAGGGAAGACGAGTCTATTTCTAGAAACCAAAATTTGTGGTGAAGGCCAGGTTTTCCGAGTCATTTTCATTAAGAGATATGTGCCAATATCCTAAGGTTAAGTCAATTGTTGAAAAAAATTTGCATTGGTTAATTAGTCTAATACAGCATCAATTCTAGGTATGGGTTCTTTATGGGTCTTACTAATATCGTTGATTTTTCGATAGTCACAACAGAATCTCGTTCTGAAATTTCCATCTCGTTTATATTCCAAAGTTATTGGTGATGAATAAGCACTATGGGAAAGCGTTATAAATCCAGCTTTAAGTAATTCATCTAGTTGTTTTTTATTTCTGCATTATACTTGGGGGTGCCCGATATAGTCGCATCGACACGGAAAGTTTAGAAGTCAAATTAACCTTCTGAGGTTCCAATCGGATGTATCTCACATCATACTTATCTTTTGAAAAAATATTATTTACACTGGCTAGTAATTTTGTTAAATTTTCATTTTCTTCTTTATTTAATCCTATTGAATCATTTACTTTATTTTCTCCATTTTCTCCTTACTAGTTTCAATATTAATATGATAGGAAGAATTATTTTCGGGGAACGAGTCTCTATACTTTATGTCGTCCCTATAAAATTGATAAACTTTAAAATTGTGGAAATTCAAATATAATTTAAAGAGCTCCTAATAATAAAAGATGGGCTGCTGATAATAAAATATATTTAATGTTAATTTTTTTTTTTTTGTAATTGACATTATGTGTTATTTTTCCTATAGTCGTAGGAATTTCCCTAAATTTTAACAATCACCTTGCCTCCTGTGTGTTGAATATTTATGTTGGGATTTTTATCCGGTATCCGAAATTGTAGGTATTTCAATTGATTATTAGGGATCACAGACATGTTGCTCCCGGTATCCACCAATCCGGGAAACCGTTTTCTGTTCCCTAAGTTCATGGTGATCTTGAATAAGGACCATTGACTAGTTGTGTTGAGTCCATATTGTCGATGAGATCGAGACAACTGTTCCCGAGTCGTCGTTCACCATGGTCGGAACGTCGATTGTCAGATATACTGTTGATGCCAATTTGGAGCACTAGGTCTCAATGGTCAATACATTTGTGTTGGTGGTTCATTTTCTGCTGGATTCCATACTCTTAGTTGTAGGTTGGCTGGGGCCGGGGATCTCTGTGACTGGTGATGAATTTCTGTATCCTTCATTATTATTTTTAATTTATTTGCTAAACGTTTCCATTCTTGTGGTGACTCTATGCTATTAACACAAAATAGTTTCTGCCATTCAGTGGGTAGTCCAGTTGTTAAAGCCTCTGTAATAATTTTTTCTGTAAGTCCAAGTTCGCGTTCCGTATCCACTTTTGTTTTATAATAATTTTCTAAGTTTTCTGCTTCTTGTAATTTAATACCAATAAAGTCCTCAAAATATTCATTACTTTCTTTCTGAAAGTGTTCTATCAGCATTCTTTCTACTTGCGTCCAGTTCGTTACGTCTGTACACTGGTTTATAAAAAAGATTAAGGTCTCTTCGTGTTCAGGTATTCAGGCAATATTTCTAGCTTTTATCCTTCAGTAATCTCTGTTTTCTACATTGCAAGTTAAAAAAATGTTATCCAAGTCTTGATTTCCATTTTCCCCTCTAGTTTAAATTTTGGGCAAGATATTTTTGTTTTCCTTCGAAATGTCCATCCTCTATATTTTCACACTTTTGCAATACGGGCATATTTGTGTTTTCCGTCACTGTTGATTCTTCTGTCATTTTCAATCCTTAATTCCGAATCAACACTTTTTTAAAAATCCACATGTCTTTTTTCGATTTTGTTATGTCCAATTATTCTGAAAATATCCGTACTTTCTTTCAACTGCGTTCGATTCAACTCTTAGAAAAGCGGAAGTAGGTCACCGCCAGGTATTTTTGCTAACTCACCACGCACAACGTTCTCTCCTTTCGAATCTATTTTCCGACGGCCGCAACACATCATCACGATAAGAGTTTTTTTCATTCTAACACAGATTCATCCATGGGTCAAAATCAGTTTTTTAATATTTTCCCACTGCACGGTACAATCGCTGTCGACTTCTGCAATATTGGCTACAATAGTCCAGGGAAGCGACATTTCACATTACTAAAAATCTCCTTTATTATATGACACTGGAACAAGATATAGTTACATAGGCAGGCCGAGCTCCTGATCGTCCACCTACTCTCACAAAATCTCAATGCAATCTGCATAGTTTTTCACAAGTACAGTTACATCGGAGGGGGAGGAATCGGATGACGACATGGAACACATGCTGCCTTCGCATTCTTTATTATTTAAAAATGTGATGGGGAAGCAGTTTCATATGAGAAAGTTTACGCAGCGGTTAAGATTAGTGACCATATATGGTATGGTGGAAGAAAAGAGGAAATGCTGGCAGACTTTGTTAATATTACTGGCGGGGGACAAAATTTAATATAGTTGCAATGCGTGCTGGACATGAAATATGAATTTGGAATAATGATAATGAAAGGAAAGGGCGATTTATGGGGGAAAGCTTAAAATTTCTGTATCATATATATATATATATATGTGTGTGTGTGTGTGTGTGTGATACTGTTTTTCATTAATCTTCTTTGAAATGTCGAATTAAATCATTTGCGACTAACACTTTGCTAACAGGTCACGAGTATACTCATGTTTGCATGTCCAAATGTTGCTGACTAGTCACCGTGTTTTCATGTCACCATATTTAAAATTGCGGGGTGGGGGTGGGGTATCCCAGAGTATGTAGAGTATGCTCTTCCAAAGGAAAGTGCAGCAAAACTTGATATGTTTGTAAAACTTATTGTGTATTGCACGTAGTTAAATGCTTTGCAGTATACTGTACCTGAAAAAATTATTAAATATATGTAGTAAGTTTCGTTTCAACGCATGGTGTGCTAATAAAGTTTATTGAAGCTTATTTAGATATTTTCATTTTATATTCAACTGTGGAAAAATTGCCCGCTGCATGTTATAGTTTTGGCTTGAAATAGCCAGTCAACAATGTGTTAAAACCTATTTCTCTTCTCTAAAAGATCTTGTCTAATATTGAACGTAAAAATAATAATCATATAACATGTGGTAAGCCACAGACTATAGATATGCTTGATGCATTTTATTTTTCATTCAACCATGACTTAGTTATGTATAATGTTTTTGTAACATTTTGTCTCTTTTTGTCTCTTTTGAAGTTTGGGGAAAGTAGGAAAAATTAAAAAACCACTTGCTCGGATAGACGCTTTAAGTGTTTTCTAAAAAGTTCCAAAGTATTAATATTATTTCATATATTCATAATCTGGACCAACGAAACAACAAAAAAATATGTACATTTTTATCTATCACTTTCGGAGAAATTGGGGTCCAAAGTGTTTGCATTTTTCGTAATACTCCGATTTCCACCACAGATACCTTAAACGTAAATGTAATTCACATAATAGTAATAATAATAATAATAATTATTATTATTATTATTATAAACCTTCAAGAAAAGGGTATCAAGTTTACATCTCGAGTTTCAGCTGTCACAATATATTTATTATTTCTGAAAGAGAGCGCCATCACAGTAAAATCGATCTTAGGCAAATTGTGTGATTGCCTTTTAACGAAACCAGAATCCATGTTTACAATAAAATAAAATATGAAACAAATAATTTAAACTCAAGCAGACCAAGAACAAATGGGTAAAATAATTATAAACAAATTATAAACAAAATTAAACGCCAACTACTTGCAAATATCTCAGTAGAAACAGCACATAGTAGAATGTTTTATCACAGGTCGAACAGGCCGTGTGACGTCACAACCAATCACAGGCCGTTTTGTGTTTGAATAGATTTTGCCCTTTTTCATTTCTTGATATTTAAATAAATAATTATTTTAAGAGATTTTCGCTTGGATATTTGAAATCAGAAAAAAATTATCTATAAATATCAGTTGGTTTTAAGATCTTTAAAGAAAATCGGAATTGTCCATTCTATTATAATATTCTTTACTAAAATTGTACTAAAATGTATTCGAATTGTTCACTTTGTTTTTGAGATATTGTGTCCACACACAAACATTCACATTGTTTGCACATGAGGGGCACCGTTATAAGACTTTCATGGAGGAGGGGTGCAAAAGCTGTAATGTTCTTGGATATCTATAAAGGAGTAGCCCTGTTACACATACTGACATAATTTGGAATGTGTTATGTATATAATCACAAAACCCACTTGTAAGGAGTACCCGTAAAAGGAGGAGATAACCCCCACTCGTACTGCAGGTACCAGCATTCATGGATCAGTTTTTCACTCATTATGTACTCGTCAACATGGAATAGCCAGTAACTGCAATGGCAGCAAGAAACTTGTTATAAGTGGCAATTTTTGTTAACTTCCATGGGAACTGACAATGAAGCACGTAATAAGAGCAAAACTGGTCCATGGATGCTAATATCTGTAATGGGAGTATCTTCCAGATTACAGTTCAGTGATACTGAGGGCCGATCCCACCAACGTCTGTTAAAATAGTGCTAATGTCTGATTAACTACTCAGTCACTAAATTTAACGGCCCACTAAAGTATACTAAAAACCATCCCGCCCCACCAAGCTATTCGACTGTTAAAAACGTTCCGGTTAGTTAATCAATGATTAAACCGATTTTTAGATGATACGAGTTCTCTGATTGGTCCGTTATTTCTATCTCGAAAATACAACTTCAACTTCTACATGTTTACGTTCTTACTTCTCGTAAGGGAGCAATTTATTTATTTTCGTGTTATATCAAATTTGTTCTACAGGAATAATATAAATATCATTCACGTTTACACTAATATATATACATTATGAGAAAAGATTTTGTTATAATTTAGCGGGAATTCTTTCCTTTTTAAGGAAATACGTATTTGAAATTAATGCATATATTTCTAATTTAAGAAGTTACCCAATTAAAAAAAATCTTCCTTTTTAATTGTATTACGATCAGTATATATAGTTTCTTTAATTCGCACTATAAATACTATTTCAATGTGGTAGATTTGTATGAATGGTACTGCCAAAAATGTAGAGAAATGTGTGTGTGTGGAATGGAAACAACCATAAATGTAATTTTATAACTTGGGTTGGGAACCAGTGATTAGTATGCTCTGCTATGTAACACAATGGTGGTATTAGATCATGATGCAAATCCATAAAAAAGTAATGCACAAAATTGAAAGAAAAATATATTCCTAATAACAAACTTTAAAGTATATTATGCTTTTGTTTCATGTATAACCCTACAATAGTATAGGTATGAATTAAATAAGCCCTATCCAAGAACCAGGTGGTACGTCAGTTAATTTGGATGAGCAAAATACATACTAGCAGGTTTGTGAAGTCAGTAACTCAAACCGTGGACTCCAACTCCTCTTTTTTTTTCTACTGTCTGACACAGACTCCTCCTATTTTCTAATATCAGACTCCAATACTGATATAAATAGCAATTAGTTTTATATTTTTATATCAATAGTTTTTTAATTGTTAAACGTTGGATGTTTTCTTAATTTATTCCCTAAAAATCTCTCTATATTAAAAAAAAAGTAGCTGACGCCACCACTGTTTGACAAATTTCTCGAGATTCTTTGCTTTGTACTGCAAAAACTATTGCATATAAAAATATGAAATTTGGTACACCTGTTGAAAAAGCTTTGGGAAATACGCTGAAATAAATTGTTTTTTGATATATATATTGTAGTTTAAGAAATATTTAATATCGAAGGCAAGACAAAATATTTGTGCTGCGAGTTCACGTCCTGGATAGACTAACTATAGCAAGACCACAAATTTTTGCAGGCAGGTATCTACATGGGTGAATCTTTCTCCTTCTTTTAATTTTGATGTAGTTTTTGAAATATTTTACTTTTTATGATGCACTTCTGAAGTGAACTTTTTTTTTCGTATCGGCACGTCTAGTAATTTCTCTGTCTCGTACCGTAAGAACTACAATATACCAAAATATGAAATTTGAATTTGCATACCAAAATTTGAAAAATATGAATTAATGTAACATACCATCTAAAGTTTAGATTTGAAATTTTTTATGTACACACAAGTTTTCAGTTTGACTTAATGTACAGAGTTTTTTTAAAAAAAAGAGAGGGGTTGGGAGCAGGAGTTCGATGCTCAAATAGATTTAAAATGTTTTATTAAATTGATTTCAATTGGATTTTAAGAACAGGTGTCATATTATCCTATTTCTGCGATTTTTACATTGGTGACATAGAAATGCCACCAAGTCTGTCGGACAGCATGTCTGCCATAACCGAAATGCATAAAAATATAAAATTAATATTGATTTAATGCACTTATAGAAATTTTGATTAAATAAAAGAAGAGCAGCCTGATTTGTAGCAATTTGAACATGAACCTATGCCTGCTATGCGAGTTTCACTCGCCCACTAAAAAAACATCACAGAAAACAGTTCTACTGGCTGTCGGAGATTGCACGTAGCAACAGATATTCCATGGCACATAAAGTACAGTTAGGTCCATACAGTGGATGTAACATGAAAATTAGAAAATTTTAAAAACATTAAAATGACAAATATACAAAAGAAAGCAAATGTCAACAACTTAATTTTTTAAATACAATGTAAACCCATTAAAGTGATATTTTGAATTCATTCCTCACAATGTATACAAAATATAAAATTAACTGCAAAATTGAAAAATAAAAATCCTATTAGCCACCTTCATTGTGCTCAAAGTTAGCCTATCACACACTAGCTATAATAAATATTTTTTTTATTAAAAGATTTAATTTAACTTATTGGGCATCTACTGTTATTTGAAATACGTATTTTCAAAAATACGCATATAAATAAAAATATTTAAAAGTACGTATAAAAATACATATTTTATACGTATTTTTTGTAAAGAAGCTTTTACTTTAAGGATAATAGCATATGTGATTTGTAGACTATCCGGCAAGCATGCCTAACCATAAATAAAGAAAATAATATTCTAATTATTATTAAGGCCACATTTGATATTATACGACTGCTTCTGCATATCATGTGACCACATAATCAAGGTAACCGGGGAAAGTTTTTGGTCAATCTGGCTATAATCGTACTGTCACTGAAGTGAATTTTCAAACGGCAGTGGTTATAAACAAGATTCCCAAAACTTGTGTTACCTTACCAGTAAAATAAACTATTCTTTTGCTGCCATGAAAAAGTTTGAATTGTAGTAACATTCGAATATAATTATTCAAATTAATCAGATTTTACTGTATTAAAACATGAGCTTGACATCTAGGGGGAAGTCAGTAGAATGCAAATTTGTAGAGCAAAAAGAAGAGTTTCATTTAACCAATATTATGAACTATTTATTACAAGTTATAAATCATCTTTGCGCAAGTACTACTATAAACAAAATCAAATTTTTATGTTGTTTTATTATATTGTGTTTAGGCGAACAATCATTGTTCATTGTTCAAACTATTGAAGTACATGGTATAAATAAATCAAGCTATTACTACATCAATACCGTTGTGCATCAATTAAAAGATAAAATATTGGGGCAAATATCTGGTGTATATAACAGAAAACAATGTACTTCAAAAATCACTTCACATTTGTTATATATCCATTAAAGCATTTTAATATATAACACTTACCAAACTTGACAGCAAAAAAAAAATCATTTATTTTATGACATGAAAACCGAGCTGAAGGTATATACGCAACAATTTTACAAATTGTCTAGGGAGCAAAGTTGATCAAAATCCAACAAAAATATTTAACATACGGTATACAGTGATGAATTCTAGTCTAGAAACAGGTCATGCAAAAGTGCATATTACATTCCAATCCCTGTGTTCTCAATTGCACCACAATACTCAAGGGATATAATGGCAATAATAGCAATGATAATAATGTTACTGCTATTGTGTTATATATTTTAACCTAGAGAAGGGTTTTTGTCGATAAATTTGGTATAGTAGTGCCATACCAAATTCAACGACAGTATTCGTTACTGATAAGATAACGTCATTTATTGACTTATATAGGTAAATAAAGTTATTTTTAAAACAATTGTAGTGTGTTGAAATTTGAAAGTGAATTTTGATCACTTATTTTTGATATTAGTTATTAATTTGTGAAGACACATTTCACTTTATTTTCTATATAACATAGAAATTAAGTAGAGAATATCACTTTCCGCACAATCAATATAATAAACTAGAACACAATATAAAATGCAAGGTAAATAAATATACGTATGCTCTTTTTTTTGCTGCATTTTATATTGTTATCCAGTTTATTATTAACATAAAAATTATCCTATCCTATTTTCAAAGATTTCTTTTACTAGTGTTATCATTAGAATCATTCATAAAAAAATTAACATTTCATGGAATAAGAGAGACTTTTGCAAGAACAATTTTAAATATGTTAAACTTTTAGTATATAAAGTATGTGTGATACAAAATGTCTTGCTCAAAAGAGCGAACTCATTAAAAGTCAATTCAGGAGAAATTATCACAGCATACAATGGCAAGATACTTTAGAATACTACATTGAAATTTGAAAAAGGTCCTTTCTATAAGGGACCAACTAAACATAGAAGCAAGTCCATGGAAGCATTCCAATTCAGACAGGAAATATTAAAAAGAAACATCAGACATTTAATGGAAATGCAATTTTTATCTTTGGGAAATACAATAGGGATTACAATTCACACCATGCTGAATACATATACATTTAAATCTAATAACTAACTATTGATAAATTCATTTATACCCATATATAAATTATGTTTGTTACAGACAATGCTTATTTTTCAGTTTGGCTTTGTAAATAAACGGTACAGCATGCATAACTTCAAATAAATTGAAGTTTTGAAAATATAATTTCTGAGATTATATGCAAATAAATATAAAAATGTTATTCTAAACAAGAAAAAATTACGGACAATATATGAAACTCTTAAATCAGACCATATAGGACAATTTCTATAACTGGTTCAACAATAAAACAGCCTATCTGATATAATAAACAGATCGGCCGAAATATTGCAGTACAAGTTTAATTCTCTTCCAAGACTTTAAATTCTGTAATTTTAGCATAATTCAAAAGCGTACATTATGGTTTAAGAAACTTGTAGCATAATATAAACGAAATATATACATTACATACCTGAGTAGTGTACTGTAAATACTCCTAAGTGTCTTTCAAACTTTCACCGACTTCGATAAATAAGCAAAATCGGCTTTATTTTCCCCTATGTTGTAAAAACTTTCAAACACTCTTCTTTCGGAAAAGAAATATAAAAGAATTCAATCTTAAATAAAATTTCATCTTGAAATATCAAATGATACAGAAATTGCCGTCATCTTGTTCGACTTTTAATCAACTGTTAAATATTTAAGTGGCCAAAATCAGCCACTTAAATTAACAGCACTTTAGGGCCGATCCCACCAACAACCGTTAAAATATAGCAGAGGTTTAACGGTTGATTAGCACTATTTTGCGTCCCACCAATACGTTTATGGTATTAAAGAGCTCACTAAAGTGCTGTTAATTTAAGTGGCCGATTTTGGCCACTTAAATATTTAACAGTTGATTAAAAGTCGAACAAGATGGCGGCAATTTCTGTATCGTTCGATATTTCAAGATGAAATTTTATTTAAGATTGAATTCTTTTATATTTCTTTTCTGAAAGAAGAGTGTTTGAAAGTTTTTACAACATAGGGGAAAATAAAGCCGATTTTGCTTATTTATCGAAGTCGGTGAAAGTTTGAAAGACACTTAGGAGTATTTACAATACACTACTCAGGTATGTAATGCATATATTTCGTTTATATTACGCTACAAGTTTCTTAACTTCTTAAACCATAATGTACACTTTTGAATTATGGTAAAATTACAGAATTTCAAGTCTTGGAAGAGAATTAATCTTGTACTGCAATATTTCGGCCGATCTGTTTATTATATCAGATAGGCTGTTTTATTGTTGAACCAGTTATAAAAATTGTCCTATATGGTCTGATTTAAAAATTTCATATGTTGTCCGTAATTTTTTTCTTGTTTAGAATAACATTTTTACATTTATTTGCATATAATCTCAGAAATTATATTTTCAAAACTTCAATTTACTTGGAAGTTATGCATGCTGTACTGTTTATTTACAAAGCCAAACTGAAAAATAAGCATTGTCTGTAACAAACATAATTTATGTATGGGTATAAATGAATTTATCAATAGTTAGTTATTAGATTTAAATGTATATGTATTCAGCATGCTGTGAATGGTAATCCCTATTGTATTTCCCAAAGATAAAAATTGCATTTCCATTAAATGTCTGATGTTTCTTTTTAATATTTCCTGTCTGAATTGGAATGCTTCCATGGACTTGCTTCTATGTTTAGTTGGTACCTTATAGAAAGGACCTTTTTCAAATTTCAATGTAGTATTCTAAAGTATCTTGCCATTGTATGCTGTGATAATTTCTCCTGAATTGACTTTTATTGAGTTCGCTCTTTTGAGCAAGACATTTTGTATCACACATACTTTATATACTAAAAGTTTAACATATTTAAAATTGTTCTTGCAAAAGTCTCTCTTATTCCATGAAATGTTAATTTTTTTATGAATGATTCTAATGACTACACTAGTAAAAGAAATCTTTGAAAATAGGATAGGATAATTTCTATGTTAATAATAAACTGGATAACAATATAAAATGCAGCAAAAAAAAAAGAGCATACGTATATTTATTTGCCTTGCATTTTATATTGTGTTCTAGTTTATTATATTGATTGTGCGGAAAGTCATATTCTTTAATTAATTTCTATGTTATATAGGAAATAAAGTGAAATGTGTCTTCACAAATTAATAACTAATATCAAAAATAAGTGATCAAAATTCACTTTCAAATTTCAACACACTACAATTGTTTTAAAAATAACTTTATTTACCTATATAAGTCAATAAATGACGTTATCTTATCAGTAACGAATACTGTCGTTGAATTTGGTATGGCACTACTATACCAAATTTATCGACAAAAACCCTTCTCTAGGTTAAAATATATAACAAAATAGCAGTAACATTATTATCATTGCTATTATTGTCATTATATCCCTTGAGTATTGTGGTGCTATTGAGAACACAGGGATTGGAATGTAATATGCACTTTTGCATGACCTGCTTTCTAGACTAGAATTCACCACTGTATACCGTATGTTAAATATTTTTGTTGGATTTTGATCAACTTTGCTCCCTAGACAATTTGTAAAATTTTGCGTATATACCTTCAGCTCGGTTTTTATGTCATAAAATAAATGCAATTTTTTTTTTGCTGTCAAGTTTGGTAAGTGTTATATATTAAAATGCTTCAATGGATATATAACAAATGTGAAGTGATTTTTGAAGTACTTTGTTTTCTGTTATATACACTAGATATTTGCCCCAATATTTTATTTTATCTTTTAATTGATGCACAACGGTATTGATGTAGCAATAGCTTGATTTATTTATACCATGTACTTCAATAGTTTGAACAATGATTGTTCGCCTAAACACAATGTTATAAAACAACATAAAAATTTGATTTTGTTTAAAGTAGTACTTGCGCAAAGATGATTTATAACTGGTAATAAATAGTTCATAAAATTGGTTAAATGAAACTCTTCTTTTCGCTTTACAAATTTGCATACTACTGACTTCCCCCTAGATGTCAAGCTCATGTTTTAATACAGTAAAATCTGATTAATTTGTTTTAATACAGTAAAATCTGATTAATTTGAATAATTATATTCGAATGTTACTACAATTCAAACTTTTTCATGGCAGCAAAAGGATTGTTTATTTTACTGGTAAGGTAACACAAGTTTTGGGGATCTTGTTTATAACCACTGCCGTTTGAAAATTCACTTCAGTGACAGTACGATTATAACCAGATTGACCAAAAACTTTCCCCGGTTACCTTGATTATGTGGTCACATGATATGCAGAAGCAGTCGCATAATATCAAATGTGGCCTTAATAATAATTAGAATATTATTTTCTTTATTTATGATTAGGCATAACTTGCCGGATAGTCTACAAATCACATATGCTATTATCCTTAAAGTAAAAGCTTCTTTACAATTACAGCATATAACAAATAGTATCAATATCAACCGGTTTCAGAAACAAGAAACATCTAATTTTTCAGGATAAAAAGACATAGCAATTACACCAAGGGCAAGAAGGTTTTTATGTCTGTCTCTTTGCTTTTCTTGACATGGATGCTTTGTTTTTTTTTATTTTAAAGAAGGAGCTTGTTCCAAGCTGGTTGATACCATTACAAATTTTTTACATATTGTAGTTTTAGTGACAGTTTTACTATAGCATATTGTTTTAATTTAAATAATTTCTTAATTTATATACATTTCTATTAGTTTTATCACCACCAAAAATGGATATTTATTTAAAATTAGATTGAACTCACAATTTTTAAATAATTTTTTCATATTTTGTTATTTGGAAACATTTTAAAATGCGATATATAAGAATTTAGTTCATAGTATTTTATCGTGAAGTTTTCTTATACATGAGTTCGCTTCAAATGAAGTTTGATTACACAATGTACAGGGTACAAAAATTTCAATTGTAGATGAGAAGTAGACGTTTTCATCTGAATAGCAAAAAAATCTACATATGGGTTTATTTCTTCAATGTATAGGAAATGGCAAATGTTATGCAATGTTATTTATATGGTACTGAGACGTAAAAGAATCTTTCGGCGAGTAAATTCTGAGCTAAAATTTCTAATCTTGCTATGTATAGAATTTTCAGAATTTTTTTCTATGATGAATATAAATGTTTGTCATAGAAATGCTGCAATATCAGCCTTTTGAAATGCATGACAGATTGTGATTGGGAAGTTATATATTATGTAAAAGGTTAGGATATAATTGTAACCTGTAAATTATTGATTTTGAGTCTAGTTGTATAGCAAGATTTAACTGTAAACAGAATTATTTATACAGAGTGGATACTGTATATATATACATTTCAATGTACTGTTGCTCATTTTATACAAAACAGTTCATACTAAGTTTCAATTAATGTGAAAAAACTTTGAAATTTTACAAATAGATCTCCGTCAAACTTGAAATATTATGCTGGACCCCTGTTTGATGTAAAGTATTTGAGAAGTTCAATGTAAAACACCTTTAATTTTATTTCAGTTCGTTAATTAAAATGTAACAAAGTTTGTTTATTCGTAAATCAGTTTTCCTCACACAAGTTAAGACAAAACACAAAGAGATTAAAATCACCACCTCAGTCATGTATCGCTGAACCGATTAATATCGTTGAAATTTGTTTTATGCTGTATTTTTAATGAGATTTTACTTTAAAGCTATTTTTGTAGTATTCTGATGTAATTTAAATATTTTTCCTTATTTATATACATTTGTGAGTTTTATTGGCTTCAAATAAGTATATTTATTTGAAATTACATGTAATTTGCAGTTTTCAAATAATTTTATATTTATATTTTGCTATTTGTAACCATTTTAAAATGCATTATCCATGAATTCAATTCGAAGTAATTTTTGGTTAAGTTTTGATGATTAATAATGAGTGATATACTTTCTCTAAATATTCGCCTCCAAGTCCTTCACCTTCTAACAACTCGGTCTGTTGTCTGACGGTTTTGGATAAATCTATTTTTTGTATTATTGTTTGTGGCAATTTTTTTATTTATAGCTAATTCTAATTTCTTCTCGAGAGACAATTCTTTTCCGATATTAACATCATCATCTTCAACGAATTTCTCTGGATAGGTTTGTGTTTACTTTTCATAAATGTTTTTGTGGAAATTTACGACGAACTTAATTAAATTTGACTTTGTTAGCTTCTTTTCTTCATTTTCATTTTCTTTTTTAAAGTCGTTATAATTATGTAAATACCTTAAAATATTTTCTAGTTCACTATGACTTTCCTCTATGCGAATTTTCAATGCACTGTATAATTCCTCAGATAGTGTAGTGCCCTGATCTTTAAGTGATTGCTAAGGAGCTTCAGAGAACTGCGCCTGTGCACAGAGATGTTAGTTTAGAATACGATCTCGTCTAGTAATTCGCATTATTAGATAGTTTAGAATATTAAACTAGCCGCATACCCGTTGAAAATCAACGACCCCACATTAAGCAACCCCTGAATAATGTCAATTTTTTAATAATTCGCGTTTCTTATTTATTCGACAAATCGAACATTTTGTTTTGAGGCACCCCCAAAAGTTCAAAATATCGGAAAACTGAAATTGCACATGTTCTTCCTTTCGAACTATCTACCTGTACACCAAATTTGAAGTCTGTATCTTATTTCGAAGCATGTTTTTTTTTATCAATTCACATTTCGAACGTTTTCCTCTGGAGAACCCCCTTAAACGAACATTTTTGAAAAATTATATTCGTTTTGGGTGTTTTCATCAAATGATTAGTCTATATATAAAATTTTGAGCCTCTATCAAATTTTAAAGGGGCCGTTTCTCATTTATTCGGAAAATCAAACATTTTCGTGTGCGGCAACCCCTTAAGTAGGAAATATTGGAAATCTGAAATTACACACTTTCTTCCTTTCGAACGGTTTACCTATATACCAAATTTGAAGTCCCTATCTTATCGCAAAGCAGGCTTTCCTATCATTTCACTTTTCGAACGTTTTGGTGTGCGGCACCCCCTTGAATAGAAAATATTGGAAATCTGAAAATGCACACTTTCTGCCTTTCGAACGATTTACCCATACACCAAATTTGAAGTCTCTACCTCATCGCAAAGCATACTCTCCTATCATTTCACTTTTCGAACGTTTTGGTGTGCTGCACCCCCCTTAAGTAGAAAATATTGGAAATCTGAAATTGCACACTTTCTTCCTTTCGAACGATTTACCCATACACCAAATTTGAAGTCTCTATCTCATCGCGAAGCATGCTTTCCTGTCATTTCACTTTTGGAACGTTTTGGTGTGGGGCACCCCCACTATAGAACGTTTTCGAAAAATTCGATTTTTCCAGGTGCCTAAAAAAGGCGTGACAGACGGACAGACAGACAGACGGACACTTGGCAATTAGTATATATAGATTCTAAGTTATAGTTCATGCTGGAAATTAACTACGCGTGTGCAAGGAGTATTTTATTTTACAATTTTTATACGTATTTTTAAAAATACGTATAAAATATGTATTTTTATACGTACTTTTAAATATTTTTATTTATATACGTATTTTTGAAAATACGTATTTCAAATAACAGTAGATGCCCAATAAGTTAAATTAAATCTTTTAATAAAAAAAATATTTATTATAGCTAGTGTGTGGTAGGCTAACTTTGAGCACAATGGAGGTGGCTAATAGGATTTTTATTTTTCAATTTTGCAGTTAATTTTATATTTTGTATACATTGTGAGGAATGAATTCAAAATATCACTTTAATGGGTTTACATTCTATTTAAAAAATTAAGTTGTTGACATTTGCTTTCTTTTGTATATTTGTCATTTTAATGTTTTTTAAATTTTATAATTTTCATGTTACATCCACTGTATGGACCTAACTGTACTTTATGTGCCATGGAATATCTGTTGCTACGTGCAATCTCCGACAGCCAGTAGAACTGTTTTCTGTGATGTTTTTTTAGTGGGCGAGTGAAACTCGCATAGCAGGCATAGGTTCATGTTCAAATTGCTACAAATCAGGCTGCTCTTCTTTTATTTAATCAAAATTTCTATAATTGTATTAAATCAATATTAATTTTATATTTTTATGCATTTCTGTTATGGCAGCCATGCTGTCCGACAGACTTGGTGGCATTTCTATGTCACCAAGGTAAAAATCGCAGAAAAAAGGATAATATGACACCTGTTCTTAAAATCCAATTGAAATCAATTTAATAAAACATTTTAAATCCATTTGAGCATCGAACTCCTGCTCCCAACCCCTCTCTTTTTTTTAAAAAAACTCTGTACGTTAAGTCAAACTGAAAACTTGTGTGTACATAAAAAATTTCAAATCTAAACTTTAGATGGTATGTTACATTAATTCATATTTTTCAAATTTTGGTATACAAATTCAAATTTCATATTTTGGTATATTATAGTTTTTACGGTACGAGACAGAGATATCACTAGACGTGCCGGTACGAAAAAATAAGTTCACTTCAGAAGTGCATCATAAAAAGTAAAATATTTCAAAAACTACATCAAAATTAAAAGAAGGGGAAAAATTCACCCATGTAGGTACCTGCCTGCAAAAATTTGTGGTCTTGCTATAGTTAGTCTATCCAGGACGTGAACTCGCAGCACAAATATTTTGTCTTGACTTCGATATTAAATATTTCTTAAACTACAATATATATATCAAAAAACAATTTATTTCAGCGTATTTCCCAAAGCTTTTTCAACAAGTGTACCAAATTTCATATTTTTATATGCAATAGTTTTTGCAGTACAAAGCAAAGAATCTCGAGAAATTTGTCAAACAGTGGTGGAGTCAGCTACTTTTTTTTTAATATAGAGAGATTTTTAGGGAATAAATTAAGAAAACATCCAACGTTTAACAATTAAAAAACTATTGATATAAAAATATATATAACTAATTGCTATTTATATCAGTATTGGAGTCTGATATTAGAAAATAGGAGGAGTCTGTGTCAGACAGTAGAAAAAAAAAGAGGAGTTGAAGTCCACAAACCTGCTAGTATGTATTTTCCTCATCCAAATTAACTGAACCACCACCTGGTTCTTGGATAGGGCTTATTTAATTCATACCTCTCCTATTGTAGGGTTATACATGAAACAAAAGCATAATATACTTTAAAGTTTGTTATTAGGAATATATTTTTCTTTCAATTTTGTGCATTACTTTTTTATGGATTTGCATCATGATCTAATAGCACCATTGTGTTACATACCAGAGCATACTAATCACTGGTTCCCAACCCAAGTTATAAAATTACATTTATGGTTGTTTCCATTCCACACACACACATTTCTCTACATTTTTGGCAGTACCATTCATACAAATCTACCACATTGAAATAGTATTTATACTGCGAATTAAAGAAACTATATATACTGATCGTAATACAATTAAAAAGAGAGATTTTTTTTAATTGGGTAACTTCTTAAATTAGAAATATATGCATTAATTTCAAATACGTATTTCCTTAAAAAGGAAAGAATTCCCGCTAAATTATAACAAAATCTTTTCTCATAATGTATATATATTTGTGTAAACGTGAATGATATTTATATTATTCCTGTAGAACAAATTTGATATAACACGAAAATAAATAAATTGTTACAAGAAGTAAGAACGTAAACATATAGAAGTTGAAGTTGTATTTTCGAGATAGAAATAACGGACCAATCAGAGAACTCGTATCATCTAAAAATCGGTTTAATCATTGATTAACTAACCGGAACGTTTTTAACAGTCGAATAGCTTGGTGGGACGGGATGGTTTTTAAGTATACTTTAGTGGGCCGTTAAATTTAGTGACTGATTAGTTAATCAGACATTAGCACTATTTTAACAGACGTTGGTGGGATCGGCCCTTAGTGAGCTCTTTAATACCATAAACGTGTTGGTGGGACGCAAAACAGTGCTAATCAACCGTTAAACCTCTGCTATATTTTAACGGTTGTTGGTGAGATCCGCCCTGAAAGTGTGTAAATCAGAAGAAAAGTATTCAAATATTTAATTCCAGTCATAACACTTCATTAAACACAAAGTTCAAAGTTTTACATCCTTTGTACGACATATATATTTGTATAAACAATTTTACACAACAATTTAAAAAGGTTTCCATATTACCTATTTTCTTTTTTAAAATACTAAATATGTATTCATCAGAAGAGACATATACTTTTTTATTTTAGCACATAGATTTAAAAATATAGAAAAAATAAATCCTCAGGATTGTAAATGAACTTGACCGACTGCACTTTTTAGTACAAATGCTCACTACAAGCAGGTTTTTTCACTTTCCCTAGTTTCATAACCTATATTCAGGGTAAGAAATTTCAATTCAGAGTTTACTCGTTCCATAATCTGTTTGTCATTTCTTATTCAAGACAAAATTTACAAGTTATTGTGTTATTTGGTGTATTGCAGTTTGGAGAAGCATTTTAAGAACAAAATTAAACAGTTTACAGTCTACGATAGTTAGCTTTATGTGGCATATCAATAATTGTGCAAGAATATTAATAACGATATTCAATAAAAAAATATGTACCTAAGATTAAAACAAACAGATCACTTCTATAGAGTTAACTTATATTATACATAATTATGCATGTTTTCTCTTGCATATCTTCATTAATAACTAATACAGCAACAGAACAGACGACCTTTTTATATATAAATGAGCCCGCTGCTACTATATTACTGTACAAGATTACAACTCTATATTTATAAAATCCTTGCAATATGGGTGATTTAAATGCATGAAATAAACATAGCACAACTAAATAAACGAACTTTGATGACATAGATGTGATTAAAAAATGCAAGGGCAAGATGTCCACAAAGTAATTTTAAATTCAACTTACTCAATTCCATTATCAAACTTCCAAAAGCGCATATATGCTTATAGTGGCAACATCAACTTATAATCATTCAAACACATCTTTTTATCAATATTTGCGCTAAATAATCTTAAGAGAAGATGAATTTAGATATATTCTATTAATATTATATGCTAAATGACTGTAAATTTCTAAAATCGTCTGTGATATGTAAACTAATATTTTACAACAAACATGGATGCCTAGCTGAAGAATCGGCAAGTGTGACGTGCCATGGAATGCATCTATTCAAAATTCGCCAATCAGGGATCACAAAATTTCCTTTGGGACGTGGCTGAAGAGGAAAATGAAATCAGCAAGCCTGACGCGATGATACTAGACAGCTTAACTAACCACCATGGTTATGTAAAGAATAAACAACAACTTGTAGCAATTTAAGGTTGTTTAAAATGACACCAGATGGCAGCAAATGATTGAGATGTTTCTCAATTGTGGGGAAAATATACTAAAGAAATCAAGGTGTTATGTATAATCTTTGGTGTTATGGTAACTGACAGGTGTGGATTCTTTCGGAATATGCATTGTCAAATATCCAAGTAGCTTGCTGCTTTCATAAATATTATACAATAGCATCATCACATTTTATAGTCCAATTTTGTTTATCTTCAAAGTATTTGCTGCAATTTTTCTGGTAATAGTGTATTTTCCGGTCTTTTCTAAATAATGGCTGAGAGTGATACATCCCGAACTGAAACTCAAAACATTTATTCAAATATCCCACCAAAATATGATATTCAAACAGCCTCTTCTGCTCAAACAGATGATGTAGCTTCGACGTATGGAAGAATAATGCCTCGTTCAGGTGGTTCTACAAGTCAAGGAAATAGTTTTGCTTATTGTTGTGGAGAAACTAAACAGTATACTCATGCCAACATGAATTTTCCTTGGGATTCAACACAAAATTCAAATTCGTACACACTTCCTCTACCCAAGGAAATTGGTATTGCAAAAGACAGTATGACTTGTGGTTTGCAAAACACTTTTCCCAAGTTTGATTCTTATTCACACACACTATGTAAAGATAATAGGATCGTGCCTCCACAGTATTTTCCTGGAGGTACACAAAACAATGAACAGAGTTTATCGGCTGAACAACCAGAAGCAGAAAGAGACCCAGTTTATGAGAATATAAGAGAGATGCAAACTAAAGAGAATGTAAACAAGACTGCAAATATTCAAAGTCCTGCTTCGTATTTGTACCCTAAAAGATCTGATAACTATTCTGAAGATTGTGAAATAAGTTCATTAACACCAGCTTCATGCACAGTTGTTAACAGCCCCATTTATGCTAATCTTCATGAAGTGAAAAACTCATCACAAACATATGAAAAGGTGCAAAGCAATATGAATCAAAAACCAGATTACGAAGTAAGTCATTCCGACATTCCATGTGTACATTCCACCTTGCCTCCAAAAACAGCAAATCAATTTCTTGGATTCCATGTTTCTGATAGTACTCCTGTTCATTCTTATGGTAGTGCTGTACCTAAAGTATCAAGTTCTGTTGAACAGAGTAATGATGTTGAAGAGATATCAGAAAAAATGACGTGTGTATCAGTAACTAAAGAGCGTAAAAAAGTTTCATTCTCTAATATTGAAGATTCTGAAGATTCAGAAAGTGACCAGAATGTAGAGGAAAGTGATTCAACCACTTCCGTACCTGTAAGTTCTGTTGGAATTTTTAAAGATGACTATAAACCAAATACACTAAACTCTAAAACATTACTTCCTTACAACATAACTCCTCCACGACAAAAAGGGCCAACAGAAGCTGAAAAGAAAATCGAAGCACTTATGCGAGAAATTGAAGATGAAATGGAAAACAACCCACCAGAAAGTGAATATTTTGGTATGTAGTTTCATTTTTTAAAGATAAAGTCAATTTTATACAGCAAAACACAGTGTATGTCAAAATGTTCAAAGGGGGAGGGAGGGGGGCACTGCTTAATTTGTTATGTTTTTACTGAAGCAATTCTTTAATAGATATTTTTAAGATAGAAACACATCTTTAATTAAAAAAAATATATATATAAATAATGGCACTGATCAATGGCACCGTCTACTGATAAGTAGTATAGTAGGGGTACATGATTTTAGCACTTTCATTTTGGTATATATTGGAATCGATTATGGCCTTCACGTCTAAAGATTATAGAGATTATTGATATTTTCAATTTATTATGATATATTATGTTTTGGTACAGATTTTTTAACCATATATTGTAGACCGATAATTTTCTACTAATACATGGGTATATCTTCTAATATTCGAGAATATAAGTAGTATATCTTCCCATACAATTTAGCTCTTTTATTTTGGCATATATTGATTTTATTTCATATTTTTTGTAAATTTGTTTACAAACGGGACCAGGATATTCCATTCTTCAGATCTGCCTGTGAAGATAATTTTGTATAGCAAAAACGCAGATTCTTAAACTTCTTTTAAGAAGCATTAATTTAAATATTTTAATAAAATGCTTTGAATAACAATGTCATTTAGAATATTATAGAAATTTGCACATATGATTATGAATTTTAAAATTTTTTGTATTATATATTCAGTATGAAGAATGGGTATACTGCTAGTTAGATATAATTAAAGGATATTCATTGTGCTAGTTTTTAATAGGCCTTTTCTATAAGAGGTTTTTATACGATTGAAATACATCCGAAACCATACTCACAGAAAGAAATGCTTGGGGGGATTGGGAAAAGGGGCCTAAATAGCAAAACAAAAATTTTAATGAACAGCAATTAATAATAAATTAAAACAATTTCAATTGTTTTATTATTAAATAATTAATAATTAAATTCATTGTTCAAAAGAAATTTCAATGAACAATGAATTTTAATAACAAACTTTAAACCTATTTTTATTTTGTTAGACTCTTAATAATGCTTCATTCAAATTTATTGAGGACGTAGTGAGCTTGTATTTTGCTCATTTGGCTACTATCTATTTGGTCCTTCCAGTCGTATGGATAAATACACTTGCACAAAATTGTAATCTTTTTTTTATGCTAAAATTTAAAATTCTTGCCTTTCATGATCATTAAAAATATTTCATTGAAAATTTTGATTTTCACCAATGTTGTAGCTTTATTAAAGGTAGGAGGGAGGGGAATGTAATGCAGAGATTTTTTTGCTTGCCAGATGGAAAAATCTAGTTTTCCTTTATTTAGTTGTGGGTAAAGTAATGCACAAAGACATCTAAAATAATTTTCAGAAATATATCAACCCAATCTAATATAGGAAAAATAATATGGACACTTCACTTTTATTAGAAAAAGAAAGAGGATGGGGGTAATAAAATGAATGTAAAGTCAAAAAAATAAAAATAATGTAGTGTATAAAAAAAGGCTTAGAAAAAAATACCAGTTTTTTAAATTTTAAATTCAGTGGAGAAAGTAAGAACGTCCTGGCTATATTGTCTTTTAGTTTTGAAAAAAATTTCGGATGAGACCACCTAAGTTGTTTTCAAAAATATATCACGCCATCGTTAATAATGTAAGCAAAAATATTTCTGTTACTACAATTTGATTAAAAAGGGAAATGTGTGAGAAAGTGTGAGGATTAAAATTAAGGAGATTTCAAGTGGTTATGTCCAATAGAATGTAACAGTGAAACCAAGAGAAAAATACAAATTTTATAACTTGCATTCTGTACATGTATTAAATTGTGTACTTTGAACTATGAAAACCTTATGGCCATTTCATGTGAGATCAACAAATAAAATCTTCAACCTGATTCCTATCAAATTTTTAAAAATTGGTATAATGTTTGTATCTATTTAGCAAAATATAAGTATGAAACATTACACCCAAACTCTTTTTGGTACAGGAAATATGACCTTGAATATAGTAAGATGTTTTCAAAAATTCAACATAAGATTTGCATCACTTTAACATCACATTTTGTGTGTGTTACAATAATTTTGCATGAAAATAATTATTTTTTTTTTACTTTCAAAGTAGCGTCTTAGATCTATTTTATCGAAATTTTCATAATGCTGTGAAGCAAACATGTGCAAATTCTTTTTAAAAAATGTAAAAGAATGAAATATTCAATATCTAGTAAAACATTAAATCTGTAGTAATACTGACACAAATAACAAATTAAAAGTTTTTAATCCTAAATAACAAGAATCACACAATTGATCTTCTCAGTAAACTATGTATCAACAAAGTTAAGATCATACTACAGTCTTTTATAAAGCATAATAATCTTTATTATTAGCAATAAGTATATAGCACTTTATAAAATAATTCTTTAAACTACTTTTAGCATAATGTATACTATAGATTTTTTTTTAATTCTACACATTGAAAACTTTGCACAAGGTTATTGTGCACATATAGGCAGTCGACAACTATTACAAGGTTGATATGGTTATTATAAACTTAAATTCACATTTTGTTTTTAAGGACCTCTAAAACTCTTTTGCCAGAATTTCCTTAAATGTTTTGTCGTTCTCATTCTGAAATGCAAAAGGAAACCAAGCAGACAATGACAGACAGTCCGAAATATGACTGTTAGGAATATTATCAAAATCAAGAGATTATAATTCCCCCCCCCCCCCTCTTCAAAATCTGAACTTCCTTAGCAGGATCAAAAGTAGAAGACAAAGAAACATAACCTGCCTTTACCTCTCCTGAGGAAAAAATACTTAGAAAGTGACTGAAAGATTGTTGATTAGTTCACTGTCTTTTCTACCCGATAAATTACTTACGTTTCTTTTTCTTGAATTTTAATTGTACAAATTTAAATTTTATGCAATTATTCTTTATCTGGTGTCAATTTGGGGTAAAAATTTCTGAAATTTTGAACTCTAAGAATTTTTGCTCTTAAAACCAATTCCAAATATGATTAGTAGGATTTCTTTACATTCCTCATTAGCGAAACCAGTATTTTCACGAAGTAAAACAAATTCATTCGAATTCTGCATTGGTCTACTATGAAACTGGATTTACCTGATATAAATCTTACCTGATAATTTACATTATATTTTACCTGATTATTTATATTATTAATATATAGCACTTAATTGGGTATTGGTATTATTTTAAGAAATTTGTAATTTAAGAAGCTGCATAATTGGTATTTCAAATCCGAATTCTTCACCTCAAATTAATATTACTTACAGGAGTTAATTAATTTTTCTGGTACATATTTTTCTTTTGAAAATAATGTTGATATAAAACACATAGTTTGAATGTGTAATCAATAAACTACTTAAATTTTTTTGCTATGCCATTTAAAACTTGTTAATTTTTGTTTTCAAAATTGAATATGAACCCTGTATTACAAAAAGCTATTGCAAGTAAAGAGCTTTTTAAAAAAAAAGACCAGTTTGATTACCGAAGATGACTAATCAGGTATACATTGAAATGTGGCACAACAAAATTTTTTCATCTGACTAGAGCACTTTGAAAATTTATTATTAAGATTAACTGATGAGGAAGTCTCTAGATGGGCAGGTGAGTTCTTCATTGTCTCGCCCCTACATCCTATGGTTTATCATCAGTAATTTCCCCACTAAAGTAAAGACTAGGGGGATATAAGATGTTAGATTTGTAGTGGTATCAAATCCCCAGAATAATTCCTCAAGTATGAGTCATTCCATGTCAAATCAACACAAGAAAATGTCATTTTTTCTTGCACCGTCTCCGATGTTTTTGAAATTTAGTGGACTAATTAGATTTACTAAGAATGTAAAGCACACAAAATTTTAACCTCCTAGGCCTATTTGTTTTTAGTTATATGTATTTAAAAATGGCCAAAAATGTAAAATTTATCCTCCGATGACTACATTTAAATTACCATAACTTCTGTTTTAATTAACACACAGAAACAATTTTGATATCATTTTAAAGCTCTTTAAATGTCCTTTAAAATGATACCAAACACATGAAGGTTTTGGGGAAAAAACATTACACGTTCATTATTTGACCTTTGGCCTTGAATTGCTAAAAATCGAAATTCTTATTTTTCACTATATTTTTACCCTGAATACTATAACATCTTAACTACACCAATTTTCAAAATGGGCGCTCAATGGGATCACACAAAAGAAGTAATTAGAAACAAAAAATACAATATTTAAATATTGACATAACACTTTGACAGGCTTTTTTTTTTAAATTTATCTATTTTATTTTTTTAGTAATACTGCAGTTTTATATATACAACCTTAAATTAAATTACTACTGGTTTTTCCATGAGCACAATTTTGCATTTGCCACTACAGTTTCCTTTTCAGTTATAGTGTAAACTCTTCCCGTCGCTGTGGAGAGATCTCTCTCAACTATTGTTAATACATCTTGCACAAGTACCAAAAGTATATCTGGCTTATTTGGAAATTTGAATGATGGAGAAGGTCCAGATGGATGGAGAAAACTTAATTTAACTATTGCATTATTTTCATCAGTATCAATTACACATGTCACTCACCATTTTTCATCATAAACAGCAGTCACAAATCCTTTGATATCACTGATCAAAAGTTTGCATCCTAATTTGGTAACTCATTCAATTTTTGATACAGGTGAATCAGAATACACTTTAGTACAAATTGTATATACTGCCAAAGGAATAAACGAGCGGAGCTTCTGAGTCCCAGCAATTGTATGTGATTGTTCAAATCGTTCTTTCAGTTTCTTTTCTTCGATTAAGTAGTCATTTGTTGTGCTGTACTTGAATGACATTGACGGAATGTTATGGACTGCCCACTGAAACAGCTGTCTAGGAGTCATAATCTGTTGATTATACAGCCGTTGTAGGCTGGCATGTGCAGCCAATCTCTTTACAGAACCTCCTACTCCATCACAAGCTCCTTTTCCATGAGCTGTTGCAGTAGAATGCCACTCGGCAGGTACTGCAAAATCCTCTTCATGTTAGCAAAGATTTATGAAATTTTTCTATTTTTGTAATGTGCTGCCACACCATCAGAAAAAGTAAAATATCTTTTTAATTATAGTTGGGTGCATCTTATCTTTAAGAAAGCTTACTAAGAATTCTTAAAATAAATGAATTGCAACAGTGTCATGAACCAGACATTGAAATAATTACAAAATTGACATGTTGCAGTCTTCCTTCCTCATCAATGAAATATGTAGCACATGGATAGATTGTTGCCTGGGAATTATTCCAATGAAATCCTTGTACTTCACCTTGAAGTACAAAAGAATAGCTTTCTGCAAAATCAAATATTTCCAGAAATTGGCCTGGTTGTAGGTTTAATTTTAAAATAAATCGGCTTGAAACAATGATTGTTGTTTTGCAATATATGAATGGCAAATAAGAATTTGTAACTTTTCACAGAATAAATCAAGGCAGTCATCGGACAATTTAGTGACAGTTTCAAGTGTAGACTTGTCCACGGATAACCACTGTTTATATGTTACAGTATTCACCATATATTCGCATCCATCAGGCTTCTTACCCCTCCTTTAGAATTGACATACAGTCAGCTTCCACACATTCTTTACAAACCCCTAGGAAACAAGCAGGCTGAGGAAGATTACAATTTATTACAGCTATGCAATCCTTATGGGTCTTCAAAGAAACATTTTCTTCGGATATTAGTTCAGCAATTTTTTCACCTATCATCATTAATTTAAAATTTTGGTGAATAGTGCACATGCAAACAGAATGCGTTCCACTAGCACCCACAAGAACACAATGTTTTGGACGCAGTTCTGCAAATTTTTAAAATCCAATTTTATTTTGCAAGTATTCTTCTTTAAATAATGCATAAACTTCTGCTCAGAGCAAGCCTTTTCTGTTTACATATTCGTTTTTCATTTAATTGCTTTACAGATATGCATTTTTTGCCTGGCATTATTCTGCTAACAATGTCAGATTCATAAAATTCTCTCACAATATTAGCCACATTTTCGGTTAATGACTTTCTAGGTTTTGGATTTGGTGATGATAAAATCCCTTTTTTGTTTACTAGTTGCTTCGCTTTTCTTACCATAAAATTAGAAGCTTTGAACTCTCTTTCAATTTTTCTTATACTCCAAGTTTTTGGCAAAATAGTAAGAATTTGTACCTTTTCACGGTGGCTCGTGGATGCAAGAAATTTTTCTTTCAATTGACATATCATTTCACATTCCACAGGTTTAACTTCCTCAATATCAGTCGTGTCTAATTCAAACAACTTTTGCATTGCAAGTCCTATCTTCTTAGACTTTTCTTTTGGATATTTATGTTGTTTCAGTTTTTTCTTACTCACTGGTGACTCTCCCAAGACATTCAAACTACGATTTAAAAAATCTAGTGTTCTTCACGATCTAAATTCATTAGTTCATCACAAACTTGCAGGACACTTGGTCCAGGTAGCAGGTCTTTCTTCTTTGGACTTAAATTCCAGAGCCGGTCATCTATTATGCACATATTTCTTTCCTGCACTAGTCACATATCATTTGTCCAACAAATTCAGGAAATTTCTCACAAATCAACTTAGAAACAGGACATAGACTTTTTCTTTTGCACGAATGTTTCTCTTTTCCCAGAGGGTTTGCAACATCTGTTTAACCACTGCTTGTCATAATAAAATTTTCCTTACTTAAAAATTAAATTCTTCTAAACAAAAATATTTACACATTCTAGTAAAGTATAGTATCAACGTAGCAAATAAATATGCTTTAAAAGCTTTATATGTGATTTGGCTAATTGCAAACTAACACCATTTGAATCAAACATCAACTCTAATTCAAACTAAAACTCAAACTGCAAACCAAAACCATCTGAATCAACCAATTATCTCTTAATTCAAACTAAAATTTCATTTAGGGCTATATTTGGCTATTTATGGATAAATCTAGTTATTTTTGGTAGGCTGAATCAAACAACATGCCAAATGCTTGTGATAGTATAGTCTAGCTTGTAATAGTATCGTATATTTAACCACAAAATCAAAAATTGCAGCATTACTAAAAAAAAGATAAATAAATAAAAAGAAAACTGTCAAAGGGTTATGCCAATATTTAAATATTGTATTTTTTGTTTCTAATTTTTTTGTGTGTGTGTGTGATCCCATTGAGTGCCCATTTTGAAAATTAGTATACATGTAGTTAAGTTGTACTCAGGGTAAAAATATAGTGGAAAAGAAAAAGAAATTGGATTTTTAGCAATTCAAGGTCAAAGGTCAAATACTATGAGCTTGAAATGCTTTCCCCCAAAACACTTTGTGTTTGATATCATTTTAAACGTCATTTAAAGAGCTTTAAAACGATACCAAAATTGTTTTTGCAAGTCAATTAGAACAGGAGTTATGATAATTTAAATGTAGCCATCGAAGGGTAAATTTTGCTTTTTCGGCACTTTTTAAATGCAAATAACTAAAAAACTAATTCACCCAGGAGGTTAAAATTTTGTGTGCTTTACCTTCTTAGTAAGTCTAACTAGTTCACCAAATTTCATAAAAATCTGAGCTGGTGAGAAAAATGACTGTGTTGATTTTACATGGAATAACCTGTATATACAGGGTGTCCCAAAAAGATTGAAACACACTTTAATTCTTTACCTGTTGGAGATAAGTGGTCAATGTAAATTGCAAAAATGTTGAAAGTAAGATGGGAAATAAGACTACGTTAATGAAGTAGTCCTGCCATTAATTTTCAAAACGTTACACTTTTTCAATTTTCATACGACCCCCTTAGACAAATTTGGTCAATCAGAATTTTTTTATTTTTAATGCAAAAAGATCATTAAAAAACCACATATCTGTATCTTTAAAATCAACTGAATTATGATAAAGGAAAAAATCTGACTTATGCCACTTTTCCGTACCATGTAAAAGGCTGTTTCTTCAGTGAAAATAGGGATCGTAAACAAGTTGACGATGGAAATTGTTTAGATCACAAATACGTTAATATGTGTCAAATTTTTTTATCAGAAATGCATCTAAATAAAGCATTACACAGACAGAGATCATATAAAGCAGTGGTACTCACTACGCGGTTGGGGCACATAATTAAAATATGCATACATTGATAGAAGACCACTGATATAAAGGGACAAATTTCGTTAAAAACACTAAAAATACAATTCACAAAACGCAAGTCACAAAGCATTCTCAAAATGTTTTCCTTCAACCCCAATACATAACTGAGCTCTTCTAATAATGCTTCTGTAAATATTTTGCAGTTCTTCACCACTAATATTGTTGCAAGAAGCATCAGTTATCTTTTGTTTAAGGTCAATTGCGTTTAGTGGGCGAGTATTATAAACTAGTGTTCGAAGACGACCCCATAAGTAAAAATCTAGAGGGGCGAAATCAGGGGATTTGGGGGCCATTCTGTGGCTCCTTTCAAACATTCACTGTTTATCAAAGTTTTCGTTGAGTCAATTTGTCACAATTATAGCCTGGTGTGCAAGCGCGCCATCTTGTTGATAATACATGTTTTTTAGAAGCGATAATGTTGTCTCCATAAAATCCGCACCAGTACCTTTTAAAATAAGCTGCATGTATTTTTCAGCTGTAAGAGTCCCTTCATAAAACACAGGACCAATCAGTTTTCCATTCCAAATTCCGCACCATTATAGACACAGAAAACTTTCTCTGGTGATGTATTTCACGGACAAAAAGTGTTTTCGTATTATCCCAATAATGATTGTTGTGAGTATTGATTGCTCCATCTTCCGTAAACAAACATTCATCAGTCCACAGAATGTTCTTAACAAAGTTCGAATTGATGTCTTGTTGGATTAACAACCAGTTGCAGAATGCTACACGCCGGTCAAAATCGGAGGGATGAAGTACTTGAAGTCCATGAATGCAAAATGGATGCCAATGGTATTTTTCAAGTGTTCTAGCAATTGACATACTAGGTAGCCCCAAAGTTTCGCTTGGTTTTCGAATACTTGTTCGTGGGTTAAAAGAAAAATATGCGATGATGTCAGTTTCTTGGTCCTCCGTGTACAAACGCTTTCTTCCAGGGCCAGGTCTTGGATAAAATGAATCGGTAGTTCTTAATCTTCTCATCATTCGATAAACAAATGTACGTGAAATTTCAGGCAAGTTTGAACATCGCCGTCCAAACTCCCGAGCAGTTTTTGCAGTATTTTTATTACACAGAGCATAAATCATTGTTAATCTAAAAGCTCGTTATTTGTTAAAAATACCATAATGCACATCCAATTACGTGTTCTTAATTCGTCAATTCAGAACTAAATATACTGACGATTCACTGAATGATTTCTAATCTTCTTTATTTTGGTATAATATTAAAAAAAAATAGCTGTATTGAATAGAAATAATACTGAGAATAAATACGTAAATTAAAAAATAAATCGTCTGCATTTCATTCTTCAGTTTTTTAAAATTGTTTTACTATAAACATTTGAAACGGCTAAATTAAAGTTAAAGGAAAGAAAATATCGTCTGTGAGTTCTATTCTTCGTTTTGAAAAATTATGTTAAATTTTAAAATCAAATACATACTTGCATTCGTTTACTTATTTATTTTCATTGTTTCAAATAAAAAATGGCATGTTTCAATGTGAAAAGTACTTAAGAACCCGTGATTGCATCGTGAGCCTATGCGGAATTCGCAAAAATGTCTCCTATGCATTATCATCCCGTTTTACCTTTTTTGTGATATGTCACAAATTTACATTTCTAATTTGATAAATGGTCCCCATTCACTGTGTTCAATTTTCAATTAAATATAACTCGCTCAATATTAAAGATACAGATATGCTGTTTTTTTTTAATGATCTTGTTGCATTAAAAATAAAAAAATTCTGATTGACC